>CM059998.1:6760355-7113448 GCA_030463065.1 Aphidoletes aphidimyza | reverse complement strand
TCATTGCTCATGGAAGCATATCACAAAGGACAACAAGAATTATTGTATGTGGTGCCATTTGTGGCAAAAATCATTGAATCGTGCGCAAAAAGTAAAGTATTTAAACCGCCAAATCCATGGACGATGGGAATCATGAATGTATTGGCTGAATTACATCAGGAGCCAAATCTCAAGCTAAATTTAAAATTCGAAATTGAAGTGTTGTGTAAAACATTATCGATTGATGTAGCTGATTTAAAACCAGCGGTTTACCTGAAAGATGCTGAACGTTTGAATACGATTGAATATCAGTTGTCACAACCGAAGAAGGAAGAAACACAGCCACCAACAACGCCACAACAAATGGGACCACCGACCGATGATTCAAATGCCGCACAAATGCAATCATCCGCATCACCAAATCAATCGGGTGACGCATCGACCGGTCCACCGGAACCACGATTTAGCTTCTCCGATATTACCATTGGTAGCATGTCAAATTTGGCACAACATATCGTTTATTCGCCAAATATTGCGATACTCCATGCACACCCCCAGTTAAAGCAAATTGTACGAACCGCCATCGAACGTACCATTTCCGAATGGTTGACGCCTGTTGTTGATCGTAGCGTTCGCATTGCAGTCAATACATGTGAACAAATTATGCGAAAAGATTTTGCACTGGATCCAGATGAGACCCGAATGCGCAAAGCTGCCCATTATATGGTACGCAATTTAACAGCGGGTATGGCAATGATCACATGCCGCGATCAGTTGAATAATGTCATTCACAAGAATATCATTTCGGCATTCACCACTTCAATGACACCACATCCACCCGAATTTAATGAATTGGCCACCCAAATTGCAAACGATAACACCGAATTGGCGTGTGCATACATTCAGAAAACAGCCATTGAAAAGGCAATTCCAGAGATTGAAAAACGACTCGTTACAGACTTTGAAGTCCGGAAAATTGCTCGTCAAGAAGGAAGGTATGTTGTAACAATACGTTTCGGTTTCATAATTTTTGTTTTTGTTTCAATTTTATCTTTTGCAATGTGATCTTGAGTCTTATTCGTTTCAAATTCTATTAGACGACACTGCGATGCAGCTGTTCTACAATATCAAACAGCCCGAATGCCTGAACAAATTCGTCTTAAAGTTGGTGGCATTTCAAGTGCTCAATTTTCAGTGTACGATGAATTTGCTCGAAATATTCCAGGATTCCAACCGATGACCGAACGTGATGCAGCATTGCTTTTGCAAAAGGCTACCGTTCCGGTAAGTTGTTGATCTTTTATATACATAAAAACCTCTCAATACCCGGGAAATTCGCCTCTTGAAACGATTTTACGCTTTTTCAGCTGTGTTCGAGTAGGTTTTTCGAGAAAACAGTTTTTTATCAAAAAATTTGGTTGCAGTTAAATTATATTTGTATTTTATCTGTTTTTTTTTTCTCATCAGCAGGAAGGTGTGATGCCTCCAGTGGCTCCATTCACTGATCCAACGCAAGCATCGCACGGTGCAATGTTCAGTGCAAATGATATTGGTTTCCAATTCGAAGATTTGGGCAGTAAAATGGAAGCATTCATAAATAATGCCATTAATATTCAAGCACTTCAAATGCATGTCACAAATATGCATGCGTTGCTTGATTGTCTGATGACAACACGACGTGCACGTGACGATCTCAGTGCATTGAATTTATTGAATCGTGCTGTTGAAAATATAATGGAAGGTCTCATACACAGTACAGAGCATGGTGAATTGTTGAAACACTATCGCGATATCCATTTCCGATTGTTGCAATGGATGCAAGATAGCCGAGCCTACGGTCCTCTGTTCACGCAACGAACAATCACCAAATGTATGGTTGAATGCCGTGAGGATATTCGTTACAATCTCGAAGCGGTTGATGTGCTGATATCATCAAATTTTGCCAATGTATCACAATACGATTACATGCTTAGCCAGCTCATGGACAATGGAAATAATTTTATGGCCGTTGCATTTGCAATGCAGTTGGTACAGCATTACTTTATCGATGATCGACCAAATCCATTGATTTGCGAAAATGATTTCTACAATACAATTGAATTGTTGGCCCGATTGTCGGCATTGCATCGGGCACCCGAAGGTTTGCCACATCTAATTGAAATGCTACGCATTGCCAACGATCCCAACACAATGGCATTCGATCGTGGCAATACCGGGCCCACATCACACATTCATTCGGGCATTTTGCAAGTGCGAACAAATGACTTCAACGATCCAGCGATGGCTGATAAAGTCGAATATCTTCTAAAAGACTGGGTTACAAATCATCACATGAACACCGGCGGTAGCCGTGAAGCAATGAAATTGTTCAGTATTTATGTCAACAAATTGAATTTGTGTGGCGTGTTAAAAACCGATGATTTAATAACACGTTTCTTCAGACAAGCAACACAATGGTGCATCGATTTGGTTTATCGTAATTTAAATGATCCATCAACGTCACCACAACAAAATAAAGCGAAAATTTTCCATTATATTGACGCATTTGTACGATTGATTGCATTGATTGTGAAATATTCGGGCGAAAATCCGAATGCAGCCACAAAAATTAATTTACTCAATAAGATATTGGGCATTATTGTCGGTGTTTTATTGCAAGATCAAGAGCAACAGGGAACGTCATTTCAACAGCTTGGTTATCATCGTTTGTTCATAATGCTGTTCTTGGAATTGAGCGCGCCTGAATTGGATTCGATCAGTTTGAGTGTGTCAACGGCATTCTGTCACACATACCACATTTTACGACCATCAATTGCACCAGCATTCTGTTATTCGTGGCTGGAATTGATTTCACATCGCGTGTTCATTGGCCGTATTTTGGCATTGACACCACAACAAAAGGGATGGGCAATGTATTCACAGTTGCTGTTGGATCTCTTCCGATATTTGGCACCATTTTTGCGAAATGCTGAACTCGCCAAACCCGTACAGTTGCTGTACAAAGGAACGCTTCGTGTGTTGCTCGTGTTGTTACATGATTTCCCGGAATTTTTGTGCGATTATCACTTTGGTTTTTGTGATGTCATCCCATCGAATTGCATTCAAATGCGCAATCTCATTTTGGCCGCATTCCCACGGAATATGCGCTTGCCAGATCCATTCACACCAAATCTTAAAGTCGATATGCTCAACGAAATCACCACAGCACCACGAATTTTCACCAACTATGTGGCCAGCATTCAACCAACATCATTCAAAAAAGATTTGGATTCATATTTAAAAGCACGCGCTCCAGTCACATTCTTGTCAGAGCTTCGTGGTCATTTGCAAATTTCGAATACAGCCGGCTCAAAGTACAATGTACCATTGATGAATGCGTTGGTGTTGTACGTTGGCACACAGGCCATCGCTCATATTCGGTAGGTTTTTTTTCAAATTATTATCTGTTTTAACAAATTAATTTTGAAATTATTTAACTGTTTATCGATCGCTTTCAGTTCGAAGAATCTCGTTCCAAACATGACAACCATCGTTCATTGTTCGCACATGGACATCTTCCAAAATCTAATTGTTGATTTGGATCACGAAGGACGTTACCTATTCTTGAATGCTGTTGCCAATCAATTGCGCTATCCAAACAGTCACACGCACTATTTCAGCTGCACTTTGCTCTATCTGTTCGTCGAAGCCAATTCTGAAGCAATTCAAGTAAGCTTAACGTTTAGTTTCACTAAATCAGTTTTGAAATTAATACAAAAGAAAAAAACATTTAATTTTGATTATTTTTTTTTTCACATTTAAAGGAACAAATCACACGCGTACTACTTGAACGTTTGATTGTTAATCGTCCACATCCATGGGGCTTGTTAATCACATTCATTGAACTGATTAAAAATCCAATTTATAAATTTTGGGATCACGATTTCGTGCATTGTGCACCAGAAATTGAAAAGTATGATCAATATTAATCTCACTTTTTATTATCCATATTTTAAATGAACCAATTTACTTAAAAAATGTTATTCCATTTGTATTTTTCCTTAGGCTCTTTGAATCGGTAGCACGTTCCTGTATGGTAGTGAAAACGGCAGCCGCTCAGCAGCAAAATGTGGAAGGTGAATTGCAGGAATGCAACTGAAATGCGTTGTGATTGAAGAGATTTTATCTTCAAATGCATTGAAAATAATAGAAACAAAAAACACATAAAATCGAACAAACTACTGCGGAGACAGCAAATCGAAACCGAAAAAAAAGAAAAACAAATTCAAACAAAAATAAAATGAAACGTTGAAACAAATGCAAAAAAAAAATGGATAGATTTCAAAGGTATATGGAAACACCATGTTGTTATTGGGAGAAAAAAAAATTGAATAGGACAAAATCATTGTAAATAACCAGTTTTAAGGGCATTACATCCACTTAAACCCAACATGTTTCTGTCATCAAATGAGCAAAACGAAAACGAACATTTCATCCGAATTTTTGAGATTTCCATATAGAAATGATGAACGTGAATATGAGGCAAAGCAACATTAGCGTATTCAAAAAGAGAGAGAAAAAATAACGATTCAATTTGGTTTAAAACTCGTTTTCTTACTAAATCATTTTATTCGTGAAAAATTACACATTGAAAAATGAATGAAAAAAAAATATGGAAAATCTTGACTTAAAATTAAAGATTCAAAATGTGAAACATAACTTTACGACTCATGATAGTGTGCTGGGGAAACACACTACATGTTTTGTAAAGGAGACAAAATTGTTTTTTTTTCATAATTTAAGTAGTAGTTTTCACTAGAATTCAATGAAACAGTTCAAGAAAATGGGGACAAATTCAGAGAATACATTTAATTAAGCAGAAGCACATTATGTACATTTTATTTCATAAATTCAAAATGAAAAAAAAACAGTTAAAGATTTAAAATACTAAACATTTAACACACACACACAAAAAAAAAACGCTGGGAAATTTAGAGATATACCTTGAATCCGTGACGTTTGCGTCGTCACTTAGTTTGTAAGCTAAATTAGTTTTTAATAAAAATTATTGAAAAAGTTTAAAAAAAAAAATCAACGTGTTCTTCTTTTTCTTCTGAAAGAGTATTTTTTTATATTCTTTTTAAATGTAGTAATTGTTCACAATTTCCATCGGAATGATTCTGAATGTGTTGAGCTAGCTGCACAGAGCCAACTTCACGATGGTAAACGTCATCGCTAGATTGAGTTTTTTTTTTGGGTAGCTGTCATATTTAGAAACACATAGACGAGAATGATATATACACTGAGTTGTGATCATGTCTTGTTGATACGATTCATAACATATTATTAAAAGGATTCACACAACATTTATTGTGCTAAAGTTTTGTGATTTTTAAAGGCGACAATTGGTTAAAAATCGAAATCCAGGAAGTTTAGCTCCAAATGTGTATGTGTTGCCATTTGACCAAAATTCAACAAAAACATCTGACAAATACGAAATAAATTTTATCCGATTTGCTAAACGAACACAGAAATGAAATTATTGTGAATATTAACCAAATATTCATTGTTGTGTGTCACTTGTATTTGGTAATTCACAGTTGCCAATACATGACTCGAATTTGTGTAGTTGGCAGATTAGTCAAAAGCATCTGTTCAATGCTCCCATTCTATATAATCACTAATTTGGTTATAATTTTATTTTTTTATTATTGTATCTTTACTAATCGGAACGCAGCTCGGTTTGTTCAAATGTGTTTAAATAGAACAAATTTTAGCAAACAAAAAAAAAAAAAAAACGAAAAAAAGAAAAACAGAACGAAATGGAATGAACATTCAGCCAAAGCCAGTCATTTTTCTTTAAAACTGTTTTTTTTTCTTGTTATTTCGCTCAATTGATCTGAACTAAACTAACTAAAAACTGACAATCTCTTTCAATCTTTTTTATATTTTACAACGACCAACAAAAATAAACAATAGACATACACATTTCATAAAATTAGAAGACTGATTTAAATACGGAAATGGGAATAAATGTTAGTCGGCAAACGGATCTCTCCGAAAATACATATTTAAATCAATTCGTTGGTAAAAATCATATCCCAGCAACGAACGATGAATTCTGGAACACTTTACTTCAATATCAAATTGCGTTGCCAACAAACAGGTAAATAGATTAGCCTTTTTGAAATTGGTGTGCAACTAAAATCTATTTCCGGAAAATTGACTAAAAAAACCGATGACGTCTGTTATTGTTCGGCATTTTGACCGTTGTTTTTTGTTTCTTATAAATGCAGCGAAGAGCAACTCAGCCTCGACTCCCGATTGGAAACCATGTGTCAACAATTTATCAGCCATAATTTGGCAACAGGCAATTTTGGTTCACTGATCACGGTACTGCTTCATAAAGTGAGTGAACTACTGGAATTGTCGGATAAAGATAGGTATGCATTCGTTGTCTCCAATTTCATCATCTCCTTGTCATTTATTTTCACAATATGTGTTGATTTTTATTTTGTCTATACATTTGCAGTAGTATGCACATTTGGCAAACATTTAACGCTCTGTTCATAGTTCGATGTACAGTTAAATATTTGATTGAAACGGGCTCTGAATACCAGCTATTGCAGCATTTTGAAGCGATGCCCGCCACCACAACAACCACATCCGAAACATCGAATGGTGTGGTGGCCGTTGATATTGATAATACAAATAAAACGGAACTTGTACGAACGGTTGACGGATCCAAATTTGAAACATTTTTTGATGCAATCGTCAATTTGTTGATCATCATTCCGGTGAAGTAATTACAGACGAAATGTTAATGCTTGTTTTGTTTTTTGGTTTAAACACACAATTCAATGGTTCAATTGGGCTCTTATGCTTTATTTTCCAGAGAATTCACATACCATCTTCATTTGGAAGCAGTTAATCTTCTGATTGTTCTGTTGTCGGTGCACCTCTATTCTCAACAACCCACTGAAAAGTCAATTATTTTCAGGTAAATTAATGTCAAAATCGAATCAAATCAAATTACTTTCAATGGCCACTAATTAATTGCCCTTTTTATTCCACTTGATATTTTTTTTTCATAATCTAGAACGGTTTATAATAATTCAAATGCAAATACGTTAATGAGCGCTCTGTTACATTTTGTCAGCCGAATGGTTGAAGAGCCACCAACCATGTTTGGTATTAATTCAGGTGGTTCACTAGTGTTTGGTATTGCTGAATCTCTTTTATCAATATTCACGTTCCGTAAATCGCATCAAGATTTTCTTAGTTCGAATGACTTGCCAACAGCATTCCGGCAACATTACCCATTGGCCAATCAAAGTTTACTACTCATATTAATTCTTACCAATCATTGTACAGCAAGTGCTAAAAACAATAAATATCGCCAAAGTTTGTTCGGGTGCTGTGATTCAAAAGGTAAATATGATTGTTGAAATAAAAAGATGCAGTGGCGGAATTCCGTAGTCAAATCACTTTGTGAATTGTGAAATCAAAATGTAAGAACAACAGCTGTCGATTGCTCAAATTTCACATTGTGATCTCACAAGTGATCTTTGACAATGTGAAATGTTTGGCAAATCGTCAGCTATTTTTCTCTCATTTCGATTTCACTAATCACAACACTCTCAAACATTTCAGTACACTTTTGTTCGATTTTTCGTAGAGTACAATGTGGTTTAACTGCTGAGCGTATGAAGTTATACGATGATTTGACTATAGAATTCTGCCGCAAGAAAGTATTAAGCTCATCCTCAAGAATTAAGATATCAACTATATTCTGTCAGCAATATATTTTACTTAATAGATTTGGTTGGCTATTAAGAAATTACCCTAGCTTGAAGTGGATCAAATTCCTAGGGGCTTTGAACTATACAAAAGAAATATGAAATATGTGGTAGTTTATACGCTATATTTATTCTGTATGTTGAAGTTCGGAGCCCCTAGATATTACAACATTTTTTGAACATTAAAATTTTCGTTGATTTTTTATTCAATTATGTTTTGAACCATATCGTTATAAGCAATCCAAGTCAGAAGGTCGACCCGAGACCGCCCGACCCGAACATCGTTCGGTCAGACAACGTACGACAGGGATTACTATGGGCTGAGAATAGCAGCCTATCTGAAGATAGCAGCTGAAAATAGGTGATATCGCAAAATAGCGGCTGAAAATAGCAGATATTTTCCAAATAAAACAATGGAATCCATTGATAGTTACTCTGATCTCAAGTGAGATCTTAGTGCGATCTCAAAGATTCAGTGTGACTATCAATGGATTCCACTGTTTTATTTTGAAAATATTTGCTATTTTCAGCCGCTATTTTGCGATATCACCTTTTTTCAGCTGCTATTTTCAGCCCATAGTAATCCCTGACGTACGATTTTATTATCTCCAATCGGACTCGAATCGGGTCGGATGAGCTCTAGAAAAATTCGGTCGGACTTCGGACCCAATTCTGGGTCGGATTGCGAAACGTATAGGAATTGCCAACAGTTTGACAATTGTGCTTCAGTTTCTATGGAATTTCAAAAAAATGACCAAAAATGTTTACGTTCCGTAAAATTAACATCAATTTTTGAAATGATTCATGGATGTGAGGATGAGATCAGTACAAATGTCTGGAAATTGATTAATTGAATTATTTTTTTTTTTTTTTAATTTCAGAGGATTCATCAAAAGAGGAGCATACATTTAAAATTGACTTTACCGCACTGTTTAATACATTATGTAAAATTGTTACCATCGATCAAGCCACATTGCTGCTGTATTTGCTGTTGCATCGCAATCGGCAATTTTATCAATTTGCAATGGGTCAGGAAAATCTTCAACAAATGGTGATACCAATTTTACAAACATTATACAATGCACCGGATAGCACATCACATCATATTTACATGACGTTGATCGTTTTGTTAATACTGAGCGAAGATGATGGCTTTAATAAGAGCATACACCAAATTGTAAGAGCCTCCCCTATACATGGGACAACTGACTGAGTCAGTATATTTTGATTTAGTAAAAGTTTAAATATGTAACTTGCCATTTCCAGATATTGAAGAATATTCACTGGTACACCGAACGCTCAATTTCCGAAATATCACTTGGTGGCCTTCTAATTTTAGTTGTAATTCGAACCATCCAGTATAATATGTTAAAAATGGTAACCAGATATATTTATAAATTGGAATATATTATTTATAAATGACAATATTAATTCAATTATTTGATACTATTTCAGCGCGACAAATATCTTCACACAAATTGTTTGGCCGCATTAGCCAATATGTCGGGTCAATTTCGTTCGTTGCATCCATATGTGGCGCAACGTTTAGTTAGTTTATTTGAAACATTGGCAAAAAAGCATGCACGTCTTGCTGCTGATATGAATGATGAAAATGCCGTTGGAAGTGGATCAACGGTTATTACAACGGAAGCAACGGTGCGTTCGATGGTGCTCGAAGATTTATCGGTTCTAGAAGAAGTGTTACGCATGGTTTTGGAAATAATCAATTCATGTATATCGCATCAGCTGGTTTACTGTCCAAATCTCGTTTATACGCTACTATACAAGCGTCAAGTGTTTGAATCGTTCCGAAGTAATTCAAATTTTCAGGATATTATTCAAAATATTGATATGGTAATTATAGAGGATTTATTGTTGTGTGTGATTTTACCAATGAGAAAAGTAGAACTAATCAAAATTCCACTCTATTTGAATTGCAGGTTGTTGGATTCTTTTCATCTCGTTTGCAACGTGTACAAGAGCAACGTGGTGAATTGGGCGTAAATGAAGTACTCGAAGTAATATCAAAGGGTGCCAGTCAATGGTCGAGCGATCGACTTCGTAAATTTCCAGACCTAAAATTCCGATATGTTGAAGAAGATGCACCGGAAGAGTTTTTCATCCCATACGTTTGGAATTTAGTAACAAAACATAATTCCGTACACTTTAATTCGGAAATTATGAAATGTTTAACGAGCGAAATCAATTGCTAAGCAATATACAAAAGTCCACCTAACCTATGATATATACAATGTAGTAGTCAAAATCACATCAAGACACGGTTTTTTTTTTCTTGGATCCAAAACGAAACATGTGAACAAAATTGAATTTCAATGAAATCGACATGAAACTGTGGAATAGAATCCATAGCAAAAACAACAGAAATATATGAAACGATGAGAATAAACACGTATTATGGTGTACTTTGCACGGAAAAAAGGGAACCACACAAAAGTTGCGCATTGAATTCATACAAAAAGAGACTTAGCATGCATGTAAAAGTGTCGTTTTTGTTTGCAACTAATTTTTATTCTTTTATAGCCGCGAATTGCGACTGTAATACGTATTTATTTTCATCGGTTCATATATATTTATTAACACTTCGACCAAAACTAAACATACACTTTTAACGGATCCAAAACACCCATTTATTTATTTAGCTCTTTTTTTTTCTTTTCATTTTCCAAATTTTGTTTCTGTATTTTGTTGTGTATCGCAATTATGTCTATTACGAAAATCTAATTCTTCCTTTTTCCTACAATTATGGAAACGCTCTTCAGCGATATACAAAAACCAATTACACACATTGTCCTGTAACATTTTGATCAATCTAAATATATTACTTATTTATTATTTGAAATTTCATTTTAAGGGACATTGTTTATAACACAAAACAAACAACTATATATTTTGTTTTGTACGATATAAATGCAAAACAAACGAACGAGCGCATGAATTAGCTAGGGAGTTAAATTAAAAATTTGATTTTAGTTAACTAATGCGTTTATTTCATTAAATCAAACTTATAATAAAATGTTACAAATGGAGAAGAAAAAAAAACAAACAAACAAACAAATATTTTTTGAAACAAGCCACAAGTAGTTTTATTTCATAACTTTCTCATCTCAATGGTTCACTACTCTCTTTCATTGACATAAACAGTTCAATAATTGGAATTATTTCCGTCCTTTGAAATAAATCAATCAAACGTTTTTTTTTGTTGTTTTTGTTGTTTCTTAAATCAATTTATTGTTGAACAAACAAAAACAAAAATACAAACGTAACATAACATTGGAAAATAAATAAATTGCGTAACAATAAGAGAAATTATGCAATTTTTTTCGTAATATTCTTCAACGCAATAAAAGATGTACATAATATGAATTTGGCATTCGTTCTTCTCTACCACAAAATAATTGGGAATATTAAAAAAAAAATTGATAAATTTCGTCCATTACAAGGAACAATTTTCACCAAATTAAACGCATATTTCATTACGTATACGAATAAATTGTGTTGTATTGTGGTAAACAAGTGACGAACATTTCGAGAAACAAAAAAACAAAACAACGAATTTCACAATAATTTTTGCAGTTTTTCGAAATGGTTGGTGTTTGTTTTCTGTTGTTTCATTTAATTTGACGAGTTACACTCCTTTGCAAACATCCATGCATTGTTTGCGTGTGGTGAAATTGTTGCCATTGCCATCACAACCGCCAAATTTAAATTCTTTGCATTCTCTTGCAATTGGATCATAGCTCCATCGCGCGATTAATGCTCGGCACACACCTTTTCGTACTGGTAAAATGCATCGTTCACCTGGTTTCATGTCTTTTAATTCGTTGCTGGTCGATGTGGAATCACTGTTGTTGCTTGCAAAACGTCCTGAATCGGTGTCGGAATCGTCTGCACCAATTGATTCAATCAATTCAGCCATGCGCATTAACAATTGCTTTTCATCATTTTCAATAATTTCATCATAAATATCTAACGGTTTTGCATAACATGTCACCGTACAAATGCACAGAATCAACACTGAAAATATAAATAATGCGTTGCCTTTCGTGAAATGCACTGCCATATTGAGAGTGTTTTTTTTTGAATTCGTAAAATCAAGTGATGATGAATTGTCGAATTTGAGATATTGATGTAAAACCGATTTTTGTCACACACACAAACTCAGAGGAAGAGTGGAGTTGATACACAAATTTTTTTAACAAAAAATAACTGTTCAAACTAGACCTTTGCAATGCACAACATTAACTGACTGTACTTGTGAACGTTCGATTACGTTTTATATATTCTTCTTGAGTTGGACACGCAAACTTGTTGTCGCCGCCTCATAAAATGCCAATGATGGCAATGACGAAGACGTTCATCGTCATCAATTCATATGCGGGCATTTAAATGCAATGTGGAAGAAAACAAAAACGAAGAAGAGAAACAACCAAATGTGCACGCATTTGTTTTGCGTTTTCTGTTTAACACCGAGAGCATAACATAAACAACATGTGTGCTATGCTAAATAAAAAAAGAAAAAAACAAACCATTTGAAAGTACCGAGTTGAGTATGTCAAGTAAAAAAAAACAAAAACAAAAACAAAATAAGGAATAACATATGCGTACGCGATGATCAAATTGCGACGACTACGGGAAATTGTGCATGAGTTATTCAATGCAAGACCCAGTGAAATGCACTCACCACACGGCTTAAGATTAAACCAATTGAATAGACCCAAGAGCCAATATGCAAAAAACCCAGTAAAAATGCCATGTAATGATGTTTTCTTGTTCGGCCCGAAACAGAAAATAGTAAAAAAAAAAAAATAAATAAATAAATGCGACGTAACGATGATCTCACATTGAAGTCAATGCAATTGCTATGATCTACTTTGCATCGAATCGATTTGCGTTGCTTTCATTGTTTCATTTTACTTCATTTTTATCTCCACAATTTTAAATATAGATTGCTTCGAAGAGATGGAAACGGCCATAATTGCAATCCAATTTGTATGGACCATTTCTATCGAATTCGAAGGTCATTATTCGTTGAATTTAATGAATAAAATCAACTATGATCGTAAATTATAAATATTGGTAATGTGGCGAGCTGTATCAAGTCGTCGACTTCATCGGGGTCAGCATTCACGTCATTACATGCAGCGCATGTTGTTATTACAGTTGTTCGCTTAAAATTCACATAATTTCAATGATAAGCTAGAAACTTTCCATTCAAACACACACAGTCTATGATGGAAAACTGAAAACTATCGAAAATATTCTGAATACCCGAGCTGTTTACGTTTGAAATTGCGCGAAATGTGCACATCTGCACGTATCATGTGTTTAGTTCAATTAAATTGCATCGTAAATTGCACACGATTTCATCAAAAAAGCGCTTGCGATACACATATAACAACAGTGGAAATCCCCAACTTTTATCAATTACGTACAAATTGTGCATATTTGCTTTAAACACTTTCGGTGTTTATACAATTCACGCAACGATGACGTTTTCACGCTTAATATTTGAACAGCGTTGGGTTTACGAATCAAAACGAATGAAGTCCCAACATTGAATTCTCTTGGCATTCAAATCAAAATGAAATAAATCACGTGAATTGAATTTTATGATAAAAAATACCAATTTCTAATCGAAAACTGTCGCCGAAGTCTGATGATACTGTTAGAGTATTTCATCTGATGATTCCTCATTAATTCAGCTCAATTCATCAAAATATTAATATAGTTTACACAACTAATTTTGGTTCTCCTTCTTTGAATATTTGCAGTAGTTCCATTTTAACGAAAAGATTATCGAAAATTGCTACCGATTAGCATTGCTACTAAAAATTGAATTTGTATGATTAAAATGCATGTGAGTTCTGCTCGTAACCATACCCAGTGTCATGTATCAAATGTGCGAACAATTTCTTGTACAATTTCGTGTGTGTGTAAAAATCCCAAGTGCATTCAATGTGCAATTATATAATATCTATGTTGATGCTTGGGTTGTCGCATTTACCTTTACGACCAAAACAATAATCGAGACAAAAGCCCATGACAAAATAGATAAACAACACCATTCCCTTGTGGAAAAAAATGACTGCTCAGACAGATGACTAATAGACGCCTGAAAACATGTTTGAAACATTTTTATGTACTTTAGACGAACATTCGATTAACAATCAATTTGAAAACGATTAGTTGGAAAACAACTGAAAATTAGCTGTGAGTCAATTGCAGAAACAAAATTTATATTTAACGTGATTGTCAGTCGTTTGCGAGCTGATTTTCAAACAGGTTTCAACGGTTTTTAGTCACTTCTAGTCGTTTCTGTCCCCAATTAGCCGACTGGCAGTCGTTTGCGAAACGAATGTCTTCTCAATCGTTTTATTTTCACCAGGGTTAATAACATTGTTGGGTCGCTCGTTCTGATATCAGTAAGTAGTTGAGAAGAAAATGATGATATGACCAAGCGGGTAATCTCAGACAATGTTTGTAGCATTCTTCAGTCGTCATCGTTCATATAGGAACTGATTTTAATGTCAACAGCAAATATTTGGCTAGGGTTTTATGGTGACAATTGAAAATCAGCCCGCATTTTGCTAATGTAGAAAAAAAAATATACCAAAACGTTCACCATGTGTGCGAATACGCTTGAAACATGAAAACAAAAACGAGAAGAAAACGAATAAATAGGAGAATAACAAACAATTAATTGGTTTTTACTATGTACAAGATAATTATTTGATTTGATAATGAGAAAAATATTGAAAGACGTGATGCGCTTGTGTTCACCTGTTGGGTGCTGGTCTGCTGGTGTGGCAATGATTTCTTTATTGTTTTCCGGTCTTCAAATGGTTTTTTTACACATAAAGTCAGTGAATTGACTATCTTTTTTTAAAAAAAAAGAATGGCATGATACAAGCGGAAATAAGTAGAATGATTCAATAAGAATGTATTTTGTGTGAATCATACTGATGCCAAAACTACAATATCAATAATCAGCAAGTGCAATTCACACCTGCAAAATCTTATCTTTCAATTGTTTTCGGGTGTTTTTGTGTGTGTGTGTGTGTGAGTGTTTTTTTATAGTAGTTACATGGTACAATCAAAAAAGGCACTCTGATATGCGGCACACAAGATTTATTTGTAAAAAGTAATCAGACTTCGCCGTAAATGCTGTCCCCATAAATCATTTTCCGACTTCAAAAGTGACAGTTGAAATGAACGCAAGGGAACATCGAATGTGATGCGAAAACAATGGAAAAGCGTATCACAAACATGCATTTCACTTTGGTTTGTTTGTTTGTTTTTTTTTGAGATTGCTGGATTGGATTACAAAGCCAGCACACTCCAACTCATTTTTGTGGCTTTGAAGGTTTTGTTTTGCAAAACATAGCAAACATATGTGGCTCAAGCTGGGAATTAAAGCTGGGCACAATGAAATTGGCTTTGAACCACCGCACAATATGTGAGGCACGTTCACGAATTGCTCCGACAGCACAACAACTGGTGTAAATTTGATTTCTTTCTTATGAAATGTCACATTTTCCATTTCATTTTAAGTCGTCATCGACTGCAATGCGTTCACAATGCATGGAACCAAGGTAGAGTGTGTGTGTGTGAAGGAGTGGTTGAGGGCGACAATTCCTTGGTGAATTTAATTTGTGAAAGCAATAAAAATTAAGAGAAAACTTAATCGATTAGGAACGTGCTTACCTTAATCAGACGAATTGTGTGCGCCAATTAAGTGAAGATTTTTAATCGATTCAAAACAAAAACAAAAAAAAAAAAAAACAAGAAAAAAAAAGAAAAAATTAATTTGATCACCATTTTATCCTTCTCCTGCATGAGTCAAAGAGGCAAATAAGCAAATCTTAAAGGGGCAATGCGTCCCATTATTTGGTAGTTTCATTTTGGAATTCTCAAATGGATGAAGTCAAAAGAACGAAAACATTGTCGAAAAATTTGCTCATTTCATTTAGTTCGATTGCCATTTAAGACACATGTGTTCTTGCATACCGTTTAACACTCAATAATTTTCTTACGAGTCATAAACAAGTGATTTAAAACAGCTGATTTTTAGCACAAATTAATTGAATGGTTTACACGTTTACACGATTACTTTGGAAACCGTTGGAAACGGATGAATGCTTTAAAGAAACTGATTCTTTTTGTTCACTTACGGTTAACGATTGCTCTATGAAAAATGAATGGGAAACACGTGAAATCACAGCATGATTGCAATCGATAGAGTTGCAAGTAAGGCCATTAAATGAACGAAATGTTGAAAATGCTCAATGAAGTTTTAGTAACAACTAACTGAAGTTTAGTTATTTTTACTCAATTATGAGAGCTGATTTTGGTTGTTCTAAGCAATACGTTTTATGTCATTTTCATGTTCAAAGACACATGTGTCAACAAGTTGACAAATTCATGATATTCGTTGAAAAGAGCTAGTGAAAATATGAGCATTGAACATTTCTTGAGACTTTCACACACGCTCATTCACCATCGGGTCGGCACTACATACAGTACAAAAACCTGCATTTAGTTTTTTGCAATATATGCAGACACACCAAATAAAGTCACTATATGCAGTAGTTTCATTTTTTGCAATAGAAATCAAAGGTGGTTGCGCACCGTTTTATTGCGAAAAAAAACATCCTTAACTCATATCTTAATGTGTGAGCATACTCGAAGCAAAGGTTAAATTTGAATTGAAATTACTGGAAATGTGTTGTCTTAAATCATTAACTAAAAATGCTACAGTGTCCGTGTCATGAGGATAGATTTGTGACTGTCATGCCCTGTCTGGTCTCTATTTTCTATCAAAATATATTATCTAAAGAGCTTGTTAGCTGAGATAAATATCGTTTCTCAAGTAGGATATGCGATTCTCCTTATCTAATCTGTTTCACATGCCTTCCAGAGGCAATAGAGCGCAAAGGCGTGCGCGCATTAATAAATAATTTGTGGGACTGTATAGTGAAAATCACCAAATGCAGATTTTTGTACTGCATATAGTACTGGCCTTCACCATCGTCTTCGTTTGTTGCCAATATCAAATGAAAACTTTGTAAGTTTTTTTTTTGAACAGGGTGATTCTGAATCACATCTCAGTTATTGATGCACATTTTCATTATCACCAATTGCCACATGCTATTGTGCACAATGGTTTGCTTCCCGCACAATTTTTGCGCCGAGTACATTTACATTTACGTTGTACAACCGAAAATTTAATACAAAATGACGACATAATGGAAATGAGTTCAAGTTTGTTCGATTTTTAATAGTGGCTTTCACCTTTCGAATGCATCCATTCAAAAGGGAAATTTATAGGAAATGACGCGTCGCGTCGTTGGTTTATTAAAATATCTGGAAAATGTTCGCTCTCTCTCTCTCTCTGTGTGTGTACCAATCTGTACCTTAATTGTCCAGCATCTTGAACGCTTTTTCAATGCAAAGTCGTTGTTTTTTGTCTATATTTTGCATACGGCTCAAATAAAATGTGTAATGGAATAAAATTCGTTGGCATTTTATCCAAATGATATTTATTTTAAGACCGGCTCGTGTCTTTTTCCATTCATCTTTTTACCGAAAGTTTTATAGACATCCTCGTGCATCGGCACACTTTCAACGGAATCTTTCAATTTTTTTGTCAACTACCGTGGTGTTTCATTATCCAAGCTAATCCAAGCTAGCCTTTTATTACGATCAAACTACACATCGCTTGATTTTATAAGCACTGGGCTGGTGTGTGTGTGTGTGTGTGCGCATTTTTTTCACTCCCATGTCGAAATAATTAGTGACAACTGATTGACGACATAGGCAAACATGTTTGAATCCGACTACACACTTTTGTACCGCGCCGCTTTTATACTCATTTTGATTTTAATTCCATTTTTGTGATAGCGAATGATGTTTCCGTTTCGTTCCGTTCTATAGTCCCCCCACAGTGTGGTAACTTGTACCACCATCGTTCGTTGAATTGTTTGGAGGATTCATTGTGGAGCGTGCACATACACACACACACACATCTCGCGTACATGATTTTATATAGATTGTGCCGTTAGGCTTTTTAACAAGAATCGAATCTAACGATGCTGAACAAATATGCAGGAAATATACCGCGAGACAAATTTATTTACGACAGCTCGAAAAATGTTTTGCATTCATGTGAATATTCTCGCTCTCTCTCTCTCTCTCTCTCTCTTTCTTTTTCCCTCTCTCTATCTCATTCTCAACTTTCGCGAATGACGAACACGAACATGCATTAAGCACGATTTGGTACGGTTGAAAAAGCAGTAATTATACAAGAAGCAAATATCCTCTTATGAATGATGGATTTTCGACAAATGAACATTAAGCAGAGACAATCACTTTGCTACAATGCAAAACGAAAACAACAAACTTGGCGTCAAAAAACCAATTTGTTAAAAAGAGAATGAGTTTGAACAAATATGAACAAGTTTATGTCATTACCGATTGATTTCGGATTGCATGATTTTTGTTCGCGAATCTTTTAAATGGTGCTATTGATTTCCTGTTTTTGTTAGTGTGGCTGGACTTTAGCTAAATGATTTCCGTCGATTGATATGAACTATAAACCCTTATCAACGTAAAATGTTTTGTTTTTCAGGGAATTATATTATTTATTTTGTTCAAATGTCCAAAGGAACGATAGAAGATAGAGCAGCACATTATGTGAAACTCGTTTCGAATTTATGACATTCAAAGTTCGGCATCGCAATATATATGTTTCCAATCAAATGGTTCTGATGATTTAGGCGATGAACAGCACAAATACACAAATATTGGTTGGTGGAGCGAATGTTTCTGCTTGATTCTGTAAAATGATGTCCATTTCTACTTTTGATATCGTAAATTTTCATTTCAACTCTTCGATACAAATTCCACGATTTTTCTTTTTCCTTTTCTATTTCATGTTCCTTTGATCTCGTAGAGTCGTATCGGTCATTATCATCATCATTCTTTTTGAATGGTTGACAAAAGAAAATAAGGAAGCTCGCTGCGCTTGTTTGCAGGACACCAGCATCTGTTGATATCTTTTTGTTGATTTTATAAAACAAACCATCGATTACATTCACACTACGTATACAATAACAAGTTTTGTTATAACGTTCAACAAATCAATTGATTGGTGTGAAACCTCGTGAAAAATGCTTGCCAAAATGTCATGAAAGTTGAAATCTTTCAGGTAGTGCCAATGGCTGCAGAAACAACTCATCCGGCCAAAACGCTTCACATTTCATGTAGTTTCATAAAAACGTTTATGTCATACTTTAGTTATTGAAATATACGTTCAAATCTCAGAGAAAAATAAAAAAAAAACCAACGAAATGTAGTGACTTTTAATCATTCAAAAATGTCACCAATCTCCGTCTATGCCTATCCACGCTAATATATCAATGGTATTCTATTCGTAAACGGTACCTTGGTCGAACCATTGTTTGTTAAAGTAAAAATAACAACAACAAATATATTTAAAAAAAAACACAATCTTCAGTATGTTTGCGATTCTTTTGATTTGTTTTTTTTTGTGTGCATCCCACGAGAATAATATTTATATTTATATTTTGTATAAGCAACTAAGGCTTTAGTTTTTATTTTAATTTGACATCATGGCAAAAAAAAAACACCAAGCAGAATGATGTGGTGTTTTTATGTAGTCTCCTCCATTTGGCTAAAAGAGCTTAATGCGTTGTTCAACCATTCACTGGTATTTCCGCTATGAAATGAACTGCGTCCCTTTTAATTTTTTAATCACTTGTGCGGCGATATCCCTGCCGGTTTTGTGTGTGTGTGTGTGTTGCAATTATTACTTTTGGTCGTTGAATATTGTTTTATCCTTTGTTAATGCTTGGATAAAAGCAGTCGCGCAAGAAAATCAATGTGATTCTTTCATGGTTTTTTGTTTGTTTCTTTTTTTTCTCATTGATCTTTTTTTTCTTTCCATTTTTGTTGTTGTTTTTGTTATTGTTGTTGTTGTTTGAAAAGGGGTTTGGCATCAAGTACACACAGAGAAAAATAATGTGGTAGATATTTATGGTTCGGTGGTATTTCTACAGTTTTTCTTCCTTCTTTCTTTATGACAGAGAACAGCATTTTTCAATTTACCAATCTAATGCGAATTGGCGTTAGGTGTTCGAGTTGGTTATGGGCAAGTGAGTAGTTTACTGACAATAAAACCGATTGATTTAGTCTTCTCACTACCCCAGCCACACCATGCAATAGCCTAGTTAGATGATTTTAATATATTAAATAGTTGTAATAAAAATTCATTCATTTGATTAAATTGCAGTGTGAAAATAGAAATAAAATTGAAATTAAAAATAACAAAATAATACAAATTATTAACATATACAATATGAATATTTGGCAATCGATTAAATCTTGCATAAATATACAAATGCGCTATCAGGTAGGCACGGCATGATGCGATTACAGGTGAATTCATTTCCCAGTCTGTCTTACATTATGGTACTCGAATGATTTCGGATTTCGGATTTCAGGATTTCGGAATGTTCTTATTCCCGTGTTTAGCGAAAGCTCATTCCCAACGATTGGCACCTTGTATCTACCCGAAATTACTTTATGCATGAACAATA
Organism: Aphidoletes aphidimyza; assembly: GCA_030463065.1. Classification (NCBI taxonomy): domain Eukaryota; kingdom Metazoa; phylum Arthropoda; class Insecta; order Diptera; family Cecidomyiidae; genus Aphidoletes; species Aphidoletes aphidimyza. The sequence goes on along the minus strand of CM059998.1, from coordinate 7,093,053 downwards.
TTGTTGCATTTTTTCTTCTTCTTAATAATATGGACATATCCCGCTTCCTACATCGATCAATATACGGTGTTAATACATAATCGTTCTCTGCTCTATTAATAAAATCTCTGTGTAGAAAAATCACAGCTTGTCGTTGAATGCTTTCGATGAAGTTAATGTGGAGTTTATCATGAGGTGCCCATATTATGCTTGCGAAATCCACGAATGATCGTACCAATGCAGAGTACTAAGCTTTGCACTATCTAGATCAGTGTGGTGCACAATGAGAGGTGGGGAGACCCCCAATATATTGAGGAAAAATTTACATTAAATAGATTTGATTTTTTATCTGAGGACCCTTTTTTAGGTCTTCACATTTATTCTTACCTTTGAAATACCACCGAACCATAAATATTTACCAACTGATTATTCTCTGTGTTATGTTTCTTTCGTTGCCCAAACGTGTATTTAAAGAAGCGACTGAATTTTCAATAGAATACAATTGAATCAGGGCTTAAAATAAAGATTTTTCTCGACTACTCGAATTCTTTTTTTTTCAACTACCAAAATTTTTATTTAAGCTGATTTTATTCCCAAGGAAAATCGATTCTATCTAGTGTGAACCGGTCTTTCGATAGGTATTTCATCATAACTACCGAAACTCGAATTTTCAACTACCAAAATGAAATCTTGACTACCCGTTTTCTGCACAGCTACTCCGTATTTTAAGCCTTGAATTGAATGCAAAGTATCACGATTGCTATTTACTTTATATTGTTACCGTAAATTGTAATACTAAAAAAAAACCGAATGCATCAAAGGTTCGGTGTACTTTTTGTCTATCACTTTCTGAAATGTGGACAGCAAAAAACACGATTTTGTACGATTTGTTTGTTTCTTAATTTTCAACTTCCAACTTCTTTTGTTGTCGTTCACAACTGTTGTTTGTGGTATTGATTTTTAATTACGGTGACTACTATCTCTCTTTGATTAATAAATCTTCTGTATATTTCTCACTGTTGTTACATTCTGCATTGTGCACGGTGTGCTATTCTATTGTTGAACATTTGAGTTGTCTTTAAATTGTTTTGTTTCGGCAAGCGTATTTTTCATCTTTTTCGACAATTTATCAAAGAGAAAATCATGATAAAATCAATTGAATTACATTCGTAATCCTAACTTTTCCGCATTTTATGAAATCGAAATTGAATCGGAAACATCCGCTGATAATACTAAACAAAGAACATACTATCACGTTGGACTGTCACTGAGTCTCAGTGGAAACGAGACTTCAAATTACATAGAAAGGAAGTGACAGTCCAAAAATGATATAACTTTGAAACACTGTTCTTTGCTTTGATCACTTTGTGATTTGTCACTAAGTTCGAGAGTTATCGTGTTAACGTACATATACAAATAACGACGACGACGACGACGACGACGAAACCATTTTGCACCGGAAGTACCAGAAGCGATTCCACGAATTCATAGGGGGTCACAAAACTCAAAGGAGGGTCATCGGTGACCTTGGAGGCTATGTCAGAACCTATGGAGATTCTGGTCATAATTTGATCCCGATCAGAGATTTGACCCTCCTTTTTCTCTCTCTGTAGTGGACGCCATTTATGTTAAAATGTGGATGCCATTTGTCATTCGCCCGTTGACGGCAATGAAAATTCAAATTAGTTATAGTTTCGTTGACATAAATATAATGTGATAAAATCATGTTTTACAAAAAATCCGTATGGGGTACTGACGAGTCCATGAAGTTCAATTTATAAGTAACTTTAGTATGAACTTGTTCGGAGGATGAAGACCAATACTCTTTTCGTAATCACATTTCATGTGCGGAAAACGAATATCACTTCTAGAGGTTCAATAGTACAAATGTGAACAATTTTCGATCATTTTCACTTGATCCGCCATAAAAATGAATAATGTAACAATTAAATCACTTACCTGTTGGATTGAATTTAGATTTTAACTTTAATTGTGTATGAGGGTTTTTAAATGGTTGAATGCACTTAAAGCGTCTCTCGAGGAGGCCCGTGATAAAAATAAATCTAGATCATATAAACTGAAGCCGCACATAATCTCTTGCTTTGTTGCTTTCGTAATGCCGCCACATCACTTTATTCGACAATCTAATAATTAAACATTCATGATAACGAAGAAAAAAAAATAGAATAAGCTCATGATGAACCATTGTGAATCCCGATCCCGAATATAATCACATGCTCACACCCTTCCGTCTCCACATCTATTCTACATTTTACACAAACACACATGTAGATGCTATAGAAAAATGTATGCATTTAGACTCTCTTTGCCACAAAACGCGATCAAATGCATAAGACATTTTGATCGTTCGAAGATTCTTTATATATCCATTAATGTTTGTTGTTCTAATTTTTGTGTGTGTCTGTGTGTCGCTCTCTCTCTCTCTCTCTCTCTCTCTCGCTCTCTCTCTCTCTCTCTCTCTCTCTCTCTCTGTGTGTGTGTGTGCGGTGGATGTGTGCACCTCTATTTCGGTCGCACTTTGCTATCATACATGCAAGTGTAGCAATGGCATTTTGGACTCTCTCCACTAATTACAATAAAGTGCACAACACAATAAAGATACACCATAAAATTGTATAATATACCTATGTTGTGCTATGCATATTCTATGCATTAAATGAGCAAAAGAGACGGGAAGAATACGTGTGTGTGAGTGTGTGTTGGTTGGTGTGCATTCGATGCAATACTATATGCGACGAAGTATAGTTTCAATGGTGTTTCACAGCTACCATATTAAAATATATTTTATAATTTTATGTACGAAATGTGCATATTATGCGAGAGCATCAGGGAATGTTAGTGGTATATATCGAAATAGATGTTAACGTATATATATTTATAATTTGAGATAGAGAGCATAACAACAACGAAAGAAGAGGCAGCAGCAGCAGCAAAAACAACAACAAAAACAAAACAACAACAACAACAATTGCTGAGCGAAAACGCAAAAAAAAACAAAGCTTTAGAGCATCGAAGACAACAGCAACGGCTACGGCTATAAAGACCGTAATGGATTTGCAATTCACATTCACAGTAATTATGAAAGGAAACCACTTAAAATGGCTTCAGGGCTAAAAGAAAGGACGTAATGTAATGTTGTGTACGTAGGCAACGTGTACAAAAGCCAGAGAGAGAAAGCAAGCGAGCGCGTAATGCTTCGGAATGGCATCCAATATCTGAGTAGTGCTTTTACCAGTTGTCAACTGGCTGGTTGATATTTTTACGTTTTAGTTTTTTTTTTTAGCTTTTGAGTTGCAACAATAAAAAAAATGCACAATGAATAAATTGCTGTATGTTGAAAACCATCGAAAAATACATTCGCAAAACTAAATATATTTATAAATCGGTATTTTGGTGGCCCAAATTGGTACGCACCAAACTTAAATTACCTACGCACCAAAATTGATTTGTTAAGTACTGGTGTAATCTAGGGGCATTTAACCATAAAATATTTGTTCAAAATCACACATTTTATTTACATTATACATGCATTTTCAAACATATTCAATCTTTACGGTCAAAATTCACATTGAAATGACGTTACTCACTCAAGCAAGTGACTTGTTTAAATGTTATCACAGTAAATAACAATACAATTTGTCTCTTTTGTCGATTAAATTTTGAAATTTGGCTATGTGCTGTACAAAAAGTATCCATTACATCATTGCATGAATGAGCCTTTTTCTTGAGCAAATGATTTTGGTGAGCAGGCGGGTAATTTAAATATGGAAATCATAATGAGAAACCATCGGATATTTCGGTTAACAAAAATCTATTCGTCTAAGAAATGCGCTCTTTTTTCATTTATCATCTTGATTTTCTATTAAAGAAAAAAAAAACACGGAACCCAACACCATTATATTCAAGGTACAATCGAAATAAAGCGACGCGGAAAAGAAAAAAGGGAGGAGAAGAAGAACAAAACCCAAATAAAATCTATGAATTATCGTGTTTATTTGTACTCGCTAAATACGTATATTTTTCAATTTGAAATGTGAATTTTCTTGTCGATCATTTCTCGGTTTTGTTTGCTCCATTCTCTATTCGTGTTGTTGTCTTTTTTTTTCTTTTTTCACCGCGTTCACATTGGAGTAAAAAAAAAACCTCACATTGTATCCTGTACGTTGCCAAATGTAAGCCCATTGTGCGATTGTGTGAATATTTTTCTTCATTCGTACGGCACTGGCTGCCTCGGATACAGTACATCGTTTTAGGTGGATGGTAATTTAAATACAGTTTCGAAAATATTATGTAATGTGCAAGTGCACCTGAGGCCAATAATTACCCGAATCGCTGCTTTACTCTCACAGTACGATGGAGTGTGTGTGTGTGTGTGTGTGTGTGTGTGGATGTTCGCGAGAGAGAGAGAGCAAAATAGAGAATACTGGTTCAGACTCCAACTTGAAATTCATATTTGGCTGTTGCGTATGGATGGCAAATAAACAAAAATTAGTGTTGTTCCTCGTTTTTTTTTTGCTTCATTTTTTTCACGTTTTTTTTTTTTTAATTTTCCGGCGTCACTTCTCGTATATTATCAGTACAAACACTTCTCTACTTGATCAGCAGCAACCCCCTTTTGTTCATTTTCTTTTCTCAAGCGCGAAGCACGGACCATTATTCGGTGCGTTGTTACGACAATATTATTGAATGACAACAACACGTCTTCTATATCATATTCCAAATGATTTTCATTCTCACATTTATTTTACATTATTCTCATTTTGAGCTCATATTTTCTATCTCGCTCGTTCTCTCTCTCTTCTTTCACACAAATCGAAAATAATATATGCTCGTTTAATTTAAATATTTTTTTCTTCTGCAAACGTTATTTAGCACAATACTGTATAAGCATTGTTGTTAGTGGAGTACTTTTTAGTGGTTAACAAAAAATCAAAATAATGCAGTCTATGAATGAACAATATTAAATGAGTACCACCGTGTACTAATACACTCAACTGCACTGACTTTAGTCACCGTATAGTATGATTTCGAACACAAATTCAATTCGCTATAGCAAGTATTTAAAATCAGTGCGTAAGAATGAGCAACACTGAATACTTGAAATTTAGTCAACCGAAAGTGTCCACGTTTTCATTTGTAGTTCAACAGTTAGAGATATTTATCGAGCCAATTTGCCTAGCATTTGGAATGTGCTTGAGCGCCGCTATTTCAAGGAGATTTTTCTTTTCTGCAACAATGGAAACCACACGCTTTCCAATTACAAACCATTTTTTTAAAGCTGGATCACCATTAAACATTCAGCTTCGGTAAAAGTTTTTGTAAAATACTTGTTTTTTTTGTTGTTGTTGCTGTTGTATTATTTCAGTGAGTTTATTTTTATTCTTATTTGCATCCACAATGAGGGCTACATCATCGACAACGCGACCAAACATTTTATTAACAAAAAAACAAAAATAGAGAACAACAATGGAGGTGGATACAAATACTGCACCAACTAATGGACTTTGTTTTCAATGAAATCGACGGAAGTTCTTCCATTCCATTTTCAATTCATAGTTGGAAAACCGACCATCATTTAATGTGTTAAACATACTTTTTTTATATCCGCAACACCGATTTTTTGACGAAATTTCTTCCATTTGAAATTTTCATGATTTTCAAACGGAATCTACTTATATTTGATGAAAAAAAAACGAGGAAGAAAAATGTTGTAAAATATTCGGTACATTTAATGTCAATAGTCAATTTCAACAGTTTATTGGCCAGACTCCAATCATTAAAGGCATACACAGATGAACTTGATACCGCTTGTGATTACAATAGCTGGTGTGCATGCATAGGGAAACACGGACATGACATAAAACAATTCAAAATACCACGGAATAAAATTCGAAATTTATGATTTAAAGTAATGCCCTTTCGAGTTTTCAATTATAACTTTCTAGAATATCGATTATACGATGGCGTGTTTGTTATCCACCAAACAAATTTTTCTTACGTTCTGTTAAATTGTACTTGATACATAATAACACCGATTAAAGTCCGCAGTTTTTTTTTCTCAATTCGCGGTCGATCCATTAAATTCATATCGTAAGGCCGAAATGAATCGAGAAGGGGAGAAGAATTTTCATAATGAAAAAAAAAAAAAAACGAAAAAACGACGAAATCTTTTTTAATCAAAAGAACCTTTTTATTTTGTTAAGTGTGGAACTTATATCACTCTCCGGCGGAAGGTAATATTTCAGATTTTCAATATTTTTACAGACTTACAAAAAAAAAAAAAAAAAAAAATTGAAGCCCTTTTTATTGAAATGTAGAATTGATATGTGTGCTTGTCCTTTTGGGTCCAATTAAAGCACATTTGGTGTGCTTTGTATGCCTCTTCAATCAAACAGTTTCTCAAACATCGAGAGGAAAATATAGGTGTTCAAAAAAGCGGGTGATAAGCCACAATATAATTCAAATCAAATGAATATTCGCTCATCGGAACCCATAAAAAGAAGTTGATAATTAACCGGGGAGATGATTTTCTTCAGAATTTAAATGTTTCCCCTCAATTTTGAAGCCGAATAATAAGCGTCTTTCTTTCGGTTCGAAAGCCCATAATAATAATCTAGTATTGAAAGTTCATGATGTTTTTCGTATGTATATGGAATGGTAATTATTTAGTAAATTAGCTTGGAAAGTTTTTGTTGCTGTTATGTTATAAAAGCGGCCAAATGAACGAAAACCGAAATAGTTGTATATAATTCACAAACAAAGCAAAAATTGATACTAGTATCCACCGATTCAAAGGTTTTATTTGTGTGATCATAAATGTATATCAAGTATTTCAAGTATTTCCTTGTTCACTCAGTGCTCGTTGCACAATGTACATGATTGTACTCAACGTGGAATTAAACTTGAACGAAATGTATACTTGTCTTCCTGACTTATTCAAAAACCAACCGCATTCTTCGTCTATATGGATAGATTTATGAATGGAACAAAACTATAAAATAGCATCACGTTTTCATGTGAGTACGCATGTAAACGAATGTCCATAATAATATATTTGTTTAACATCCATAATATTTTATGTTTTACGATTATTTTTATGAATTTTGTGAGATATGTGCAAATTCAAAAAGGTGTGTATGTGTTTTTGCTACAATTCCAAATACGACGACGGGAATGGGGCATTGAAGCAGACAGCATATTTACCGAAAATCAACAAGCCAGAACAAGGTATTTGGCTTTGATTCGGTGCAAACCAATAAACGGGTGAGAACTGAATGAGAGGGAAAAAAAGACATTGAAAGGGGTTGAGAGGGTTGAACAGTGAGTGTGATACTACATCATACAACAAGGGGACAGTTATCTCGTCAGTGTGGTTTGAAAAACACAACCGAAGATGAGTTGGTATAGATGGAATTTCGTTACTACTGTATTATTTCGTATGCTATTGCATGTATTGACATTAGTTCGAATTTGCTGTCGTTTGCAAAACTACACCTCGCCACTGACACCAGCCGCAAAGAATACCAATGCGCATTATCTAGAGGTATAGAATACGAATTTTCTGTAAGCCTCTAGATGAAACATTCAGTGTACGAATGCATCAGTAGTTATGACGAAATATCTGACTAATTCAAATGATGTTGGTTAAATTACAAAAATTCCCATCCAATCATTGAATTTAGGACTTTTGATTCAGTCAAATAAACCAACTTATTGTGTTGACAAGTGGCTTTGAAGTGAAAAACTGGCTTCAAGAGTTAAAATCAAGAAGAGGTTTCCCCTTATCAAGTCATCTCTTACCTTTGTACTTGCGGTCCATTCATATTATATTATTGTTATTATTTTTTGCTTCGCTGTATGCACATTGCACACCGTAATGTTTGGTATTCGGCGTTACTTTTGTAAAATATAAATATCCCCCATATCCATTGCTTCATTCGAATATATTATGAACATTTGGGGTTGTACCCCAAAAAAAAAAAACAAAACAAAAAAATGAGAGTGTACCACATTATTTATATAAGATCACACTTTTCGTTCACGCATGAACCCTTTCCTCTACATCCATCCACTTGTTTTACTCTTCGATAGCATATGACATTGAATGTGTGATGGAAGGTGTATAATTTATGGCAAATAACAAGGAGTTTTCTTTGCAAAGAAGAAATAAAATGAAAACGATATTGAAATAAATGAAAAAAAAACCGCACACACACAGTAAAGTGTATTGATCTGTCGGCGTCAATGTTTGCATTTTCGACTTATATATTAATGAAATTGGATCATGCTGTGCAACGGTGGTTGCGGTATGTTTTCTCTCTTCATCTCAATGTTGAATGATTTCATATGTACATTAAGATCGTTTTTCAGCTCAAAAACTTTTTTTCCCCGACATTGTATAGACATAGACGGGTCAAATAACATTTATCGACATCATCCACATATAACCAACGAAAGTGTTAAATGGTCTTATAATGATGTTGATATTAAAGATTGATCGATCGAAACCATTTCCATTCAGTGTTAAAAATTTACATCGAAACATTCATAGTCAAATGGAATAAAAATGCAATATCCTGCTGTTAGTCAGCTCAATAGTTTACATACTTCTAACTCACCCAGGTCCAACACCAGATGTAACAAACAATTGCAAAACTACCATATATTGCGTAATAATCGTCATGTCAGAGAAATACTGTAGCAACTCATGCTGTAAACCACCAACATATATCAAGGACACTAAAGCGTATTTAACGGTTTATTTCAATATTTTGTATTCAGAGAGAGAATTTTAAAAATGTATTTTTTCTAATAACATTTTATAAATTGTAAGACAGGTCACATTAGAAGACTTTGTTGAGCTCATATTCCAAAAGGGATTTGAACATTTAAATGCTGATACTCAAAACCATTTTGCAACACTTATATTAAGAAAATTATTGATTTTAATTAAGCCTCAGAAGAATTGGTATCTACTTGAATTTCTGGGTTATGAATTACAATAGTTTAGATAAACTAGATCGAACAGAAAAAAAATCTTATTCCTGAGTAATTGAGCTACGCGTACGATAAAGATACAGCATATCCGTATGACATTACAAACATCGAAAACGTGCATTAATATTATAAATATTTGCACAGTACCGACTACAAAGTAATATGTTGTATTTCAAATCCCATGCACCGGTCTCTTTTTCTATCTATGTTCGACATCGTTCAATAGCAAATGATAGAGTAGTATAACAACTGGAGTTCATTGGAGTTGAATCTCAATTTATCTCAAATATAACATTCAACACAAAGGTTCACTACTCAACATCTTATCGTTGTCAATTTGAAAATATTCGGCTATTGTGAATGATGATATTGAAAAGAAAATGCCACTCTATAAGAATAAACACGGTGAATTATCGTTGTTTTCCCATTGCATATTATATCATTTATTTATAATGATTGATGACATAAAATTTAAGCGGCCAAATATTCTCGAATAAATTGTGCACATTTTGTGTGTGTGTGTGTGTGTGTGTGTGTGTGTGTGTGTGTGTGATAGAGTTTTCTTGTGTATCATATTTATTTATGGGTGTAAATATTCTAAATTATGATTTGTATGTTAAACATTTTGTGAGTGTTGTGACTCAGTGCCGGTATATGGATGAAAATAAATAAATTAGAGAAATCAGAAGTGTGAATATTAGGAAATTTTCTTTGCGAAATGGATATCACAAATGGAACAAAGCACAAGTTACACAGTATAATCTATGGGGTGATTTGAAAAATTGTTATCGATTAAGTTTCGTACTGATTGATTTGATTTTGTGTGAAATGCATTGATGATAACGAAAAACACCAAATCCAATTTTTTCGTTGATTCTGTTGGGCCGAATTCAATGTACTTGATTTTTAACTTATGTTCAGCCCCTGACATAGCTATTGATCAGCAATTTTGGATAAATGACAATAAATGACATTTTGCCTGTATGTTAAATGACGCACCAATTTCGGTATCATTTGTTTTACTGTAGCCATCAACTTACTTACTGCCTTTTATAAGACGTTCTCATTTCTCATCTTGGGTGTGATAGTCGCTATGAATAAATCTAAAATCAATTACTTCAAAATGTCCAAAGTATTTTCACATTAGAATTGTTTTCCAATATTTTCTATTCAATACTGAACAATCTGGCATTTATAGAATACGAATTGATTTTCACAGATAGTCATGAATTTAGCAGTTTTTTTTTGTCTTGATCGAATTTCATAAAAATTCAATAAAACAAATTCATACTTTTCTGGAATTTGGAATGGTACATCAAATGGCACAAATTGATTTGTTCTTTTTATCACATTTTTTTTTTGTCTAGAAAAAAGAACGAACTTGACAATTACCGAATGTGGTCACTGAATCGATAATTCGCATGTTGATACGTAATAAAAATAAGAAGAATCTGCTAATATTGAATGTATGACACTGTGTGTCAAAGTTTAATTTTTTTTTCTCAGTCAGAAAATAGCAACCGAAATGCTATATTGATCCACCCGGTCGGTTTGCTCTTTTCATAATGCTTCTGACGGTTGATGCAACAAGAACCGAATATTGGAAATTTGGTTCGGAATCCAAGTCAAAGCAGACAATTCAAAATCATTGGGCCAAACTGTAAACGACCCTATATGCCATTGGCTCAGTTAAGAATTTATTTAACACACAGTGTCATAAAAACCAAGTTCAATTTTCACCAAACCGAAACTAGAGCTGAATAAACAAACAAAATACCCACGTAATGGCTTGTGTGTCATGCTATTACGACATTATGTTTTCTGGTGAAGAAGCAGTTAATGCGGTAAAAAGATTACAAACATAACCGAAACAAAGTGGATTGAAATGTCCTTATTTTGCTGCTTTTATTTATTTGTATAGCTGGTGATGTCAGCTCTAGGGGGCAATATCTTTTATCCATAGATTTCGTTTTCATTCGTAGTTGTCTCGGAAGGTTGAAAATCATCAGTCAAAGTATTCACTATGGGAACCGAGCCTCATGCCTCACAAACCATATATGGATGTGCGTATGTGCAGTGCATTCCACTGAATATACACGTGTTACATTAAATATTGATGTGATTTGCGATAGTCACCGGTTTCCCCAAAAACTGATATTGATAAAAAAAAGAGCGAATGGTTACATACACACAATTTATTCGATTATGATTCCCGTTTTTTTTTTCTTTCTTCTTTTCTTTATGTTTGATATTCAACCACTTGCCGGTCAGTTGTTGTTTGTGCGTGACTGAGATGTAAATACCAATATTTTTTAAACTAAACAACTGCCAAATGTGAATGGTTCCAAAAATGGGATGTAAATACGAAACCAAAGTGTGAACTGACTCAATTTTATTGATAGGTTCTTAAACAAAATACTAGACAAAAAAGGTTGGAGCACTGAGCATCTTTGTAACGAAATTTCTGAGCTTATTCTTAATAACATTTAAATGTGCTAAGAGCAAATGAAACAGTCAATTCATAATAATATTCTTGGAGTAGTATGCGAAATATATGTTAAGGAATCAACCAGTCGCTCTGGCCATGGATGCGAAAGTCTAGATTGCCGTCAAGAGCATCATTATGAAATTTCTTCTCTTCAGTTCAATTTCCGAACTTTTTCTAGGAAGGGAATTCACTCTTAGCAATATTATAACTTATCTTCCCCTCCTAACGTAATAAGACTAAAACAACTTTCAACCAAACGCATGAAAACACTTGGCTACACTTTCGTAGCTCTGAAAGCTATCATTTTCCATTTTTAATCGATTATAAGAAGTATTCATGCATGAATCTATGGATTTTCATGTTTAAATTGTTTAATTACATGTAATTACGATTGTTCAATGTGATTTACGAATTATGACTATCGATTACGACGATCAATTAGCTTGATTTTTTATGCACGACATGAAATGCAGGGCATATTGGTTTTGCCATGTTTTTTTTTTTGTTTTTCAAAAAATTTTGGATTCAGAAGATTTTTTGATGGGTCACATACAGCACAATAATTGAAATTAAATATTGGCAAAATATTATGATACGATGCTGCAAGCCGCACGTACCAGCAATATGATCATATATTTTCTAAAAAAATATATATATTTCGAAGAAAAAACTACAATTTAAGACTCTTTGCTTCAACAGGATTTATGTTGCATTTTTTCGAAATATTTTTCATGTTACACTTCTGATTGGTGATCCTGAGCAAATTGTAATAGAACTAACAAAATTAAATTACACATTGGCCTACATGAAATAGATGGTCCTCACCGCCAGTGCTATCTTAGAGTTGCCGTAGAAATTCGCCAAGATGGTGTTAGCTTTAAGTGAGGTTCTTTTATGTTTGATTCAACGATTATGTGACACGCACATAGTTCAAATGTTGCTAACACGTAGTATATTCATTGAAATCCACCTTTTTTGAACCTAAAAATAATAATTAATTTTTCATGCAAAAAAGCACTAAGATGAATAAAAAATTCTTCACATGAATTGATGGTTTCAATGTTTCAATACATTGAAGAAATGATGAAAGTAAAATGATCCACAAATAAATTGAATTACATTCGTAATTCTGACTTTTCCGCATTGATATGAAATTTTGTTTTTCTGTTTATCGAACATTTGAACCAGTCAAGAGAATAGATATCCAAGAAATCAAATATTAATATACGTTAATAATTATTAATTTTATTAACGTTATGTTAATAACTTAAAAAAATATTATTAAGTGCTGTTAATATTGCAGTTAATATTCAAGTTAATAAAATATTCTACTTAATAAATATTTGTATCTATCAAAATATTAAGATATTTATTAAGATGCCAACTGTAATTGAACATATTCCCATTTACTTCATTTAGAACAATTTTAACATTTATTCAAAAAACAAATCTGTTCATGTTGTTATATTGTTCAAAATGAACTTTTCATCTCATTTCCGGCGCGACCAATGGGAAAACACCCGATTTTAATCATTGTGCTCATTGCAGTCATTCTCTTGAGAACGAACGAACTTAAACAGCTAAACCAAAATAGTACAAACACGTAGTAGAATACGAACACGATCACCTACTTTTGAATTAAAAACAAGTCGAAACGAACTGATTCCGAGTTGAAAATCTGTCGTGTTAAAATGAAGGATTCTTTGTTTCGAGAATAGTTTTAACACTTTCAGTTAACATTTCATTTTCATATTTGCCCTTTTACTTTACATAAAGTTACAAAACGTCTGTATACGTCCATAGAAGATACTCTAACGTCGTGAATAATACGAGGCCCGAGCGTTGATAACACTCTGTGATCAATTTATCACAATTGTTTTTAGAGTTTATTCATAGTTGAATAGCACCAAAAAAATGACACCATCAAACCAAAATTGTACAATTGAAATCATTATCAATGGTAGCAACTTTCTATTTACTGCATTGTGCTATATTTTAAAAAGTTATTCGTTCTCATTTAGGTAATCGTGTTGTTGCTCGATTTTTTCATTTGAGCACATCACATCATGTATTCAGAACGCACCGCAGTACGCAGAACGTATATCGCATAAAACTGATTCTGTTGAGACAGAATAGAAAATTGACTGTCTGAATATATATCTCTGGTGATCGACGTTGAAATCAATTCATGAATTAATAATGTTGTTAAAATGATTGTATGGAAAACAATAGAGATAAAATCAAACTGTAACTGAATTTGAATTAGAAAATATAAACAGTGCATGTGGATGGATTGAAACGTAAATGTTGTTCGTTTGAAAGCAGTGACAAGGTAAAATTGTGTGTTCAAGTTTGACGACCAATTTTGTGATCATTTTGTTCATAATAAGAAAAATCAAAGTGAAAATTATAATTGACCAGGCAATATTAATACCGTGAATTGCAGTTAAATTATATGTATTAATTGAATGATTGAAAATAAAAGCGATGAAAATGAAACGGACACGTAAAAAAATTATTTTGTAAAAATATGAATTCTCACCAGGGGTCTAATCAACCCTTCACCCCTAAGCGATAAATATTGCTCCCACTACGTAGCTACCCACATACAGTGGCTCACAAAATTGTCCGGACGCACAATTCAAAGCGAAATTGTACCCCCAAGGAGTGAAGTTTGGGATCAATCAAATTGAATTATTCAATCATTTTAAACATTTTCATTGTTTAAATCAATTTTTCTGGACTATTTGGCGCGATCGCTACCGTATCGTCATCTTTATTCTCGTGCACGTTGAGCAAAATGAATGAAATCATCAACGGTAAATTTTCACTTTTCTGTAAAACAAAAAAAAAAAACCAAAAGATGGTAAAGCAAAGAATGTTTCAATCGAGTGAAGAAGAAAGAGAGAGATAGCGACGAAGTTCCAAAGAAAAGTGACATGACTAAAGTCATTTAACGAAAGTCGCATCGTGTAACCCCAGTTCGTAGCACTGTTCAAATGGAACATTCAATTGCATTGCAACAAAAACAAGTTTCAATTGGATCGCTTTTTTTTCTTTGAAAATTTGATTGCTAACTGAAACGCAGACAAATGGTTAATAGGCATCATTGCACCAAAAACTATATGGATTCTTCATACACACTGCATCACTATTTTTAACTGAAAAATGAATGGTTTTCAAACTTCACTGTAGAATACTGTACAAACTACTACACATATGCATTCGACTCCAGACACCGCACATCATTATGTTCACTCAATATGATACGCACACTCACACACCAGTTTCACACGCACACAAACAAACAGCACACACTTCACTCGCCTGCAAAATAAACAGCACAGAATGTCGGCAAAACGACTCGTACTCTCATACAACTACAAATGAACAACATACGCCACTGGAATGAGTAAGAGAAGAGAAGAGAGAAAAAAAAGCAAATGTACGCACAGGCGCGCTAACAAAACCGACAGCAGCAACACACAATTGCTTTTATTCAAGTTTTGACTTTTTACTGATGAAGTTTTGATATACGCTAAATTAACAAACAATCAACCGAACAAACTGAACGACTAAAACATTGAAAAACAAAAGTCTAATCTATTTAGTGCTACTGTGTGTGGTGTGTGTTGTTTTTTTTTTGTTTTATTATTGTCAAATTCATTCGTCTGCTTAAACTCGAACAATACATTTGAAAATTTGTAAATTTGTGCTTGGTTTTTCTGAACCAAAGCCGAAAGTGAATAACCAAAAAAAAAGAAAAAAGAAAAAAAGAAACATCCGTGTGTGAATCAAGCTAAATTTTGCTTATTATTTTGTACTCACATTGTTTTCTTGTATACAGGAAAGAGAAAAAACTAGAGAGTTCTGAGTCATGGCGGCCGCCGATGTTGAACAACTACCAAAAGTATGTATCAAAATTCGGTAACAACGAAAAATAAAAGCAAAAAATCATAAGTTCTCAATAGAAGTATTGAGCAGTTTTGTATTTTGAAACAGCAACGACAACTCATTGAATTTGAGAGTTTGTTGTTAGCACACAGCGAATCGAGATTATTTTCTTGTTTGTTTGTTGTTGTTTTTTTTAAATGGAGATCTCTTCCGTATATCAGTTCCATCTTTCATTCATTGTATTTCAAACAATTCAGATTTTTGTTGTTGTTGAATTAAGTAGCCTTGTCAGAAGTATCCATTTTCCATGTATGTTTTCCACCACATAATTTTATTGCAATTGCAAAAAAAAATGAGAGTGTCTTACTAGGAAATCAACTGAGTGAACAACTGAACATGGCTGTTTCACTCCAGCAATTGAACTAGCCTCAAGCAATTTTGGGCGTTGTTTTGTAGCTGTTGACAGTACAAACGGTTCAATACAAACATAATACGACATTGAAATCTCGAGACTAAACACTTCAAATTATTTTATTTTTGTTTTTGTTTTTATATTAAAAGAACGTTCTCAAAATACAAAACAAGTACAATTGAAATGATCGAAAATCATACGTTTTAATTTGTTCGAATTCACATTTGATCTAAATTCAAAATTATTAAATGACAAAACATTTTCAATGTCACATTTGTCCATATATTTATCAACTGCACGACATGCGTGCAGGTTTCAGGCAATATACCGTTTGCCTGGTAATATGTTTATTGGCTTTTTCATGTATATGTGTATAGAAGAAAGAATGCCGAACAGAAAATGTAATTGAAACCAAACCTTATTTGCAACGGAACTAATTATGGTTCTAAAATACAATATTCGAATGTGGTTTGGCCGTTGGGTTGTGTTGTGTTGTGCTGCTGGTGAAATCATTTGCGATGACCAAAATAACGAACGAATGTGTTTATTTTAGAAAGTGCACATATTACGGTTTGTCTTAGTTTTCTAATAAACATTTCTCAATCGTTGTTGATATTTTCACTCATGCTGAAATTGATTTCCACTTACGATGGCAATAAATGTGTATTTGTTGATTTAATTACTGCTTTTTCATAATTTTGTCGTGTATTTATACTTCTACATCTACTAATAGCGTACATACGAAGAAAAATGCATCAAAATAAAAAAAAAAAGAAAAAACAGCGAACAACCAACTGGAATAAAGTCCATATTTTGATATTTGATGCGTGCGTGTACATTTTGATTAGTAGGCTCCAATACGTTATAATTATTAATACAGTTGAATTCAGTAACATCTATTGGCTTCCCCAACGACAGACAGAGACATGAAGCAATTGACGACTGACACGGCATTTACATGATTCGCAATCAAACAATCAATTGCTACATTTTACAAGATACATACACACACACACCCATAATTGGAAAGTCAATATTAATTTAGTTATGCCGATTTTAATTGATATTCATGAGAAGCAAAGTGGACAGTTGTGCCTAAGTAGAACAAAATGCAATTTAAACAACAACAACTACAAAAAAAGAGAAATTTATTCATAAAATAATAAACAAACTACACGCACATTGAATGGCAAATGATGACAGCTCTTATAAACCCAAACATTGTTTGCATAAATAACATGAACTATTTTTTATTTTGATTTTCATTGTTTTGAATGTAGAATTTAGAGAATTTCATTTGTCATTTGTTATGTATCAACATATTTTCATAGTTTATTTTGTTTTTTTGTGCCATATTTCCTCATTTTCTAGCAGGATTTGACAGCCAGAACATTAAAATTGGCCGGACATGTGGGCTTCGATAGTTTACCGGATCAATTAGTGAACAAAAGTGTTCAAAATGGATTTGTTTTCAATATCATGTGCATTGGTAAGTTTCGGTAGAAAAATGCTGAATGCATGCGAAAGGTTTTTTTTAATAAAAAAAAAAGTAAAAAAACAACTCTTCAATGAATTGGTGCACTCTGATTTGTCTTAGGTGAAACTGGTTTGGGTAAATCGACATTGATGGATACACTATTCAATACGAGTTTTGAATCAACACCAAGCCCTCACACTTTACCCAATGTCAAACTCAAGTCGCACACATATGAGCTGCAAGAGAGCAGCGTTCGTTTAAAGTTGACAATTTGCGATACGGTTGGCTATGGCGATCAAATCAACAAAGATGATTCATTTAAGGCGGTGGTTGACTACATTGATGCCCAATTCGAATCATATTTACAAGAGGAATTGAAAATTAAACGTTCTCTATCGTCATGCCATGACAGTCGCATTCATGTGTGCTTGTATTTTATATGCCCAACCGGTCATGGTTTAAAATCATTGGATTTAGTGTGCATGAAAAAACTCGACACCAAAGTCAATATCATACCAATCATTGCAAAAGCGGATACCATTTCGAAAACCGAATTGCAACGATTCAAATCGAAAATTATTCAGGAGCTCAACGCAAATGGTGTTCACATTTATCAATTTCCAACGGACGATGAATCCGTATCGGAGGTCAATACATCGATGAACAACCATGTTCCGTTTGCCGTTGTCGGCAGCACTGATTTTGTTCGTATGGGTAATAAAACGGTTCGTGCACGTCAATATCCATGGGGCACCGTACAAGGTACAGATATAGCTTCTGATAGCACACAATATGTTCACATTCTTTATTGTCTAATATCACCCTCTCTCTCTCTCTTCTTTGTCCGCGCCCCCGAAAATTTTCTTTCACCAGTTGAAAATGAGAACCATTGCGATTTTGTGAAACTTCGCGAAATGCTCATCCGAACGAACATGGAAGATATGCGAGAGAAGACACATACTAGACACTATGAGCTGTATCGTCAGAAGCGTTTAGAGCAGATGGGCTTCACAGATGTTGACAGCGAAAATAAGCCAGTAAGTAACCACATGATAGGATTGGTTTGATTTGGGCACACAAACCAAACCAAACCAAACCAAACCAAACCAAACAAAAACGAAATCATAATCATCGTAATTTTCCGTACAATTTCAGGTATCATTTCAACAAACATTCGAAGCAAAACGTTCGAATCATTTAGCTGAATTGCAGAGCAAAGAGGATGAAATGCGACAAATGTTCGTCCTTCGTGTTAAAGAAAAAGAAGCTGAACTGAAGGAAAGCGAAAAAGAGGTTGATTTTTTTATTTATTCATTTTTCAAACAAATAACCATTTGAATATCCATGCCAATTTGAAAATATTTAAAATATTTGTTGTTTGATTTTTAGTTGCATGCCAAATTCGATAAATTGAAGAAGGATCATGCTGAAGAAAAGCGAAAACTTGAAGAAGCACGCAAAAAATTAGAAGAAGAATTTTTAGAATTCAATCGACGTAAAACGCAGATGGCAGCCAGCCATCATACTTTGACACTTGGCAAAAAGAATAAGAAATAAACGTCCGAAAAATGCGCGCACACCATCGAAAATTAATATCATCGTAGATTTATTTTGAGTCGTCACATCGATTAACAACCCACAACAAACAATCAACTAAACAACAAAATGATGAGCAAGTCACCCACTTTCATTCATTTGATGCACAACATTTACGCAATCACTGGAGCCAATAAATTAAATATAAAAGCAAAAACAAAATCTATATATTTAAAGAAATCAATGTTATGATATTTATGAATAACTAACTTTGGAAAATTTCTCATATTTTTTTTTCTTTAACTTGATGCATTAAACAAATTTTTTAGAATAGTGTTTATTTTTAAACAAATCCGAACCTAAATCTTTTCATCTTAATTTGCAGTATTCATAAGAAACAAATGCTTAGATTTATTTGCAAATAAACAGATATAAAAGCATGCAAAAAAAATGACAAACAATTTGATTATTAAACTGATGCATTTTCTTCATCTTAATTTTGTTTATTCCATTGAAATCTTCAATTTTAAAATCTGAAATGGCAGACAATTGGCAGTTGGAAGATAATATATCCGAAGAGACTTTTTTTTTTATATTCTCAACCAAGAATATTCAAAATATCCAAGCGATATTTTTCATATGCGTTTCACAAGTGTCGAATTCAGCCGCCATCCGTTCAGCTTCGATGCGGCGTGTACGATACAGTCTTTTCGCGCGACATAGACGCTCCCCACTCAATTCGTTTCGTTACGTTCGACACTTGTGAAATATTAGCTAGATATTTTGGATATTTTACGCTTTTGGCTGAGAATATCCAACAAGAGTCTCTGTGTATCCGTTCTATTTGTTTGGTATGATATGATAGCAGAGTCTGCTAAGCAGACCTAGTGCAATATTTTTTTTTAGAATTGGGCTGACATTTTGGATCTAGGCATTTCGGTTCGAGAGAAACACATTTTTTCTGTCCTCGAGAACTCAGGCATCTTCCGAATCTTCAAAATATCCACGTGTTAAATGAACACTGTGAGTTGATGAATAAATTAAAATTGACAAGTGAGTTAAGTCGCTTCAAAAAATCGCGATTTTTCTATTATCATTAAATTGCATATGAGAGACGTAAGTGGTAATTTAACCGATTCATTTAATCAGAGATCGTATTTAATCGTGTTAATTCATTGCACTATCATTCATGGAAACGAACGTCTGTGATTTGAGGGTTAAAGGTTACAAAACATTTGGTAAAGTATTTTTTTAACATTGCCAACTAAACTCTATCAACTAAAGCACATTTACATTGACAATGACAATATGTGGTGTCTCATTTATTCGATATAAGTTCGTGGCTTACAAAAGATAAACAATTGCTTAGTACAAACACACTTACACACACACACACGCCTACGCCTCTGTTGGGGTGATGAACAGATTATGAGAAATTTTCATTGAAATGCTCATTTACCGCGACCCGCTGTGCAAACAAAGAAACTTGCCATTCATTGTGTGTGTGTGTGTGTGTGTGTGTGTGCTGTGCATATGGGAGCAAAAAAAGATTGTGAGATGCGGCAAATGCAGAGTGTTTGTGGAACACCTATAAACCGCATCGTTTCTAATACATTGATGCAATATGCCGCGGAAGTTCTGTTTTTGAACATTTGGAAAATTCATTTTTAATTGCTCACTTTAAGTTGATCAAAATGAAATCATTTTCTCTTCAAACAACGCTAAAACTTGATTATCCTCGGCAATTGTTCACGAATATTGAATTTTACATTTCATTATTTTCTTTCGCATCGACCTTATCTCATTATATGAAATCACTAACGAAAAGTGAAAGTGAGGAAGAGATACAGTTCGCCGAATCAGAGTGTGTGTGTGTGTGTGGGTGAAGTTAAACAGAAGATACAAAAGTGGTTGTATGCTTATGTACTCGATGCTTAGATGAACTGACGTGTACTGAAGATTTGTTCTTTTCATCCGTTAAGCATAATGTAAAATTTCCACTTCATTTTCGGGCATAATAATGAAACGAAACTTCATGCACTGCCATTAAATTTTGGAAAATTTATTTTTCAACTTGACCGTAATTAATCATGTTTTCCGTTCCCATGCTACAGGGGCCTATTCCCAAAGCATAGATTTTGGTGTTCATTTTCATGAAAGCACATGAACATTATCGTGTGATGTTGTTCGCCTCGGCTCCCAAAACAAACACAGTTGCGTTCGAATTTGTAAATGAAGTGGATGTGGAATGAGTGTTTTGGAAAATCAGCTTCGAATGAATCATCTCAAACAGGTGCCTTATTTTTTTTTGTTTAGATCATTTCCAAATCATTCAAAATGTTAACTTTTATAAACGTTCCGCTATTCATGATCACTGAGAATAAACAATGCGAGCGATTGGATTCAATTACGCAAATTAAATTTGCTGTGCTTAGTTGATATACAGTGAGTATAGCATATTTCTCTAACAACAGCAAACTAACTAACAATTACATTTGGACCAATGTGGCAAATGTATATACAACTGTGTACAAAGAAGATCCCAGCTGGCACAGCTATGCTTGGTGTGCTATCACTGGTCTCTATCATAGTATAACGTTTTCTTAATGTCTTAATCGGAGTCTCCGAAATTTGTAGGCAAATACGTTCTCCCATTGATAGCGCACAAAGAATAGTTTGTGCTAACTGGGATGTCTGTACAGTACACTGTACCGCTGCACAAACTAAACTGTGTATAAAGTGCAATGAAACAATTAGAAAGAAAAAAGGGCAAACGTGTCGTTATAGTTCTCTCGCTTCGCACACAGCCACTCGGCATACACAGCACATGCCTTGCAAGTCAATTTGACTGTCAATCTGTCATCGCTATAGCCTCCTCTTTCCGTCTTTCTCGTGGCCTAAGCCGAAGAAATTACGAGTGCAGTACAAAATAAAAAAAATAAAAAAAAAAACTTTTCAAATTGAAATCACTTCACCGTAAACACTATGCACTATGCACAATGAAAACCTCTATATTCACGGGTAAAAATCCCACTGAAACGATATCTATACTTGTTGTTCATAGTTTGCTTACAATAATTAATTCATTCACCACTGAAATTGGTCAATTAAATATAATTGCATGGATTACAAGGAAATATGACACAATTTAAATAATATCATCCTATGCAAATCAAGTTCTTGGTATATGTCAATTTATCATTACAAAGTTCATCAATTGATGACATATGAAATTTGTTTTCGACTAAATACCATGTTAATAAATTAAAAAGTGTACAGTACACACCAGGTCGTAATATGGCCTCATTGTGGTCAAGTTCAACGCTCGAACTTCCGAGGCTCGAACAAAATGTTGAACAACCTTTCATGACAACTTGAAAAATATGCATTACGTGCTTTTGGACACCTTAATTACACAGAAAACAGTAATTGAAAGTGTATTTGCTGTGATTTGCCCAAAACCTCGTGATGCATATGTTTTGGTGTTAGTTGTGAAAAGTACAGACAAAAATAGACATTCTCTGAAAATGTCAATGTCCGACAATGAAATTTGGATAGTTTTTTTTTCATTCGGGGGGGGGGGGGGAGGTATTTCTGTGATGATTTCATTGAACGGAGAAGAAGAAAAATGAAAAAAAAACGTGCGACACGATATTTATGATCGAAAATTTGTACAAAGCATGAAGAGAAATGCGTACGGCATTCGGGGGTAATGGCGCAAAAATATCGCGTGAGTATGTGAGTGTATGTGAATGGAAAAAAACAGTGAAATCCGTTATCCCATGCATTTGAATCAAACACGTGGCACTTACCACACATAATTCTTTTGCTTTTTTCAATTCACTTGGGCCTTATAAATAAGGTTTAAGGATTTGAAATTTGTTATTTTGTTATTCTCGTTAGATTTGACTTGGTATTGTTTGTGCCATGGTTATTCATATCTTTCTTTCTCTCAATGTATTTGTGCTTTCAATACCACTTTTTCGCCACTTGTGAATATCTTACAGATTTGATGCCATTCCATTCTCACTTTTCGATGAAATTAATAAAGTACGTTTTTCGTTGTCTTCGGTTGTGTCACAAATTGTCTCACACACTACATGTATATTTGGGCTTTTGCTTTGTCTGTAAAACGAAGTTCTCTATTTTTTTTTGTCGAATTCGCAATATTTGGGCTATTTTGTTTGACGTATCAAAGTGAGAGTGCTTAAGAAGCCGTATGCTGTCAAATCGAGATAAATTATTGCATTATAAGCAGAACTGGTATCACTTTGGGTATTTTGTTTTGTTGTTTTTTTTTTGGGTGGATAGCAAAAATAAAATACACATCGAATAATAAAACTCACATTTATAAAACACAAAATTCATTTCCATTTTGTGTACGATAAATTTTCATATAAAATTTGTCTGATTTATGCATTTGTTGTCGCTTATTATGGGTCGCTTTGTCGCCATTTTTCGCTCACCAAGAAAAAAAAAATAAAAGAAACGAGGAGATTGCTATACTTTATGGGTTTGGCATGGCTGATCACCAAAGTGAAGCGACTTCGGGTATCGGTTTGCCATGCATGATCAAATGCAACAAACGAATGAATATGTGACAACGTATGAACACACATATTATATATGATTCTATTTTCTTCAATTCTAATAATTTATGCATTTTCTTCGGAAATGTCCACTTTACAATAATCAATCTGTTCAACGCTAATTTTATAGTTAATTAACAGCAACTGTCAAATCAATTTGCGTGTGGTTTTTTTTTCTTTCTTTCATTCATTGATTTCCCCTTTTTTCGTAGTATAGTCTGAGCGAAATCAACCACAAATTGATTATAATGGATTCGTTTGCTGCGTTCATTTTTGCCTGAAGAGATGTAAAGAAAGAGACACATGATTTATAAAGTGGTGCATAAGAACATATTATTTGCATTTCGAAATAATTTGAGGGATGAAATGCTCTTGTTCAAATAACTTTTTATTCGGAGTATAAAATATATATATATATATATATATATTCGAAAAATTCATCCCAAATAACAGTAATGTATTATTATGATTTTTTGGCGGATTTTACATCAGTTTCATTAAGTGTTTGATCACAGAATGTAATAAAGTCTTTTGCTTACCGATGCCTTTCAGCTCCTCCCGTTCGTGTATGTGTTCACTTATGCGTTGTTTTGTGTCTCTCTTTTTTTCTCTATTTAAACAACAAATTTTCGTTGGTTTTGCAGCTTCGACGTACAAATTCGAATAAAAATGTGTTTTTTTTTTGCTGAATATCTTCTTTTTTTTATAATGCAACCGATTACAAACGGTACGGAATTATTTGCTAGAACTGGATATTTGTAGACTTTTTGGATCAGTTTAATAAGCGATGCAATTCTGTTCCATCTCTGTGTGTGTGTGTTTGTGAGCAGTTTGCCATCATTCGAAGGACAGCAAAAAAAAAGAGGGAGAATGAAAAAAATAACGACAATAAAAAAAACCCGAGAAGAAAATAATGATGATTATTATAAATTCGCATCTTTTCATTCAGCGAGTCGTCGATTTGGTTTATTGTTTTCCTCATGCCGTTTTCGTTGTTGCTGTTGCTGTTGCTGTTGCTGTTGCTGTTGCTGTATTTCATTGCATCATGGGCTAGACCCAGAGCAAGTGATATTGAATGCGTAAATGTGTATGTGATGTTGATGTGTCGTTTGCATTCTCGTTTTGCTGTTGCCGCTCGTCGCCGTTACCATCACCCAAATGCGCCATCCGCGCTAGTGCGCCCGCACACGATTCAACTCCAAAAGAGACTGAGAGAGTGATAATGAGTTGCATTGTTGCATGTCAGCCTTTTATTAATAAGCGTATGTAAATATAACTGCGATTTATTGCGATGTAATCTACATAGAATCAGGCAGAGCACATTGCCGAGCGCGAACAGGCGCTTCGGAATCATTTCTAAGTGTATGAACTGCTGTACTGATTATGATGATTATACGAAATAAATCAGCAATAAATAATGGGCATGATGAAAGTGCATTGTGCCAGCAACAGAAATAGCAACAAGCTAACATTTTATCCCAACTTCAGTTCTATTGGAATGGCGAAAACTTGTGTGTGGCTTAGACAAGTTTAAACGAGCGCTGTCAAATAGCAGCAACAACAAAAATTCAAGCAAATAAAAAAAATTGTTGACGTATAAACTTTTTTTTTGTATGTACTGGCGAAATGCGAAGCATCAACAACAACAAAAATCATGACAAAAGTAATAAGTGCAAATCCAACGAAACGAAAATGTTGTGAGTATGGCGTTTGGCGCAGACAATGCTATCTCCTAATGCAGTATTTTGTGAAATCAAAGTCAAAAACTATTCTTTGGATTCCAGAATTTATAAAAGGATGTGTGGTCTCAAATCAGGATTTTGAATCTATGTGTTTTTGTTGCTTTTCAGATTTTTCCAGTACTAGATAGCGCTCCTCAAAATCGCAGAAACTTTTACCGAAATCAGCAGTTCCACACGAAATCGGACAAAATTGAAGGGTTTGGTTGAAAATTTAAAAATATTACGCAAATGCCGAAAAATTATATCGCCGTAAAAATTTGCATTTTTTGAAGAATCATATCTCGAGATCCCATCGATCGATCTGCAATGTATGAATATCGTTTGAAAGGTCAACACATTTTGGCCTCAATAGGCCATAGGCTCATTTAAATAAATGACAATCCTTCGTGTGGAACTGCTGAAATCACAGCACGAATATTAAAGGTAAATGTTTTACCGCTGCGAAAAGCGATATCTCTGCATTCCCAGTGAACTATGTGTGTTTGATATATGATAAGTCTAAAAACTCAATGCTGTGTATTGGAAGCGGTTTCACTGAAAATACACAGGTGGCGCTTCGGACAGTGGTAAAAATGTATTGCCATACAAATGTATAGGCCACCATGTTTAATATTCGGGCTGTGGCTGAAATGCAAAATATTTAAAACTAATTGCATTTTTCGATCTGTGGGGATTTCGCCGTTATTTCGTGAATGGTTCTTTTGTTTTCGAGAAGGTATTCATTGGCTACAATATTTGTTATGAAACAGTTACATTACAAATTGATAGTGTATTTTTTTATCTCATTCAGTTTGAGTTGAAAAATATATCTATTGAATATATATTATAGAATATTTATACTTGTGGCGAAATAACAATGTCAGAATTCGATGTCCTTTAAAAATGATTAACACGAATGTTTAACATAATTAACGCGTGTGTTGAGACAATGGGTGCCTTAATGAAGGCCAAAACTTTGAAACTATAACTCAAAGACTAAAGGTATATTATCAACAACCTTGATTAAGTCCACTCAATAAAAAAAGTAGTCAATTTGTTTTCCTTCAGAGGTCTAAAATCACGACTCTGTCCTTCTGGAGGACATATTGTTCATTAAACTGGCCGCGAATGCAATTATTATCTCCGATTTCAAGTTTTAGGGTTTAATTATTTTTCTTTTGATGTCCCAAACAAACCTGCAAAATTTCATCCGGATCTGTAATCAAATGATTATGGCGCTGATCGGAAATTTCGTTTAGAAGGGAAATTTAAGAAATTTGTATTGAAAGGTACGAGGTTTTTTGGAATCCTACTACAACTATGCTAAAATCGATATCTCGATGTTTCTAATAAAAAATTATTTATTCAATTTATAACTGGCAATTGAATTTATGTCAGTGGGGTACAATCTAACTCAATTTGTTTGTCGATAGTCTAGCCTGTGTGAAAGTGTGTTCTGAAGGTACTTCATACAGAACACGTTTTCATATAAACGAGTTTGGAGCATGCGTCACTCGCCTTGACTACCGTTCACTGTGATGAGCCGCGAAGATGTCTCTCGTGTAAAGCAAATATGACAATTTGTATGCAGGGTGTTTCTCGAAATCCTTATTACCTTTTATACAAGTTAAAACAAAATTTAAAATTCGGTAAAATGATAAAGTTGGTTGTGTGAAAAAAGTACATTCTGCGCAAATAAATACACACTCTCACACGTTAAACTACTAACTGCTTAAATAAACAGCGCCATTCTATTCATTCATGTCACTTTCGCCAATTGAAAATGTGAGCTGCATTATATAGCTTGGTCTTTACATTGCTTACACGAATGCTTCAAAGGTTTAGCATTGAGAGCATAAAAAACACAGGCGATGTAATGGAATGAAAGAAAGAAAGAGAGAAGAAGAAGAAGAAGAAGAAGAAACTGTGTACAGTTGAGGAAAATGTACAGCATCACCAGTGCATAAATCCCGTTGTGCTTCATTATTAATTTGCGCCCGCTTCGTTATACTTTTACAATTTTATATTTCTATTATTTCTGTGCTGTTGTTGTTGTTGTTGTTGTTATTATTGTTGCTGTTGTTGTTGTTGTTGTTGTTGTTGTTGTTGTTGTTGTTGTTGCTATTGTTTTGTGTTGGTTGTTTTTTTTTATATTGGAGGGAGGGCGGCTGACTTTTGTAGTTTTCCACATTTCGGGCAGCACATTCAACATTCAGGCAAATCCAAACATACATACAAACACACACACACACATCGGGAGAAATGTGCTCGTAAATGTGCTGCATGTTTATGACTGAAACATGCAGTACCACATTTTACTGCTTGGTAATCCCTTGAATCCGTCCGATTGTGTGCATAGCTAGCTTTCGGCCAACTATTTTAACTCATTCACGATGGAATGAGAAACATTTCGGAACTCGGTTTCGTTTTTCGCAAAATCAGACTTTAAACGCATTCATTTGGAATTGGTATTGTGGCCGAAAAATATATTCGGATACACACATTTTTTGGCTAAAATTATACTATTTCCAAGAAACTTTCAATACAATGCATATAAACCTTAAACGAATCATTTTATTATTTTGCTATGCAATTCCATGCGCTAGAAATGTAAATTGTTTAGTCAGTGCCAATTTTTCGCCGAAAAGAATTTGCTCAAGTCTGATATTTTTAACTGAGTTAAAACGCAATTGAAAATTCAAAATGATTTTCTACCGGTTATTTTTATCGAACGCGGTGCTGTTCTTTTTTATTTATTTATTTATATATTGTTACGTTTTCTTAAATTGGTTCAAAGAAATGGCCAAAGAAAAGAAGAGAAAAAAAAAATGAAACACCAATGAAACAACAACAAGACTGATATGGAAAGTTTTGTCCGGCCACCCCACTATCCCATCAAGCCCATAAAAAACCGACTGTTGAAGAAATCTATATTTCAAAAGCATTTTGTTGGTGGAATGTGTGTAGTGGTGTGGCATTTCTATTGAATTTTAAATATGACCAAAAGACAAAGACTACACAGTTAAAGTGTCGGCACAACGGGGCAATCTACCTATCGACCATTTTGCTCACTGTTGCACGATTCTACAACAAATATTAAAGGAAATTCGAGAAAAAGAAAGACAGCTAACGCAACGAGGGGCACGCCCTGCTCTATATTTTCGTAGTCGCAAATGTTTAACATTCAACATTTGGCATTAAATTGATACCAACTTGTTACCAAATCCTTTTTGCAAAGTTGTTTATTATTTACATCGTCTGCAGATGTGTTTTTTTCCCCGCCTGCGTGTTGGTACAAGAGAGAGAGAGAGAGAGAGCGAGTGGCGCTATTTAAGGTGAATCAGCTCACGAAATCCTGGACATCTGGATTCACCATTTTAAATAGTTCATCAACCTAAATGTAAGACGATACTTGTTTCGGTTTTTATGTATGAGATGAATTGCTCGGGTCCAAGAGGGAGCAAGTGCTATGAGTATGTTTGTGTATGTTTCTGTTACTTGCGAATACTGCATTTGATTGCTTCACTCTTTTTCTTCTCACGAGCATCACAAGGGCGCAAATAGAACAAAAATCAATTAAGTATATAACAATAATTGTTTTGCAATAGCAATGCCAAAAGCACCTATTAAACGAATAGCATAAAACCACTCTACATCTACAGTCAACTGAATGTTAGCTTTCGTCTGTTTATTTTTGTTTCTCATTTTTTCTTTTATTTTTGTGAAATTTCACTTATCTATTTGCGAGTTGCTTGCGCCACAAAGATATCGATGTTCGTTTTGCGGTTGTTTTCGCACTACGTGCACAGAAAGCTCAAAAATGAAGATGAAATGAAGCATTTTGTTGAACAACATAAAACATGCCAATGAAAACTGAAAGCGCAGAAAGAAATGACAGTGAATAAAAACAACCACCGCCACCATCCGCCGGCAACGACCACAGATGGATTGATACTCGTAAATAATTTTTTTCTTCCTTTTTCCCCATTCAGCTCTCGATCTGTCGATCGCTTTCGCCGCACACACACACACACACCGAGAGATTCTCGCTGTATGTCGTATTTCCTTTCCATCATTGTTTGATCATGTTACGATATATGTTATGTGTGCGAACGAAGGGTATTTAAATTTATGATTTTCTGTTCAACCATCAAATGAATAAATAATTTTCATTTAAAAATGGACTATTTATGAATAATTTTGCAGAAGCAAGCGTTATATAAATATCGTTTGGATTGTCGACTGTTTTGGACCGGTGCGTTTACGTTTCATCGCAACTGCTGTGTTCGGCAAAAAAATACTGAAAACATCCGAAATGATACTTTCAATGAATTCCAAAGAGCAATAATACAATTTAATCAAATCGAAAAGTTTTTATCATTTGGTGTTTGTTTGTGTATGTGTGTGTGTGTGTGTGTGTACGACAGCTCTTTCGATTATAATATCTGAAAATCCACACCGGTTTTCGACCAATTGTTGTGAATTGTTCAGTCTATTCATTTCACCGGTTGCACCACACCGTCCCGACGAAACTTTTTTTGCACTTTTACTTTTTGGAAATCAACAAGTTATTGCAATACAAGTCGAAGGCAATCATATTAATATGATAATTTTGCACTGACTGAAACATAAATTCGAGTGGTGATGCGCAGTGTTGCAGAATAATTGTCTTTTGGAATCAGGTGATAGGCATCAATGGCACTTGAACAAGCAAAGTCATCTCACTTGTATTTTGCTGACGGGCAAAGTTAGTGAACAATGTTCGACATCTATTTATATCGATGCGAATTTTAATAATGGTTTTCTACTACTCTATGCACTTCGAACGCAGTTGATTGCTAATTTTGCTTGGAAACTTTCATTGTTCAAAATTATTATTTTGGCTCGAATGTGTTCGGAGTGTAAACCATGAATGAAAAATACAATTTTTTTTCCACAAGTAATCATCAATTTATTCGATTTATTTTCGTTTCTTCAATTCAGTTTTTGGATCATCAATTAGACAAAAATTTTGTGTTTGCATCAAACATAAAAATTGAAATGTGGTTTGTGGTTGTAAAATATCCAAGAACCGCTTCAGTCATTTATCGTGTGAGTGTGTGTGTGTGTGTGTCTATGGGAATGAAGAGTGAACGAAGCGTGTAGACGTTTGTAACGACCGAGTCAGTTCATGTATGAAAGTAACGTATATATCTTCGACGCTATCGAAACACATGACGATGACTTCATCCTTTTTTTCCCCCCATTCCTCTCTTCACCATTTCATCTTACAAAACATTCGCGTATATAAAATATTCTACGTAGGGCAAAAAAGTGATATTTTCTGTTTGGACGAAGCTAGAAATTTCATTTTGCTTAGAATACGTATCTTTGCTGCGATTGCCAACACATTTAACATTGAAACTAAACTTCACGTTGCGTCAGCGAGAGAGAAAGAGAGGAAAATGGAGAGAGAGAAAAAAAAGGTTTCGAACTGAGTTACAATAAAAATAGCGAAATTATTTGCCTGGATACAAACACGTACATAAATTGTGTACGTGCGACTAGTAATTCTTTCATAGCAGCGAATGAAAAAGCCATAAGCACAAATAAAACAAGAAATTGGGTTTGAGCGTTAGAGAAACGGGAAGTCAGCAATCGCAGTTTTATTTTGCCATTACATTCGCTAAATACCACATCGGCCATAGAATAGTTGCACAATTGCCACATGCTCACACTATCCCACTTCGAATGGGGCTCTTTTCGGAATTTGTCGTGAACACTTGAATTTACATATTTTATTTTACTTGTTTTCGCAAATGAAATTGAAAATTACAAATATTGCTGTGAAAAATCATGATTTGCAACTAAACATAATGGGAGAAATGACCAACACGTTGACAGCATGGTACCGTGTATATTTATAATATTCTCAATTAGTGAGCATAGTGTTTTGCATGATCGAAAGCAGCAGAAAGAAACATGTTTGATTCTTTAAAATAGTCAATTTTCCAAATTTAAAAATCTTCTCTTGAAAATGGCTTAAAGAATAGGAAAACTCTTCGAGTATCTCTCGAAGAATTTGCATGTTTTTTTATACTATAAAATTTTCATTGCTCAGTCTTACTTGTAAATACAGTAAAATAATGACCAAGATTTGAATGTATTGTAAACACTTTTTATTTATAAATTATATTCTGGGAATTTGTCATTCTACGCACTAATTTTTCCCGGGCTACATTTTTCTCCTGTGACTCATATACCTAAGATGCTCCAGAAAAAAGTTTTTTTTTAAATTTTCCGATTTGAAAACTCTGTGAAAGCAAAAACAAAAATTCCGACGTGCTAGAGCTAAACCAAGGGTACCGTCGGGTCATATTCGACCCCCAGAAGAACGCCCATTCGGAATTTCTCATGTGGGAGAGTTAAGTTGCAAATTTGTTGCACGGTGTTATTGGTGTAGTTTTAATTGGGTCCATCAAACACGCCCAAAAGAAAACCAGCGTTATTTAAAGCTCAAACTAAAGTAATTTCAAAAACTGCTCAATGGAACTGAATCTATTTTAATAAAGCTCATTAAAAATCTAAACTCATTTGCACCCATTCAATTGGCATGGTCAAAATGAGAATTTTCGCTCGTATTCACTCTTTTCATCTTAATTATGTACGGCCACGTTTGGATATTTCATTCGCGTTGCATTTTTCCATTGATTTGTGAGTGTGCGGGTGTGTGTTTTTTTTGTTTGTTTGTTTTTAATTTTTGAAATTTTCAATGCGCCGAGAGAATGAAGCATATTATTCAGTTGCAAAGTGACTAGCCGAGCTGAAAATCACACGGGGTGCCATTGAGTCGACCAATGAAAGTAAATAATGCATCGTTCAGGAGTTGTCATGAGTCGTGATATTTCTGGTTTTGGTGTTTTTGTTTTCAGTTTTGTTAGCATTGCCGGTGTATGGAGCAAAGAGAGGGTGAGACAGTGTGCGACGATAAATGTGCAAGTGAGAGAGTGAGAAAGAGAATGAGAGTGGAAAAAGAGCACCATGATTTCATTCTGTTGATGATTCTATCAGGCACTTTTGTGTACTGTTATCTATACAGGCTCGTTTTCGAATGTGAAAATTTTAAATTCAATTCCGACAGGTGGTTTTCCGACAAGTGTTTTCAATGGAATTAATATTTTTATCTCTCCCGTACCTCAGTCGTACTGCAAAATTCCAATGCCGTTCTCGATACACAATACACGCATTCGTATTCTCATAGTTGCTAATATTGAATTCATTCATACAATTCGGCGAAGCACACACACACACACACACACACACACACACATGGCTCGGTACCTCGGTGGCACGTTCATTTTTACGCTCTGCCTGAGAAATGATGCTCATGGTAAACTGTATCGTAGGCTTTTCTTGAATTTTCGTATAAAATACACAGACACTATTTTTGTACTGTTTTTTTTCACCATTTAATAAAATAGTTCATTTGTTCTTTTTGCTATTTATTCACTTTGCATTGAATAGAAAGCTTAAATGCAAATAGTTGAACTCTTATTAGATTCATTGTACCATAAATGATACTGACTGACAAGAGAATCATGTGAATGTCGCCGCCGCCGTCGCCGTCGTCGACATCGTATCAATTATAAACATTTAAATGGTTTTCAAATCAAATTTCAAGTGCTCATCACAAGCGAGACTTGAAATACTTGTGATTTTAAGCCTCTTTGAAAGCCTTTTCCCTTTTGTCAAACAAGCCCTCCTCCTCCGCCCCAGATACATAATTTTTGGCACGTTAACACTTAACTTTTGCGCCAAAATTCACTTGAAGTGATAAGTCTCACAATGTTCTTATTATGTTAACATATGCACATCATTCGAGTATGCTTCTTATGTGACAGCTTATGATAACTTTATTGTTGATTATAAATACTATAAACGATAATGCATTGGAATTGTGTGTGTGTGTGTGTGTGTGTATATATAAATGACAGAAAACTTCTAGTGTACATTAGGAGCGAGTGTTTGAACATTTCAGCGGGTGGTTCAATTTCAAATGAAAGACATAGACTCGGCGTCGTTAAACAGTAGACAAGGACAAGTCAATGAACAATGTTTTTATTCTTTAGAAATTCTGATTACTTTGCCACAAACTTGAGCAAAGCACAAGATGTGTGTGTGTGTGTGTGGCAGCAAGGGGCAGAGCAGTTTCAAGTCAATTCAATATATCGTAACTCAAGAAATACCACAATTTATTGCAAATACATTCCTGAATATGAACTAATGCCACGACTTTAGTTCATGCGACCATAATTCAGCTATTCATGATAACATAATATTCTTTCCCCGTGCCATAACGTTTTAATCGCTGTCCACTAATCCATTGCATGTTGACCAAATATGATGAAAGCAAATGAGCGATGCAAATTTATTTGTAATGTGTGTAAAATTTTGATTATAGATGTAAAAAAATGCATTTTCCGTTATATAGCATTCTTGCCCCATTTCCTCCAATGGTTTTAAAACAGGGGAAAAATGATCGTATATCGGGTGGATGGAGCTGAGCCTATTCCTGGCATGAAGCTACTATTCATAGAATAGTTGCACTTGCGATCAAGAACTGAGATGTGTGACAATTCATTTGTATAGTGGACTATAAACCAGAGCATACATTAACGAGGCTTTTAAAAAAAAACACCAGAATCACCGTATTTCAAAATCAAAGTCAACTTCATCCCAAATGTTTTTTAATCATTGTAGTACACAGAGAAGGGGTAGGACAAACATTTCTGAAGATTATTGTTTTGCGTTTAATGACTGTCCAATATGCTAGAAATATATTTTTTTAAAGGTATCTTTTACTTATGAATAAGATTTTAAATGTCTTTAAAATATGCTCTGATAAAGCGTCATTGATGTAAATGGTTTGAAACTGAAAACGACACAAAGTGATAACTTTATAGAAAAAGTTTTTTAATGTCCAAACAAAAGCGTGCAAACGCACGCAGCAGCAGGAGCATGAAAAAAATGTATTACAAATGGGTAATAATAGACTTTATTTAGGGGATGTGAGGAAAAATGTACGAAGTGAAGCATATATACTCACACACGCGCTTATGCATATAACACTAGCAGCTAGCTAGCAGCTTCATATGTCTGCAATAAAATGTTGGATGCAATGAAAATGCTTAGCATTTAAGAACGTGCATTCAGAGCATATGTGTGGACTGAATGAGAGAGTGTGTAAGTTTATGTGTGGATTGTAGAATCCATTGACGGAGACGAAGAGAATTGAATCTCTCATAATAGGCAGAGAGAGAGAGTTTATGATGAGAGAGTTGATTGTACTATTTACCCACATCAAGATACTTCCGATCGTTTGATATTTCCGTCAGAATTTCTATGCCATTCTTATATGTGTGAATGTGTGTGTGTGTGTGTGTGTGTGTGTGTGTGTGTGTGTGTGTGCCTCTTTTTTTAATTTTAATATCGGCACTTTCCCATCGTTTTGTGGACGGCGGTATTTGAAGCGTGTATGCTTTGCGAATCATTTTATATTGTCCATTTGCTTGTTTTCACTGTTTTCCATTTGATTTATTCGTATAAGTGAAAATTGTACCGGTTTTTATTTCAAATGATTTCTGTTGCTTTTTTATTGTATGTATTTTCGATTCGATTTAACGATTTATCATACAATGGACAATTGAAAATAAAAATGTTTTGGCATAGATTTTTGGGTTTTTACGTTTTTACATTTATTCCACTTGTTTTGTTCTCTATACTACACTTTGAAAACACAATTTTCTTGATATCTTCATTTCTGTGTTGAAACGGTGTGTATAGCAAAACAATCCATAATACGGGGATTGCAAGTGAAAAACAAATTGTTCGATTAATTTTGGAATACAAAAATTGAAAAACCGATAAAAAAGTGGTACCGCTGTTGGTTTTGCAATCACAAACCAAAACTAAAAGAAAAATAAGAAGAAAAAAAATATTTTATTAATCTTAATAATATTGTGATTGCAAACGGACGAATCGTTTTGGGTTGTGTTTTCAACATTAAAAGTCCATTGGTTGGTTGGGTTTTTTGCACGTCTTCTCCGTCTAATATGTGGTCTCGAAGAGTTTACAACCGAAATTGGCAGTGAAATGAACCATGTGAAATATATCTGACGTCACTTACAGGAATTCACAGCCATAAATCAAAGCATCGTTTGTTCGACACGCACACACAGCGCTCTTTTTCTTTCTCAACCAAAAAAAAACAGACACACACACACACATACACACAATGTTTGTGACTTGCTTATATCGAGAGAAAAAACCACTTAGATTTTATGATTGACCAAATAAAAGTGCATAAGAATATATGGCAAACATTTGATATCCTTTAGTGCACTCTGAAGCGAACCAAAATCACCATCGACCAGCTATCGCTGCAATTTGTTGCCCCATGAAAAGGTCCACTTTTTGGAGTATGAGTCGCGGTGTTGGCATAGTGCGTTGCCAAAATATAACTTGATATGTTCAAATATTATTTCTACAAATGATGCAACTTATTTACTCGTATTTGTCCGATAGCAATAACTATCATAAGCTTCGATTTTATTGAAATCGTTGTTTTTTTTTCAACATTCTGCGCTTGAAATAGACTTTTTTGGTGAAATATTCAATTTATATAACAGTAGAAATCTAGAATTAAAAATCTAGCAAAACAACTCTTTTATTGTTATTAACTTACCAAAGTACGTTGAGATTTTGCAAATTGCTATTTTATCGATGAACAAAATAAGAAAATTGTGCAATGTTTTCGACAGCTTAATCTGAATTGGATAATCTCCTTCAAAAGAACTTTTGAGCATTCAAAATTTATAAAAATTATTTGAATAAAGAATCTTATTATAAGGCACATAAATTCGATTAAGTTTAAATATGTTGATATTATCATTAAACCACCGGGTGGGGTTATCCTGTTGAAAGTGTGGTGCTGGCATTCGGCAAATCGTACTTACAATACATCAAATGACCAAATTGCCAAAAGTATATTTGTAGCACAAGGTACACATGCAATGCACACACTGCACAGTGCACACGCCCCACAAACAATAATATTGTCGATTGACTTCATTTCCATTCCAATGTGCCTCAGCACATTTCTGTGGTGCTGGAACATCTCAAAATATTTTTGTGGTTTCTTGCATGACATTTATGACACGGTCCTATAATCAATTTGTAATTTTTGACTGGCCAACCGAAATATTAGCAATTAGATTTTTGGCCAAATGAGAAATCGACTCTCACTCTTAGTCCCTTTTCTCCGTTTTCTTATTCATTATGAGGACAGATTCTATGCATTTCAATCAGATGACAGGGTCTCGTTGTGATAAGCATTGTTTTGTTTGCTCCTCTTCATCCGATAGCATCAAAAATGGGAAATTGAAATGTTCAAGCAGCAGGATGTCGCATTTATTGAATTGTATAGATAGACGAATATTCGAATATCGT
Source organism: Aphidoletes aphidimyza (assembly GCA_030463065.1). Lineage (NCBI taxonomy): Eukaryota > Metazoa > Arthropoda > Insecta > Diptera > Cecidomyiidae > Aphidoletes > Aphidoletes aphidimyza. The sequence continues at coordinate 7,056,452 of CM059998.1, read as the reverse complement.
CTCGAATTCAACCATTTGGAATCGAATCTCATTTTCTTATTTTATACTTGGCAACAAGTGAAACGCCAAATGGACAATGATAAAATATTTTCAATGCGAACAATAGTGCTACTACCCGGTTATATGTGGTATTCGCTTTGATTCAACATTGTATTTGGCCTATGCCGAGAATTAAATATCTTTCACTCACAATCTAGGGGAAAATTTCTATTCGAATTTGAACAATTGCATCAATATTTCAACATATGTACCAACATTTGAATATTTTCAATAGAAATTGAAAGAACAGTGTTTCAAAGTTATATCATTTTTGGACTGACACTTCGTTTCTATGTTATTTGAAGTCTCACATCCACTGAGACTTAGTAACAGTCCAACGTGATAGTATGTTCTTTTGCGGAACTCGCAAACATTTCTACAGCAATAAGATATTCTCAGGCAAACATTTTTGGACATTTTTTTACATTAACTCTGCCGCAATCTCTCACTTGATCTTCTGGTCATACAAGTCTGTTCACGACCGCCCATGCTGCATAAGTATTCAATTGTTGCTTTAAATATAGTTAAATTTTATGTGAATGTCCAAATATTCCATCAATTAAAATCTTTTTTATAGAATACTATTGTACGCTTCAATAAATAAATGATGCATAAAAAAACAACAATTTGAACATTCATGATCTGTTCAGAAAATTTGTATATTGATGGAGCTCCCCCTAGCTCACAATATACAACAATTTACCTTACATTTTCCTATTCCAATCGTCAGATTAAATTCTCTTAAAGATTTCTTTTCACCGCAAAATTCTCACTGTAAACAGTTGTTTTCGTATCGTTTGTAAATATTTTGAATGCCCATTTTCAATGGACTTTCTACCGAATTGTACGTTTCAAATGATTACAAACTTAATTCAAATCATTTGTTGGAGACAGAAATTGGCATTAATTTTTGTCTAGCAAATTTTCAAAAATTTCCGAATGAATATGGAAGTTGCAATCGATAAAACTGGGCACCAACGTCAATCATTAGAATTAAAGTGTATGTTCTCCGTTCACCGATTCTCTGCATGCTTCATCAGCGCATAAATAATCTATTTTTGCCGACAGAGCCACAGAGGAAATAGGTGTCAGTTAATCTGCTTTCATTTGTAACTGGTAAACATGAACATGAACATGAACATACGCTCACTCACACATGCACACAGCTCAGCTTAATAAGAGTCCTTGTTTATTTGTCAACCACGGCAACGATACCATCATAAAATTGATCCAGTGAAATGAAAATGCAAGAGCATAGGTTGCGCCCAACACAGTAACACATTCTAAGCTATTTTGATGGCATCACAACAACACAAACATATATATCTCTCTTGATCTTCTAAGTCATAAAATAAATGGTCTTACGTACATAATGCTGACTTTTTCTCACTTTCCTGTAATATGCTCTCAAGTAATTTTGCATCCATGAACTGTTACTAAAGCTTGTCATTATAATGCTATCATCATCTTCAAAACACATTTGGGTGTTATAACCTTTTTTTCTCCCCTGAAAGGTTCGACGAAAATACACCAACTGATCGTGATTTTTTTTTTTTCAATCAATTTATGACCGCGGAACAGCTAGAGTATAGAAAATCATCATTTTTAGATGTCAAATGTCAAAAAATTCGAAAAATAGCAAATCAATTCTAGTATGATTTTGAACTTCTTCGTTACGAAGGGATATTTTAGTACTTTTTCCATTTATGATGGAGTTTTTTCCCAGACAAATTTACTTGAATTTGTTTCATATACTTTTCTCACACGGAGGATGTGTGAGGAAAAAAAGGGAAAATTGAACAACAAAAAAAAGTTCGAACGACCAAATGAACTAGAGATTGAAGTGAAAGACGCGACGTGCTATAAAAATATTTTATGTGTGTAGTTTTTACACTTGTGTATATTGTTTTTGAAAATGCAACATTGATTTTGACTAGTTTGGGCAAACACAAGTTTCGAATGTACATGTGTACAGCGTATATCATTAAATGGATCAACGTATTGGTGAGGAATATGTAATGTTATGCACTTGGTTTTCTTATATTGTACAGGTCGCAATTGATACGTATAGGGGCGCCCATATGATTACTACCATTATTAAATTGAAATGTTCCTTTCTTTTTTTTAAAAAAGCGAATATATTTTTGTTTTTGTTTTTTGAAAATAACTATTAATTTACTTCAAAAGCTCGAAGCTTTACATAGCCAATATTTTGAAACATAGTTCAAAACGGTTTTTACACTTACCTCCTCTAAACAAATCACCACCTGAAACATATCCGAATGCTGAAGAGAATGCCAGGATATTGAATGCTTGACCCCTTATAATCAACCTATAATTTACTTTGATCAAACAATGAACATAAGAAAAACACTGATTTATGGTGGCGGTGATAAGAAGACGGAATCGAAGACAGTAAACAAACTTCGTCACGTTCAAACAAAAAATTGGCGCCTGGGTATTAGTTTCTAATGGCGATGAGTTAAATTCACATACAAAATACTTTCAAAGTTCTGATTTTGCACAATTGTTTGAGTTTGACGGTTGAAACAAAAGTTAATTTGAAGAAAATGAAAATTTCAACACATGTGTGAACGATTGAGCACACACACACCATGTTCAAGGGCATCTTTTGCGTTGATATTCTTCCAATTTACAGGATTTGTATGTTTTGAAACTGTTACCACTTGGCTTTTTTTAGGGCTATCCAAAGAATAAATGCGTCTAGATTATATGAGACTCGTCATGTAATAACGTTCATTTGCTCGAATCAAATAACTTTCATTTGTACAAAATTGTCATTGACTCTCGAGTTTCACTCTTTTCACATATCGTCTTAAAAGAAATATCTCCATATGTTTGCGTCGTTGCTTCAGCTCGGGCAAATATGATGATTTGATGATTTCGTGTGCATTTGCTTTCATTCAATGGAAACGACAACTGAACAAGAATTGTACTCAATGAGATAAGATATAATTGACTCTTTGTGTGTCGATATTTTTTCGAATTTCTTTTTTCTTTATCTCGGGATGAGTATGATAGCATCCGCCGGCATGGAACCGCCATTATTCGAACACCATAACTCTGATCGAAGTTGATCTCGTATATGTGTTTATTGAATGTTACTGGCATTTTTTATTGCTTGTTTCCTTTCGTTTGGGGTTTTCCTTTCGGTTAGGTGTTTACTTGTGTGTCTTTCTCACTCTCTCTCTCTCTCTCTCTCTCTCTCTCTCTCTCTCTCTCTCTCTCTCTCTCTCTGTGTGTGTGTATGTGTGTGTGTTGCGCGCGTAAAATTTGTTACCCACTTAGACTGAATCAAATAGAATAATACAGCAAACATCGTTTATTGGTGAAAACTAGAAAACCCCGGTGAGTTTGGTGCGGAAAAATGAAAAGATCCAAAATATTAGTCCAACCAATATACCGAGATAAGCCCAATAAGTGCAACGGGTTACAACCACTACTATATACGATGCGTTACCATAAGTACCTAACAAACAATGTCAGTAAATTTTTCGCCTGGATTCGTTTTCCATCTGCTTTGGATTACTTAGTGACTTCGATCACTAGTAAAATGTGCGAAACGGAAAATCATACGGCTCTTGAATATTACCGATTCTGGATCAACCCAATATGGCAAATATCAATGAGACTGTTTTTTTTCTGTCGGTTTGTCTGTTTGTTTGTGAGTGTAAAATGTTTTGGGTTGTGATTTTCCATCTAAAACTTTATAACTAAATGGCCATTGCCATTGGGATTGGCATTGAGATGGTTCAAAAACATTTCTTTTCAATTTAAAATAGCCCTCCACACCCCCCAATCGAGCTTAACGAATTCGTTGTCAAGAATTTCTATGTGTTTAAAAGTAACCAATTTTCGGTGTATCTTTACTTAGGTGTATATGTTCAACTATTAGGTAACAAAATAGTTAGAAGTTTTCAATTTGCTAGTTTTTTTTTTCAATTCAATTTCTTGGTTCCTAAACATCCAAACTTAAATTGAAACGGACCTTTGTATCTGGTATTTTCAATGCCAGAACCCCATGGCTTTAGTTTTATATTATATGGTTGTTGAGGAGTTTCGTTTTGGTTGTGGAGACGCTATTGCATCCTGACACCTCTTTTATATTTAATGACCAAGTACGAGTATGAGCCTCATAAAATAAAAGAATTCGCTCCCAATATTATATTCGTCTTCTCACACAAAACACAAATAAAGATATTCTAATGCACGTGATATGACAGATTAAACACAGAAAAAAGTGCTATGGATATTTTGTAATGTAATTTTTTCCCAACACCAATTTTTTCCTCCATTTAAACAAAAAGAAAATTGTATCTATAGATATCCAAACTTTGGTTTCGTTGTGGGAAAAAAATTACATTACAAAATATTCACATCACTTTTCTCTGTGTGTACTAGAGCAAGCATAGTGATTTTTATATGTATTGTATCGACTAGTATATATTACTATCTGCCAAAGTAATAACAGTAGTTTTGTGTGAGCTCAGGAATGAATAAAAGCAAAGCTTTAAAATATCTAACCATAGATGATAATTGTAATAGTGCACCATTTATGAGTATTTTAATCAGTGGCAGATAATGCAAAAATACAAACTCGAAAACTTCAAATCTGTAGCTCACATTCGCATAAAAACACCATGTTGAACAGTATTTTTTGTGCCACTATGTTTGCTAATGAAAATTTCACAAACACACTTGAAAGCACAAAGTATTTACAGTTCAAACTTTAAACCAGAGTATGCGAAACGTATAGATATACAGTAGAGTGATAGGCATTTCCACTCATGTCGAATTTCATTCGGCACGATGCATTTTCTATGGAGGTTAGGTACAAAAATGACCCCTGTAAATTTTCAGACTGATCGGAGCACGTTTGATGGCGCCTCATCGACCCTAAAGTTACTTGACTCCAGAATTGGCCGATTTTGGCCAAAATTCACATTTATAGTCAGTTTTAAAGCCATTTTAGCTTGGTTTATATGGATATCTCTGGAGAATTTTGATTTTAGGTCTCAAATATAGTGTTATACCTTTGATTCAGATATCGAAATTAAGAAAATAATGGATTTTCACTCAAAATACGACCAAAAATTCAATAAAAGGCCCGAAAATGGCAAAAAAAAACAAAATTTTCAATATTTGACCACTTGTATGAAATAACAGTCCGATTGTGTTCAAACTTTCTCAGAGGTACTTTTGTACTTGACTTATGAGTTATGCAGAGTTTAGGAGTATTTGGAACACATTTTGGTGTACCTCCAGTGCAAAAAATCTCAAAAATCGGCGTTCTGGGGGGAAAATCCAGTTTTTTGGCTCAAAGTGCAGAAAGAAAGCACATTCTTCATCTTTCGATGATATTACTTGTTGATTTGGTTCCAAATAATCCGATTTGATGTACATATGATATTGCTACGATGTATATTTCGGTAGTTATACGCGCCCAAAGTAGTGTTTCTTTCGAATATGCGCGAATGGTCGACTTAATGTCATATAGCTCACAGTAAGAGTTGCTAAACCAACATAGAATGACTTGCATTTGACCTTATATGACTAATTTTTGCCAAGGAACTGTTCGGGAACGTTCGTGTTCGTAATTTATTTTGAACTTCGAGTTCGTCAGGAATTTTGAATTTTCGTGTTCGTGTACAGCTCTAGTATTAACATTGAACAGATAGAAAAACCTAACTGGTCCTAATGAAGTGTCACTCCTGAGAACACATTTTCTGGTCACCACAACCAAACGAGTATTTTACTTTTCCGCACACCACGTGATGCGTAAAAGTATTGCGATTGGCCCAAATTTTGGAAACCCCAAAAATGAGTTTTCTATAAGTTTGGAACCCATAGGGATACGGTAGAACCGTTTTTAGCTCATGTTGATGTGGGGCTGTGGCACGTTGTCCTTTGTCCGCCGTCCGCCGTCCACCGTCCGCCGTCCGTTGTCACGTTTTTTGTTACCACGATAGCTCAAAAACGACTCCACCGATCGATTTCAAATTTTCACCATTGTTTGGAAATTATTAGACTTAGATCCTATCAAATTGTGAGCAATATTGGTATAGCCGTTTTGGCGCACCATGCTCTCAAGTGAATTTACGTTTATTGCCCTAAAAATGCCATTTTCATATGAAATTACCACAAATAAGACTACTCAATGTCTTTCGCGGGCCCAAATAACTTTCCTGGGCCAAACTATATTAGTTCTGAGATTCTGTTATACTATAATTCCATATTTGATGTGAAATTTCTCAAATTTGCAGCCAAAATAGACGAAATTCATTAAATTAGTACGGCGTACGCCATACGCAAAATTGTTAATTAATTTGCGCTCAAATCCAATCTTTGACTCGTGGACCACTATTACAAATGGTTTGGACTTCATAACACTAAGATTCCATCCAATTTTGAGCAGTATTGTAGAAGTCGTTGAGGCGCATGACCGACTCCAGCGAATGTGGCTGTTTTGCTTGAAAATTCAATTTAATATGGAAAGTACCGCGAATATACGTACTAAATGTATTCCGCGGGTCCATTTGACTACCCTGGGACAAACTATAATGGTTTTGAGATTTAAAAATTGAATCATTCCATATTTGTGGTCATAAAATAGATTGGATTCAGAAAATAGGTGGAACCACCGATTTTTGACTCACTGCTCCGAACCCATATAAATTGCTTATTTTGTAGAAAAAAATGGTCTAAACAGAATTTGAGGCCGATTGGATGACGTTTTCTTGTAATTTCACTATGTTTACTTTCACATTAAAACAAGTTTTAAGAACTCACTTGATGGTTAAAAGTGCGGAAAAGTAAGCCTTACGTATGTAAGCCCATTTATTTTTTGGTCAATTCATTTGTGATCTATAATTTTTCTATATCCATTAGGAAAAAACCACGATACAACAACAGATCGATGTAAAATTATTTTTGAGAATTTTTGCGATAATATGGGTGGTCGTTATCTATATAAGCCGAATGATTCAAAAATAAAAATTAAACAATAACGTCATTTTCAAAAAGAGTGCTTACGAATATTGTTCGGTCCATATAGTATAATTTGTCAATAAAATCGAAACCAATTCACCCTGATTTAAATTCTGATGTCACTAAGACGAAATTTGGACGAACCGTTTCGGTCAGCCATTTCGGAGCTGAAAATTTCACAGTATACGTGCTTGCATAAACTCAGTAGGACACTCACAGAAAGCGTGAGGTGCACTGAAACTGTGCGGATTTTTGTCTCTACGGAAGAATAAACATATATGTTGACATTTGAGCACAGACGTTGTGAAGTTGTAAATATACAAACATTATGAGCAACTGTCAAAACTGAAAGTTCGTCCTCACAAGAGACGAAATTCATGCAACGATTTTCAACCTCAAGAGGAAAAAAATGGAACAATTTTTTTTTATTGATTATGCTTATTTGTGGTACTTTAAATACAAAATAAAAATTTTAGAGTAAAAATAGCATGTACATACACTGTACAGTTGCAGTATACCCTTAAAACATAAAAAATCTTTTGCCATTTCTTCACATTTTTTTCGAAATGATCTAAAAAGTGTTGCCAGTTTAACGAAAAAAATGGTATTTTTACAATGACTAAAAAAAGAAAAGTAGCTGAAATACTGTAAGTTGAACTTAAATTTTGGAGTAGATGATGGCTGGAGTAATGGTTTAGGGCGCAAGAAATGCATACGTGTGGAAACAATAATTGTAAATTTATGTTTTTTTCCCTCGCTTCAAAATATTGGTATTGGCGCACCTTGAGGGGATGCCATTTAGATTTGTGCATATCTTAAAGTCGCCGTTCCGTATTCTGTATGTGCTCACACACTGCACTATTACTAAAATTTATGCATGCAAACACACACGTACTCTCAACAGCATTCGATTTGACAGTGACATCATATCTTTGAATATAAATTTCTATATATTTTTATAGCTTGACTTTTCGAGAGCACGGTAATATGTTCATATTTACACATTTTCGTTTCAATGTCAATTTGCTTTCGTTTAATTTTTCAATCAGTTTTTAAAGCTATGAATAGAATTACAATTTTCAGATATGAAGAAAACGTGCTTCAAAATAAAATCAATAACCAATAAACATGCCAAAACCGTTTGTTATTTTTGAGCCCAAAAAAAAATCGACCCCGAGATTAAATGAACATTTTTTTTGGTGAATATTTCTGTTTATGTAAATGAATCCCGTTCATTTAAAGCTTTTTGGTGTTTGGAGATTTTTTTTTCTCCCGTTATGCAAAGAAAACAAAAGCTAATGTATGCACATTCACATACAATCCATTGTTGATAATATTTTGATTGATACCAAAGACTTTAATTCAATTTTCGATCCCACTTGATGTATTTTTGAAGGAAGCACCAGTTCAAAATTTCAAGTAGGTAGGTAAACGTTTTTAAGTGGTATGTTAGTGAATCAGATGATATTACTTACATTCGATAACAGATCACCCTTTCATGTTCGGTGTATTTATGTGATAAACAGGGCAATCAGAAATATTTTCAAAAAAACTCAAAGATTTATGTAAATATTTACGAAAAAACCTTAAAATATTTACGAACAAATATCGTATATTTTTATTAGAAATGGTGTTGTTTCGCTATATTATTAGTTTTTTTTGTGTTTTTCTTTGGAAATGTGAAATTTTAAAGATTATAGAAGGCGATTACAAAAGATTACGGCATGTATTTTCAAACAAAAATGAGCGCCAGAACTTATTTATATTTTAAAAACGTTCGTTCCACATCACATGAGCTGATCAGTGCATACTAGAATGCACTTATTTCGTCCGGAGACAACGAATCAATGAATTCATTCGAATTTTTTCCTTTTCCCGTGTTCAAAATTGTCGCGATTTCCTTCAATGTCAAAAAAACAATTATTGCGAGCAATGACTCGGCGAACTGTTTCAATTTTTCAACATATTCCTCGTAAGTTTTTGGAATGCACCTCGATTTTAACAGTGATTCCGATGGTTCTGCATACTTTGTATGTTTTTCAAGAAATTCAACCATAGCTGGCTCGCGTTTATTATAAAATGGAATGGATGATTTAACAAAGCAGTTAGTCAAATCCATGTTGTATCACGAATTTTTTTCCGGCGCAGTTTTGTCGATTATTCGCCATGGGAATTAACACTTTTTCGCTTCACACTGGCCAAAGTTTGCCTGTTTCCAAATGTTATTTCACTTCTTACAAAACATCACTGAACCATCGGTTTGTAATTACATTTGGATATTCCTTAGCAATTCTGCTCAAAAATGTTTTCAAATTTTCTTTTGGCATTTCAAAGTGGTTGCAAATGCAGCGTATGAACAATCCAGAATCAACTACCAAATTCAACTTTCAAGCGAGAAATCGTTCCCACTAAAACAATAGACAGCGGTATTTGTTTAGATTGGGATTATTCTTTTCTCTCACTTTCTTCCGTTTTCTACGTAAAGCATAAGTGTGAATAGGTGCGAGTGAAGTTTGTCATACGCATACTTCTGTGTTTATTGCCGTGGATACTAGATTTAAAAATGTGTTGCACAGAAAGTGTTTAAAATGACGCAAGGTTGCGAAATATTGATTTTGAAGACAAAGTTGCTAAAATCATTGGTCAAAAACGTTTGAATTGTGACGAAATATTTACGATATTGTCGAAAATGGCGAAACATTAATTTTTCGGAAAAACGGCAAAAATATGTAAAAAAATATTTTATAACCCTGGTGATAACTGATAAATCACGAAATGATCAAAATATTTGCATACGCAAATGAAAGTATGGCTCGTAAAATGCAAATAATACATTGCATATCATTTTTTTTTTCATTCCAATTCAGAGAAAGAACTTTCATTAAACGCACCAAAGACTCTTTCTTAAATTAACATTGATACAACACCAAACGCATTCGACTTTCGAGCTCAAATACCATCCATATCATAATATTATGCTCTGCTTCGGTCTTTTACAGTTTTTTTTTTCATTTATTTTAGCTCCGATAAAGAGAAGTCAAGAACGTAAATTGTTAATTGTAAACATATTGTTATCATGCATATTCTGAACATGAAATGTGACGTGTAAATGACGGGCACCAAGAATAACTTCCAAACGACAGCTGTGTGCTGGTAAAAATAATTCATAAGAAAATTTCATATGAATTTGACGTTTGGCGAAGCAAGGTCATCAGTTGAACGAATATTTTCGGTATTTCAAAATGAGTGTGCATTTGACTTTTGTCTGTTTTTTTTTTATGAGATCGTTAAATGTATTATGAGGCATCCATTACGCGGTGGAAAGATAATTAACGAACGGCCAGTGAAATCGTTTACAAAGTACTACTTTGTGAAGTGTGAACACAGTTTGGGGAAAAATATCTCAACATTGAAAATATATTCGAAAAATGTTTGTCTCCATGAAGATTAGAAACAAAACCGAAAGTGAAAAGCACGCACACTTTCACACAAATTTCCCTGCAAAGCTTGACGATGACGAACAACATGGGGGAATCAAAATCATTTATAATAAACGTCTAATAAATGCTTTTGAAGCGCCAATCGAAAATGTTAATATATTTTCCGTTTTTAACAGATTAGATGATGGCAATGGTAATGATGCGGCAGGAATGAGAGAGAGAGAGAGAGAGAGAGAGAGAGCGGACAACGGTTCAATGGTTTTTCGCGAAAGAATGCGTCAGAATTGTGAGGAAATGAGAAAATGTAAACCCGATTTCAAGAGCAGACATACGTCGTGTAAAACGTTATTGATTCTAACTAAACAAATTATTTGTTTGTTTTTGGGAGTGATTTTTTGTTGTTGTTCACATTTCACTGTTGAACATTTGTAATGTTGTTATTTTTTTTTATACATCAAGCATCTAGAGTATCTGTGCGTATTTTATCGTGAACATGAAACACGGGATCGAAATTTGCGTTGTTCTGGTAGAACAGTGCACAGAGAAAAATATGTTGGTCAATATATATGGTTCGGTGGAATTTCTAATTTCGAAATCATTTTAATACATTAAATTTACCATTGTTGTACATTATTTTACCGAAGCATCATCGATTTGCACATGTTTTGACAAATCGATCGTGATAGGTTGAGGAACAGATGGCGTTTTCGATGAAAATGATTGCAATTGGTAGAATTAATGTACAAAAGTGGTAAGTTTTGACTTAAGAAATACCACCAAACCTGTTGTGTATTGTGAATACCAACTTAACATTCCATTAACCAACCATTCACACCATATGGGAAAAACAACTAAGTTAAAAGAACATGCGATGCCATCTAGTATAATGAATCAAAATGTCAATGCATTGAGCATGAGCAATGAGCATGCTCGAACAGCTCAGAACTTTCATTATATTGAAATTTAATAAGAATCACAAGTAAACACAAGTGAACGCCATTGTGTATAAAATGAAGAACGAGTTACATTTGAATTGTATTGTTGCTTTTTTCATACGAGTCACACATATTTATCAATATCATTCTGTTGCACCATATATATTTACCAACATATTTTTCTCTGTGTGAACATGTTGCAGTTAACGCTACACTGGCTTGGGATTGATGGTGGCATTTTTTTATGATTTTTGTTTTTGTTGGTGACGGTGAGTGACAGCGATAATGGAGATAAAACACGAATCGTTTCGACTTGAAAACCAATTTGTTGTTGCTCTCTAATAGCGCAACTTTTCGGAATAGTGCACATTGCTAACACAACAATGTATTAGAAAAAAAATTGAATTTGAAAATTAAATAACGTATTACTTATCCGCACGAAGTGTAACCAAAGTATTGGTTTATAGTCACATTTTAGAAAGCTTTAAAAATACGATTTCTATCCGTGTTCATGTCTAAAAAAACCTACAAAATGAGCTAAACGAAACAATTTCTTGGGGGTAACGAAAAAAGTCTGGAAACCCTAGCAAATTGAAAGACTTTTTTCAAAGTCCATTCTATCTAGTGTAAAGCCGTTTCGAAATCTTCTAAGGATAACCATCGCTTAGGGGGGTTAATTGGACCCCTCGGACCCATGAACAGGTGAGAACCAATGTTGAACAGTATTGAAAAGTATTGAAAGGTATTGAAAAACACTGAAAAGTACTGAAAATCATTGAAAATGAAATTTCAATTGTAATTCACCCCTTGAGATCATTACAACGTAAGTAAGCTTAACTTCCTGCCATTTCCGTAACATAAATTAACGATTTTATTGTGAAGAAAATTTCAATAAACATCAACCGTGGCCAAAACGAGAAAAAAAATGCATTTCAATGCAAATGTCAGACACCGAATTGTAACCGCTCAACCAACAATGAGATCGACTTTGTTAAAAGACGTCAATTTTCATGTTTAGTTAATATAAAACAAAATACGCTATAGCAACACACCGAAGCAAAATACAAACCAAAAATAAGAAAAGAGAGCGAATGGTAAGGAATGAGAAAATGGATGTTTGCATTCGGTTTTTGATATTCAGTAAATGAAGATGAGCAAAAGTGGTGACGGGACGAGCAAAAAATGAGCTGCTCTATTCGTATCTGCAGATGTTGAATGTTCATTCTGGTTCTCGTTACGACTCCTTGGTATATCATCACGACATAGGTAAACAAAAAGATTAATTTCCCTTCGTTTATTACACCTCCATAATTTTTGGACGGTAATAAGAGTAATTTGTGGCTTATATTAAAACATGCAGTGCGCAGATTCTTGCGCAAGGCGGAAACGAACAAATAAATTATTTTGCGTTTGGAAAGAGAGAGAGAGTGTGTGATTAGTAAGATTCAGTGTTTTTGATTTGGACATTCACAAAATTTGTTTCTTCAAAGCTGGACCCTGTACTGTGTTTAGTCGTAATCAGTGCGGTTTTTTTTATTGCTCTAGCGGTCTTTGACATAGAAAGCCCAGTTTCCTGAAAAATGGGCGAATTTTAGCCAAAATTTGAGACGTCCTCCGGAATCTTCGTTCACAAAGACACTCGCTCTTTGCAGGGGAGAAAAAGGGAGAAAATGGCTGTGGGGCTTATGTTGTTTGGTGCTCGCTTAAATTCATTTCGATTCCATCGATGAAAATCTGCCTTAAATGTATGATCACAGGAAAATGAATCGTCGACACGCTTCATTATTTTTCGACTTCAAAATCGTAGCAATGGGAAATGCTCATAATGCTAATAAATAAACATTAACCTATGTTTGAAATCTTTGCGATATTTGATGAGGCCCAAAATCATTATGAGGCCCATCATGCAATCTACATCTTTGTCGCATCATATCAAATGGATCCATCATAATCATTTCATTCAATATACTTTTTTTTGTGGTGGTGATGGAGATGTTGGTGGTGTGGTTTTCAGTCTGTTAGCATTGTGCTATTTAATATATACTGTTTACCAAAGCAAATTGTTTTGGTTAAAGTAACTAAGTGCTAGTTGGTGTGTGTTACTGCATATGGTAGCGCCAGTGTTATACGTTATCAGATGGAATCACTCTAGGCAAATAACAAACAAAAGCGCACTGCGACTTGTTTTGTACTCATTACGTTTGGTTGGAATATAGTTGGGGATTTTTCAACGGCTTCAGCATCGGACCCGATGTTAGCCGATCACCAGCAGCAGCAACAACAGCAACAGCAACAGCAACAGCAACAGCAACAGCAACAAAAATAAAGCTTTACATCCAAATTATATCTCTACGTTCGATATTTTAATCTACTTTTGGGCACGTGCAAATTATTTCTCGGTTAATTATACACTTCTTACTTTCAGTTTTCCATTCTTTCTTTGTGGTGTCGACCAAGAGTAAACAACACATTATCGAAGATGCTGTACACTTCCATCAAACCCACTGCATCCTTATATATCTGTCTATCTCTCAATCTCTGTGTATTCTTTGCATTCCAAGTGTAGCCCATTCCACACCAAGTTACCAACTAACCGGCGAATTTCTCAACAAACAAACTGCATCGCATAAGAAAACGTTTATGTAAACGTACATATATAAATATTACACAAGCATTTTACAACTATACACACCGCATTCACCCATTTACAAGTTGCGAGGAGAGATAAAAAGGTGTCCATTGCTAAACAATATTTTGAGTTTTCGCTTTTCCTGAATAAACAATGCAAATCACCTTTTTCTTCTGTATATTGCTTTGGAATCTTATGTTCACTTTGGAACATACTACCAAAATGAACAGAACTGCACCAAAGATGTTCTCGTTTGCCAAGCCATTTGCCAATGTTTGTTGTTGTTTTTGGTTGTTGTTTTTTTTGTGTTTGTTATGTTGTACAGATATGATATTCTTGGCTTGACTCTGGTATTCAAGACTCGAGGTTTTTGACTTCGAAAAACAAAGGTGGATTACATCGAGTGAGAAAAGATGGAAATAAAACAAGAACATCAATAGCTAGTGCACAAAAGAATAACCAGAGAGAGAAAAGAGATAGAGAGAGACAGAGAGAGTAAGAGAGTGAAAAAAAAGACACGTATAAAATAGCAAAACCCGAAAAATCGCATGCTTTCTGTCACAATATTCAGTCATCTGCAATTTGCGGCACGTTCTTGCACGAGCGTAAAAATCACGGGCGTGAACAAAATAGTCGCTTACAACGTTGAACACACACACAGCGTATATACAACACCATTGGATACCTGTGTATCGAAACTAAATGAATCCGATAAACAAAACGAGGGCAGGATGAAAAGCAAAGAGGTGCTCACTGCTCATGTTTACGATGGCGGTGAAGTAATGGAACCCAATTTTAGATACAATACCCGTACATATTCTCAATTTTTAAATAGATTCTCCAAGATGAATTCGACTGGTCGTGTCACTAGCCGTCGTTTTTATTTATTCACCTTCAGCCGTAGTTTACTTCATTTTTTACATATGTTCAATGCCATTATCATCGGGTTCCATTCTTTCTTCATTCACATTAACACTGTAGATTAGAGTGGACCTCGTTGAAAAAAAATTGTTTTTTCTTGGGGGACCAGACGGTTTCCGCATTTTCGAGTCCAAAAAAAAAGATCTGGAATAAAAATAGTCCAAAAAAGCGCCGGCAACAGGTGCCACCGCGACATTATAGACATTCGATGAAAAATCAAAATTTTTGGAAATTGATGTACATTTTTATTACGCAATGGCGCAATTTTCAACCTATTTCAATGTTTTGACTCTTGTTCGAAAGATTTTGAGGTCTTCTATGAATTTTTAATCGAATTTTGAACAAAAAATGAAATTTGTTTGGAAGGCAGCACCCACAAATAGTTGAAAAAAATGGTTCGAAAAAATCATGAAGTCTCAACTAAAAACTCCAAAATCATCAAAATCTGTACCCATCTACGAGCGAACATTTCTGGGGCTCGTTATTAGTAGGGTTACAGCCGTTGCACACGCACGTTCGAAAAAATCGAAAAATTCGATGAAAATCCCAATTTTTCTCGAAAAAGTGCCGTAGAAGACCCTCTTTTTTATTTCAGATATCAAAAGTGCATAAAAAATTGGTCGCTCTATTTCAAACATTTTGCACTTTTGGCCAAGGTGCGCAAATTTAAATTTGTATTCCGGCTCAACATTTTATGCCCTTTTGATATCTGAAATAAAAAAGAGGGTCTTCTACGGCACTTTTTCGAGAAAAATTGGGATTTTCATCGAATTTTTCGATTTTTCGAACTTATAGACCAACAAAAAATTTCCCGCCTACACTGAACTTTTTTCATATTTTCTTTTTCGTTTCATCTAGTAGACATCAATATCTTTCCAATAGGCTATCAAACATGTTTTTATGTTGAAAAATGCGACCAATGCACGCATTTGAATGATGACCATTCTAACATGGGAAATATTGACCCAAACGGGGCCAACGGCTGTAACCCTACTAAAAACGAGCCCCAGAAATGTTCGCTCGTAGATGGGTACAGATTTTGATGATTTTGGAGTTTTTAGTTGAGACTTCGTGATTTTTTCGAACCATTTTTTTCAACTATTTGTGGGTGCTGCCATCCAAACAAATTTCATTTTTTGTTCAAAATTCGATTAAAAATTCATAGAAGACCTCAAAATCTTTCGAACAAGAGTCAAAACATTGAAATAGGTTGAAAATTGCGCCATTGCGTAATAAAAATGTACATCAATTTCCAAAAATTTTGATTTTTCATCGAATGTCTATAATGTCGCGGTGGCACCTGTTGCCGGCACTTTTTTGGACTATTTTTATTCCAGATCTTTTTTTTTGGACTCGAAAATGCGGAAACCGTCTGGTCCCCCAAGAAAAAGCAATTTTTTTTCAACGAGGTCCACTCTACTGTAGATATATTTCTTGAATATTTTGTTAGTTTTTTTTTTTAATGTAGGACAAAATATCAATAAAAACATTGTCCAGCAGTGATGGTTTTCTGTTAGCCAGCGTTGACTTGACCGAGGCTTATACCAAAAATTGGTCTACACCAGTCATTAGCCAGCAATCACATACAGCGTTCGATTGTATATGTGTATTCATACGACCGAAGTGTGTGCAGAGTTTGCGAAACGCATAGATATATATGTGTTAGTGTATATATTCGACGCAGTAAAACGAAGTGAATGGGAAGCGTCAAAGCCATGCGCCGGAAGCTAATTGAAGTGAGCGAGGAGCGGCAATTCCGCATGCAGCTTGCGGCGCATGCCTTTGACGCTTCTTTCTTAGTTCGTTTCACACTCTGTGTGTATGTATTTGTAGTGTTGGCTAACACATTTGTTAGCCAGCGTACACCAAGCAAGTCAATTGGCTGGCTAATATGACTATCACTGTTGTCCAGACCAATTTTTTCAAAGATGCAAATGTAATGCGTTTCAAGTACTCTCAGTCATAATCAATTCGACTTTCGTGTTTCAAAAAGTACTGGACAAAATGGTGACGTCCAGTTTAGAAGCTATTTAATGTCCTCTAGTACTCCAGAAATTAAAAGTCAAGGGGATGATCACGGAAGCTAGTTGTTCTAGTTCTCATCAATTTCATATAAAACAATGATCAAGACCGACTAAAAGTATGAATGAAATTATAGTTTGGATCGTAATATGAATGACTTAAAGAAGTGAAAAACTAACAAATGGCTTATACAACAGTTTTAGTATTAAAAATTAGTTACGCTTTCAATCAAACCCCGGCTACAATCACAGCTCGGCAACGCATTTGACCCAAATGTTTGCCAATTTTGCTTTGATCTGTCGCCGAGAATTGCTTTCAATAAATAATTTCTGCTAATTTTTGCTTGTTTTCTAGTGCGTCATTGTCCCCATGTTTTTAACTTTCAATTACTCAGTCGATTTTGTATGAAAACTGTTTGCAACTGTTTAATTTCATTTGGGTCAATATTCGATTTCCCTGTCACTGAGCAATACTCATGTACGTGTTCTAGTCCCTCGTCAACTCTAATATTCAGTTATGAAACCTTAACCTGTTAATATTCATATTCATATTCATTTCATAGAAAAAAGTGTGTCTGTTTTGCTGGAAATATCAAGTTTTTTGCATCTAGTCGAGCATCTAGCTGAATGGTGTCAGTTTTTGTCATTGAGACAAAATGTCATCTGTAACTTACAATATAGTTGACAATAAATATGCACAAATGGGCACTGAAACAGCGTTAGAAGAGTAAAACAGAATATATATATATATTACGATACATATCAATAACGTCTTATTATTTCATTTCATTGAATTTGATTATTCTATTCCTGACCTGTCCATGTACTGTGTTTGTCGAAAAAATAAATCGCATAAAAAATTCTTTTCTCGCAAATTCCCGGTTTCTACAACCATTATCAGATAATTTAATTGATAAAAAATAATCAAGTGGCGTCGGTATTAGACCCAGTATTTAGGCGCTTCAATTATGCCATATAACTTGTAATTTATAGTGATTCGCCAAACAATTTCCATATGCCCAGCACACATTCACATTACACGCACGAAAACTATTCAAATCGATGGTATCGTCCACAGTGAAAATTCAACCACCATTGATTTTCCATACTGCATTCTTTTGTCTTGTGATCAACAAAAGTGGTTGGGATGTTCATTTAACAATATATTTTATTGTTCTTATTTTCATTCGGCAGCAATTTCGATTCAAACACCATTCACTATAAAACTGACAACTAAAAGACAATGTTTGAAAAGAGAAAGAAAAATATAAATATAAAAAAAAAACAACAACAACAAATACCAACCATCACCCAACGATTCGAGAAACGAATGTGTACATTACACAATATGCACACAATACACGATAGCTTCGGCACAGTTGGAAGTAAATTTGTATTAAAGTGAACTTAATCGGAATTGAATAAACGTGCTAGTTGAGAAGGATGCCTAAAGCAAAAGTTGACATATTCGTGTGCAATGGATCGTAGTCATGTTGATACAGATACCGTTCCGGTTTTGTGAGCACCATCCGTACATTTTGCAAATGCCTGAATAGGTGTAAGTAACGACGTGCAATTGCTGAAAAATA
The DNA here is from genome assembly GCA_030463065.1 of Aphidoletes aphidimyza. NCBI lineage: Eukaryota > Metazoa > Arthropoda > Insecta > Diptera > Cecidomyiidae > Aphidoletes > Aphidoletes aphidimyza. Next base: position 7,037,870 of record CM059998.1, on the reverse strand, counting down.
GAAAGGTGCAAACAGAAAATATACGACGCTATCAGCACTCACAAAAAAGGACATGATAGCGCGTAAACAAAAAAAAACACACACACACGACAACAACAACATTGCATCGAGGGACATTATTGTATCCTTATATCCAGTACAGAAAAAAAAATTATAAATATTCGAATTTGTTGGTCTTCTCACTCTATCTTGCTCTTTTCACAAACCATCATATAGCCCTTTTAGCATGTGATGTGCCACAACGAATTTTATTCTCTGTAATACATTGCGCTATTAACATTTACATTCTGAGGCTCTTTTCCTAATTGAATATTGACTCCGAAAAAAATATAAGCATTTGATACTGTTTATATTCTTATGTGTTTTTTTCTCTTGTTGTTGTTGTTGTTACTCTTTCTCTCTTGCTCTTCTCCGTGTGTGTGTGTGTGTGTGTGTGTGTTACTTTTTTTGTTCCTTGTCACATTTCAATGATTCTACACACGATGTGAGGTTTTTTACATCCCACTGAAATTGACCGTAAAAAGACGTTCGCGCAACAATAAAAAGCCGAATGTACGAGCTATGGTAATATTGGGGGGGCGTACGAGCCACAATAAAAGACCACGAAAAAGACATTAAATCGAACTGATGCTTGCTTTGGAAAAATTATTGAATGTGTGGTTTATTTCATTCACCCATAAACATCGATTTTATTTCGGAAATTCTACGAATATCCCAGTGTTTCGTATCGAACAAAACTCTTAATAACGGTAATGAATCGATATATTAAGATGCCCGAGAAGAAATAGTTCGCATATTCAGTAAATGTAGATTGAATACTTAAGTTCAGAGAATAGGAAAAAAAAATTGACGACAACTGCAGACAATTGCAACTAATTACACTCGTTGCAAACATTTTACACGAACTTCAAACACACACAAAAAAAGACAACAACCAACGAATTTGATTAATGCTTGTTCATACAAGATATCTGAGGCTTGTGTTCACCTGAAACCTTTTGCTATTATCCTCAAACGTCAATCAAATTCATTTGTTGACAAAGAAAAATCAGTAGAATCGGTAGAATCTATGGCTATGACAATACACAATTGTCACTGTATAACAGTTAGTTTTGTGAGTACAGAATAGTTGAAATTAACATGGAACAAAATTTAAAGAGTCGTCGGATTCAGATCTTTACTTTGTTTCCAAGCTCAAGCAACAGAAATGTTGCAGTTATGAATTTAGTGTTATGTTGAGAAAGAATTTTTGATCCGAATATTTTCGGCTAGCGCTGTCACCGTGAATGCCGTGTATTGCCGGGAAAAAAGGTTGAAATTCATGATGAAATTGAACTCAAACTCAATGGCAAATGCATGTGATGATATTGATGAAGCTTGAATATACGTGGAAGAGAGAGCATTTACCTATGGACACATTTCAAAATGCGCTCGAATATTCGGTGTTTTTTTCTTCTTCTTCTTCTTCTTCTTCTTTTTCTGTCGGTGGTAGATTCGATGTATGGCCTACCATTCGGTTATTTGAAATCAACATGCATTAACTCTCCGATTTCCCCTATGTTTCAGCATCAAATACACCGATGAGTGGATGTTTTGGATATCTTTGCTCAGACTCCAACTAACGGTGCGAATGTATGAATGTGTGTGTGTGTGTGTGTGTGTGTATGTGAGACACAGTCATGGAGTGATAAATGTATGTATTAGTCACCGTAAACTCCATGTTTGCGTGTATAGATTTCATGCATTAGTCACCGTGGTAAAAAGTACGACAAAGAAGCATTAAGGTATTTACTATGCTACGGCATGGTGGCTGTAAATAAAATATCCATGCGCCGCTGTACATTGTGAATGGTGGTGTGTGCACACGGAAATCATTGTGTAAAGCATCTGTTTCTCGAGCGTATAGTGTCTCGTTGAAAATGACTCGTATTATATGTTCGCAATATTGATATCATTCTTGTTCTCTCTCTCTCTCTCTCTCTCTCTCTCTCTCTCTTTACCTTTCTCTTTCTGCCAATGGAAATGAATGTAAAATTGTGTGCGAAAAAGAGGATCTGAAAATGTTTGGTGTTGCCATCGAAATTTCACCGGTTTGAAACAGACCTCATCAATGGAAATCATTCATATTTAGCTCGATTTTGTACTAAATCGGACAAAAAGAAATGAACGACAATGAAAAAGTTTATTGGTAATTTTTAGTAGAAATGAATCAAGTACATTGTACGTGCATCAATCGATTCGGTGTCGTTCAGTAAACGACAGGAGTCTACCCCCCATTTACAGGACGACGCAATGCTCATCTCTTTCGTCTCTCACACACACACACACATTCCACAAATACATGCACGCCGTGCCAACATATAACTCCCACTCAATTTTTCTTGCTATTGCTAACAAAGAATATTCACCCTATGCCGTTGCTCCCACCATGAAAACTTTACTATTTGCTCACAGACAAGCGCATATAAAAACGTCAGCACGGTGAATTTTCAGAGAAAGTCGATTCTCGCCTAAACCGGAACACGGGAGCGATTTTCTTGTGTTTTCGCAAGACGATTCTTTTTTTTTCTGTTTGTTGGTTGGTTGGCTTTGCTTGGTAAAATCTTAAACTGTTTCGTTGTTAAAAATTATTTTGAGTTTGTTTTTTTTTTGTTTGTTATTCGTTGGTTGGTTAGTTTTTCACTAACCATTTTTCAGGTCGAAATTTTTGATTTTCACATAGCATTTGTGATGTTTGAAACAAATTACAACACAATATTACATCATTAAAGCGGTAGTACGAAAGTATTTAGATCTCGCGTTGCAGTTTGTAGTTGCGAGAAAAAGAAAAAAAATTAAAGTGCAAATACAAAATATAGTGACGGTTTTTATCATCTTTTAATTTTGTTGATAAAAATGAATACACGAATCTTTATGGAAAAAGGAATTTGAAATACAAAAACAAAAATCAAAACTAAATTTTGGAAAACATAATACGATTTTCTTTTTAATCATTGTTTTCGGTTATCCAGTTTTATCTTTAGTCATTTTCGTTTTAGTTAAGCTACCATCTAATTTCTTGCTATTTAATCGTTTTCTTTAATTTCTTGTTATTGTTGGTACAATTAAACTTCGAAATTCAATTAAAAATTAAAATCTATGAAATTTAATTTAGTAAAAATTATCAACAAAACCTAGTACAAAAGAAATCAATCTAAAAGAATAAGTAATGTGCTACAGGTAGACAGACGATAATTTAAAATTGAGAACAACGACAACCGTCAATCAAGCAAGATGCATTTCGATTGCTGTGAACACACACTTACACTGCGAAGGAACTAAGCAATTTTTGATTGGTAAGTGTTTTGTCACATTTCACCTCCTTTAAAAAAAAAATCAAATAAAATGGTGTGGTGGAAAGTAAATGAAATAAAACGTTGCACTCAGTGATACTTCTCAGTTTGCCTTTTTCTCAAACTTTCCGTTCAATCGTTTTATTCGGTTTTGCACACTCCGGTTCGTCGGCATCAAATACTAAACTTTGTTATAAGAATCGGATGATGTGTGCTGTGCTGTGTGTGTCTGTGGGTAAAAGAGAGAAGGAGAGAGTGAGTGAGAGAAAGAGAGAGAGAGAGAGAGAAAGAGAGCGATCAAACAAGCAAAAGGCAAACAGCGAGAAACGTGGCAGCATCCATTAATTTCAATTAAAATCTATATCTATCTAATATAGATTATCGGGTTTTCCTTTTGGCATTTTTGACTTCGATATCCAACAACACTAACACCAAAATGAACAACTCTCACATGCGTTCACGCGCGCCAATTTATGACTCTTTGCCATTTCATACCACTTTAATAATTTCCCTTGAGAGACAGAGACAAACACATAAATACATTTCCACACTTATGTGGTGGGTATCAGGATTCATCGATGAGCATCAAATCACATTGGGTACGGTTAGATACCATCAATATATACATACATAATATGTATACTTGCGTACAACCATCGAATATAGTTAGATAGTGATCAAAGTGCATTTCCAATTTTCACGCAAACATAATTTATTACCCTGAACAAGAATACAGACCGAAAGAGAAAAGAGCGAAAGAGAAATTGAAAAAAAGAAGAAAAAAAAATAGAGTGAAATTTGTTGTACCAACGATGGAGAACGGACACCCTTAGATGAAATGTGAGAGATGTACACAACGAAAAGGAATTAAAATTGAAACCAAAAATAGAAATACAAGAAGAAAATGAAATTGCGCTTAAACAAACACCAATCGTTTAGATAGCATGTTTCAAGAAGAAAATGACAACAACGACCGAAAACCCCGTACGTCTAATTGAAGTATGGAATCGAGGCTGAGAGCTATTGATGCGATGCCTGATGTGACCAGAACGAGTTCGGTACCAAACGACCGACGATTTTCACCAATTTTTCACTCTGTTTGTAGTGGTGTAATACAATTATGACATGCACTTGTCAGTTTTGCATTCGAGATGAGTTCTGATCGGGCCATAGACTTCACTTATATGATGTTCCAATATACACACACACACACAACAAACACATCATCCATACAACGAACTTACCATGGTAAAAATATGCACATTCCAATTATTTGCACCGTTTCAACCATTCAAGCTCTTTTCTAATTGAATATTTACTATTTACACAATTAATTATTTGATTTGCCCAGATCGACCTTCATATCGATCTTCATACCGAGAGCAACGAAATATATACGCCAGTGGCTGGTGAGGTTTTGGGTTCAAACACCATTCAAAAGCAGATTTCCCAACAATTTCGAAAATAAAAAAAAATCGCTGTGTATTTTTCTCATCAAGTTAAAACCCTCCCTCCCAAAAACCACAGTTTAACTTCATTTGAAGCCACTGATTATCGCTCATTTACGGTACACACAACGCTATCAATTGTAAATTGAATGCTCAATTGTTGTGATGAAAATGTGCGGCGCGTACACGAAGAGGTTAAATCAAATGGCAAACTAACACATATATAAACACAACGTTTTGTACAAAACGATTGAATGTAGCGCATAAAATTATTGCTTTTTATCTCTAAAAGTAAATCTTCAGCGGTAAATGCACCACCATCATAGCCATGCTATAGCCAAGCTTCAACAAAAAGAAATTAATAAACATTTAACAAAGCCATGGGAGACACACATAGACATACATACTCCAATACATACAGAGCAAAAATATATGAGTGTCATTTTCCATGTAATTAAATTTTTTAATCATGAAGAAAGCATCCGTAGATCTGTGCACTCTCACTCGCTCTCTCTCTCTCTCTCTCGATCGATCTCCATCTGCCTGTCTTTTATTTCTCACTCTCAATTTATTAGAGCAATGACATTCTGAGCTGTAATTGAAATGGCATCGACATGGTATATTGTAGTTATTTGTATTTTACGAGCGCCTGTGACTCTTTTTCTTCGTTTTTTTTCCTCTGTACATTTTCCATCTCTCATTTTGCCGAAAAAAAGAAGAATTCACCAAGCCCAGAAATTGCTTCAAATTAAGTGGCTCGGTATTTCTCTCTTTTTTTTGCTTTTGCTTGCTTTTGCACGCTTTTAAACTCTCTCTTTATTCTGACAATTCTCTGTGCCCGCTGCTGCTGCTGCTGCTGTAGTAAATTTATTTGACTTGGTTTGGCTGAGTTTGGGCGCCCATTCATTTTCACGTAAATGCAATTGAAAAGGAAAAAGAACGATTCAAAACCATGAAAAGAATGTAATCACCGAGCATGTCAAGTAACTTTAGGCATATGTACCCACCGGTTGTATGGTTGTATTCAACCAAAATATAGCATTCTACATCACTTGTAATAATAATACACATGATGTGTGAGTGTATGTGTGTGTGTGTGTAGAAAAATGGAGCATTGTACAAGAGACAAGCAACGCCGTGAAATATGGAAGAAAATATGAAGAAGAAAAAAAAAACACGAAGAAAGAAAGAGAGACGTGAGTGTTTCACATGAATGCGTTAAAAAGTCTGCAAAATGGTAATATCGTGTTCAAGTTCTATGTTTGATATTGTATTGAAATCTATAGAAGACACGTAAATCTTGCATTTAGCTTAATATTTAATATAATTTAAAGACGATAACATAAGCCAGAGAGGCGGAGAAGCGGAGGAAGGGGGTGTGCAAAGGGGGTGCAAGAGCAAAACTATGAAATATCGAAGCATCAGACGTGGTATTTAATGTATATGTATATGCGATGGCATTTCACTCGGATCATTTAATGTTGTGGTGGTATTCATATTGAAAATGTTAATTCGTTACTAAAAACGATTTGCTATTTCATGCACCAAACTCATGCTCTCTTCCCACTTTACTCTTAAATTCGGATAGCATTTGTGAATTATATTTTTTGATTCACTCACCTCCAACTCCAAATATTTTTGAGTTTTCGAACCAGAACAAAACATGACATTTTCATTTTGCAACAACTTAACATTCAACTATTTTTATGAGCAGCTATCATGCTCACCAGTTGTAAACATGTAAATATGAAGCCGGGCAAACGAGAAAAGTAAAAAAAAAAAACAGAAATATAGAAGTTCCATTTTTATGGTAGTCGTCAGTTATTCTGGTCGTGGCATTTCAATTTTATTAGTTGTTGACGGATGGCTTGTCTCATAATTCTATGTCGCAACCAGAAATGTTAAAGCTGCTAAAGCACCACTTTTTTTATACACCAGTTTCAGTTTTAATGTATTTTGGTCGATATTCAGTGAAAATTAACTATTTTATGCGAATGTGTAAAGTAAAGCTCTGAAAAAAAAAGTATTGCACTGAAATCGTAAACAAGTCAATTGCACTTTAGCCAATTAAATTTCGTTTTTCGGAACATTTTTGGTTAAATATATATTGATTTGGCTTGTTTAAGAGTTTTAAATTCATATCTTGGTCAATTTTTTATTCAACTGGTTCAGACTCGTAGTCAGATTTGACGGCCAAAACTGAAGTTACACCTGAATGGAAAAATATCTTCCATAAAATAGAAACCTGTTCCCATTTTTCATACCGAATTCACAGTAAAATGGCAAATATTGAGCCAAAGCCAAATAAAGTTTCAATTCGTTTCTGAACCATTTGGACTACGGTTTCTTGGTTCAATTTCCAAAAATTGTGATAAAAGCTTGACATTCTTCTAATCAATTATTTGAATTTCCATCCTTCTACTACATTTTAATTGGATTTTTCTTGTGATGTTTACCATCATCAACCGACATGGATGAAATTACAGTGAAAATTAGTAAAAAAGGGTTTCTTTTTTAAATACCGGTCATACAGACTTATCGTTTCTTCGTTGTTGGTTGTGTTTCATGTTCGTCATACTTTACTCAATTCGAAATTGAAACGACAGTCTTAAGTTTAAAATGGGTGAATATTAACATTATAATTTATATCATATTGAGTAAGCGGCCAAGCCATTTATCTTAAAAAAATGACAAACGATTGGGAACGTTGGCCCGATGCATATTAAATCAGATAGAAACACACTTTGATTCCGATTTTCATTTTATGCCAAATGAAAAGATTTTGTGGAAAAATTTAACATTAGACATCAGAATAGATGGAAATGGTTCTCTATCAAATGAAATGGAAGGAATGCTCTCTATAGCTATCCTATTCGAAGCACTTCGAGAGAGACACTACTCGAGTTAATCATTTTCTTGAAAATTTTTATCAATAAATGTACAGAACAAGTATCAAATTGAATCTCAAGTCAACAAGAAATGCTTGTAAACGCAACATAAAAACACTGAAATGCTTTTTGTACCATTTGACTGTGGTTGAGCGTACTTAATCCAATAGTGTTTAGCCATGCACATCTTTGAACCCGACTGGTTCAAATTGACTGCTTTACCATCTGCAAACATTGACTGTATTTTGTTGTTGTACTGACTCCTATTTTGCTATTTGTATTTTCTTCATTCGTGTAATTTTGTCCCTTGTTTTAAACAATTATTTCATTGCAAATACGGTTGACTTACAATTATCGCTTTAGTCGCGATAGTTGACCGCATGCTACTTCTGTCTCTCTAGCGATGTTATGTTCCATTTCCTTCCTCTGTCGTTGGAGTTATGTTTTTGATGAACGGTTAGGCGACAAAAATAGGAAAACGTAAATCGCTGAATTCTTTTCAATCAATTGTGATATGGGTTTTAGGTATCGATTGTCACACAAGTATTTCCACAGTATCTAGACATGACAATGTAACGAGGGGGACCGAAAACTGTACCATAAACTTGAGCTGAAAAGCGATATATTTCGGAACGTGAGAAAACATCAACATAAGAACAAAAAAAAAGTATCATCTTATGAAATGATGAAGAGAATAGGAGTGAATAAATGTTGTCAACGGATAAGCGAACGTTAGCGTTCATCAAACTACCAATTGTCGGGTTGACGTTTGTTGCGAAAATGAAATCCACACCAGAGCAGTGTTGCAATTGTATGAAATAACCACTTCCCGAAGAAAATGGCATAACTTTTTGGTGTACAAATGAAGTTTGGGGGGGAGGGTTGTGAGCTCCATGGAATTTTGTGTTGAGAAATCGAATAAAAAAAATTGTTGGATAGTTGGTACACCGGAATCAAGTTGACTCAGTCAACCATCTAAATCGAATTGCTAACAACCAATTTGTACGCTCATTTTAGCCTATGGTGCAAACATTGCCTCATTTCACATGGTTTCACGTTCGCAACTGATTTTATTTCATTCGTTCCTGTTTTCACTACTTCGCCTATCTCGGTTTGAAATGAAAAAGCTCTGCCATGCTCTTGTAATTTGTTTCCATCCCCAGTTTTTTGTAATATTTTGTTCCAATTCATCCGCCATCTTCAAATGGCATTTTCTTGTAACATTTTTCACATTTTATTCTACGGAGTTTCTCGTCATTTTCTTTATTCTTATTGCAAATACATTCTTCACTTTAGAAAACTCCCCATTCAACTGTCTGTGCTGGACTTACAACTTTTCTTCGGTAATTGAAAAATCTGTGTTGATTTAGGACAATTTAAAAAAAAAACCGAATTTATACAAATCATTCAATACATTTAAGGTGTGTTGCCATAATAACGGCCACACTATGAAAGTTTCTAATGAAGATCCATTTTTTTTTTAAATTTGAATTTTATCTTATGGACCAACGATTCTCATAGCATTCAAAGTTTTGTTCAATTCACATAAATACCGGCATATACGATTCATATTTGCTTTTAAACTCAGAAATTTAACACTTGACATAACAAAAAAAATGTCTGTACCAAAAATTCGTTATGTATGTTTGTGGTGGAAATACAGATCTGAATGGAAGATTCACTGTGAGTGAAATGAAGATGCAGATTATTAAAATGATTATATGGTAGAATCTTTGGTCTGGCATGCACCTAGCCGTGCACCGCGTTCCATCCATTTTTAACAAAAATGCAGTTTTCAAGTGAGAAATTATAAGCCCAGAAAACATGCGAAAAATAAACGAAAATATATTTCATTCTAACTTGATTTTAATTCAGTTATTCTTGAAAATAAAGTAGCAAACTTTTTTAACTACTAAAAGAAGCAGTAGCAATAACAATTATAAGTTTCAAAGAAACGATAGCAAGACAATAAACAAAACAACAGTGAAGCAACAAGGGAGAGTTAAAGAGAGAAACAGAGAGAGAGAGAGAGAGAGACATGAGAAGATGTATGAAAAAGAAATCGTCAGAGAAAGTTTCGCAACGGAACAACACACAGACGAGAATAACAACAACAACAACAACAACAACAAAAATATGACTATCGAGCCAGACTTGCGTCAACTTGCAAATGCGATATGCTCTGAATTTTAAATTGTGCTTATTTTTACTTCACAATACTTTTGGGTGCCGAGTTTATTTTAAAATTAATTTTAATTGTGTTCCGGTAAATCGTTGTGTATTCTGGTAAGAAAACCAAAGCTCGTTTATCAAGCGGAATTTCCACAGAATATTGCATTGTGAGCAAAAGCACAACCATCATGTTTCAAATACTCAATGCAATAAATTCACATAGTTTAGCTTATTTTTGGTAGACAACTTACATTGAAACGACACCAGTTGGAAAGTGAATAAATTTTTATTTATAAGCGAAAAATCGTTCACCTGAATCAACCTTTGAAATTGCGTTGGAGAAAAATGTGATTTATATTAAAATAATGACATAAATTACCATTATGCATTTCATAGCTGATAAATCGAAACATTTTCCAGGCGGATGGCATAGAATTATCTAGTTCGGCAGTACGTCGTATATTCATGCATTTTCATTGTGCGAGTATATGGCGCCACTGTCGTTCCAAAATGCAATTTTATTCTGTATTGACCGAACTCTGACATTTTCATCACATATCTCGGAAATTGTGAAGTGAGTTATCAACACAGGTGACTGTTATGTCATTGTCACAGAAAGGAAAGGGTACTTTCACTATAGAAAAAATCAAGAAAACCAGACGAACTACTAATACTTCAAATGTAAAAGATGTGGTAGTTTCGTGTAAAACACACGGTTTTCTGTGGTGGCGCTACCCATTCGATTGCATTTATTTTTATTTTACGTAGATTTCAATGTATTTAATGTTGACATAAGCGACCTGTGGTTATTAATATCCCCATTGGTCTAACTTTTCCCGCATGAATATTGATATTGGATCTGGTTTGAACAAAATGATGTTCGCCATTCATTCTTGTGTGTGTTTACCTGGCGTTGGCTTATTTACGAAAAAGAAACGAACAACCGTCTCACACGTGAATAATTAACCGAATAAAATACGTGCTTTGTGCATGCGTTGCTCATACGTTTGCATCTTTGAAATGAAACTTTCTGGGCCAACAGAAATTTGTTTCTTGTTTTTTTTTTCTTTTTCGTTTGGTTTTTAGGGTTAAAAAGTATCGTTTATGCGTGCCAACGAACATAAAATAATCAAGTGGAATACAGTGCGGGAATGTTGGAGTGAGAGATGAAGACCAAGTGGATGAGAATAGGGCAAGACACGCTAAAAGATAGACCGTCGCCTGTCTTGGCCTCATCTTCATTTGTATACCACGTCGTTTGCCATCGCTACAGATGTCAAACGTGGTTCAATACACATTCATGTCTATGTAATACATGCAGATATACGTAAACACACACACACACACTCACGCCACCAGTCCTAGAGTGAAATAAGTTTGAAAGTAAGACGTGAACACATAAAACACATAAAAACACGAAACACAACATTATAAGAAAAGCTGATTCATGTCAATAAAAGCGCTTAAACATTATGCCATCTAAATTCACCCATCTCATCTTAAATTCATGTTGCCGCTGTTGGTGTTTTTTTCTCTTTTTTTTTCTTCTCATTTCTATCTCTCGGGCGTTCGGCTCAATTCATTCTGTCTCTCTTTCTCTCTGCGATTTTTGTCCCCTTTGCATCTTATTACATCACTTGTGTGTACCATTTTCCTGGATGTGTCCGTTTTTAGTGTGAACCGTGTTTTTGGATGCATATCTAATATATGATAAAAACGCAGTTGAAACCAGCACACGGAGTAAAAAGAAAAAGGATATATTCAAATACGATCGACACGAATGCCAAAGTTTTTTAGACACTCACACACACAAAATAGTGGCGATAGAAAGGGGAACATATCACAACATTTTCGTTTAACATTTTGTGTACTACATTCAAATTTATTTTTATTTTTATTTTTATTTTTATTTTTTTTTATCTCTCGCACTCTTCATGTTGCTCAATACCCAACAATATTGGAAAACATCACCAAATAGATTGCAGCTCAATAAAAATTGACAAGTAACGATTGGGAAGGAGAGCATCATTTCGAAAACACAGACAGAGAGAGAGAGAGAGAGTGTGTGTGTGTGTGAGCGATTGAAAGCGCAAAAAAGAAGCGAAACCAACTATGAAATGATATTGCCAGAATGTGGAACAAATCGTAATATACAAATTGAACAGTTTACTTTATTCAATGGTTTCGCATCAAAATTTATGCAATCAATCGAGTTAAGTGATAACATGAAGAACCAACTGAGGAATCTTCGTGAATAATAACAACAACAACAACAACAACAACAACAACAGCAGCAGCAGCAGCATCCGTAACAACGTGAACGAGTCGATACACATACCGAAAATTGCTTCCATTGCGATGTTGTATTCGATTTCCGAAGCCTACGGCACATTTCTGTATTGAATAAAAACGGCAAACCACCAAAAGAGAGGCAAGAGCGAGAAAGAAAGAGAGAGAAAAAAAATATATAAACATACTGAATATAAATTCCATATCCGTTTCTTGTATTCCACCACATTAATACATCGCGTGTGAGAGATAACAAATTAGCAGCGACTATTGAATACCCAATATCAGACGCATATCATATTCACTTTCGACATTTCTCACACATTTTTCCTCGTTTCTGGTCGTTTTTTTTCACTCGTTTGCATGTATTGTGTGTGTGTGTGTAATTCAGTGGGTGAGTGTGTGTTGGTGGCTGGAGGTGCTTTTGCATTGGAACAATTTTCACGCTGTGATAATGAACAATGAACATTTCAACCAGATATTACATGCCACATCATTTTGGCAATAATGAAGCGAATAGAAAAAACGTGTCAATGTAAAGCAAAGTGAGAAGAATGCAAAAAATACACCGGATGAAACGAACAATTGAGAACGAAATCGAAAAAATACACACACACACGCTCATATGTGGAGAAAAATCTATTGCTTTGAACGAACCATGAAAGACTTTTGAAAAAAAGAATAAAAAAAAACAGAAAGCAACCATTGACAAGTAACAATCAGATGGATGCCATAATATTCGATATAAAATCGAGAGAGAAAAACACGCGAAATGAAATATACTCCCAATTTAAACGACGCTAAACCATCACATGTAACTGTGACTAAATATCAGATGCAATATGTCAGATAAAAGGATGAAGACTAAGTTTCAGTGACCGCTGAACGAATGAGCGTTTGGATGTCGATGAGTATCCTTCTCCAACACTTTTCCTCGAATTCAATTGTGCGTCCAAAGTCAATATCGGTTTATACTATGTTACTAGTTTGTTAAAAAAAAACAACAACTTGTAACTTCTATCATGCCATTCGTCTATAATATAGAGACTGTTATTTGGCGAAATCAACCGAAAATCTTAATTTGGTTGTATTCGATTATAGTACAAATATATTTTTCCCATAATTGAGAAAGAGGAGCCTTCCTCACGACATCTTCCTCAAAGTTCCTCCTCCTCTGCGAAACAGTGTCTGGCGATAGATCTGGTTTATATTGGAATGTTCATCTCTCGATAGTGCTTTCTCATTGAAACTCAAAGTAATCTTCTACCGTAAAGCAATACTCAGCATATTAATATGAGCCATAATGGATATGGTGCGTTCGTGCGTGTTTTTTCCTCAGATAAACAGAGCAAATATTGAATATAGTATTCAGTTGAGCGCGTTGAAAATAAACGCTGACTGTGTTTTGTCGTGAACAATTTTGAGTGAGAACCAACTATTCAATACACACTGCATAAACCATACGATGCAAATCGTGTCGGCAACATCGATTGTGGCGCCCCCGGTATGTAAATTGGTAAATAGTCTGACTTGACACTTGATGATGTTACTATTGTTGATTGTTTGAGCAATTCAAGTTATAATTGTTAACCGATTTAAACTGCGCATTTATGCAATACAGGCATTTACATACCAATAGTAAAGAATGGCATAAACGAATCGAATCGATTGAAAAATCATACATCATTACATTTAAACATCTATTTTTAAAAAAATTTAAGCTGCATTTGCAGAATGATGATAGTTGTATAGTTTGAAGCGTTCGATTTGAATGACGTCGAAACCGAAATCATAGTTTAGGCCATCGATGCAAATAGCTCGATTTTCAATAGAAAAACTTTCAAAAACACGAATCCAATAGCACGCTCACACATATAAATTTATAGCCATTGGAAAACGGAAAACATTAGATATCATTCAAATGGAGATCGCGTCCAATAGATGACCATTCAATTTATCTATTCAGCATACTGTCACATGGTTGAAAATATGTTGTTTTTTTTATATCGAGGGTGTATCACGGATGATGGTGGTTTTGCCAGGGGCATTTATGTATTTCTATCAATGGAACAATAAACGATATTCACGGGTTTTGCGCATTAATTCATTCAAAATATACGAAAATTTTTCACGTCCATACAACTATATTTGACCGGATTATTTGTCAAAAACCGATATGGCGTCGAAACATATTCGAATATTTACGGTAATATTCAAGACATTTACGGTTTATATGCATTCATACACGTTTATTGTTTGAATATTCATATAAGAGTATTCACAACTTATTTACTTTAACTTAAAAACCCCTAGTGGTTTTGTTGAATTATGAACAGCCGAAATATGACTGCTTTAAAGAGGCCAAGCATCAGGCACAACTGGAAAATTCACTTTCAAAATAACTATGATTTATGTAACCGGTCATCCCCCGCCCGAAAAAACCGGAAAAGCATTCGAATCAAAAATGATCACTGTTCAATAGAGTTTTTGGTCACATTCAGTTGCATAATATGTTGTTGCCAGTTGTGTTGTGTATCAAGTAGTGCCTTGTACCAATCTGGTAGCTGTGCAATTTTTTGAGATTAAAATACGATCAACGTGCATCCCTTTGGCCATTTAAGAGAATTCACTGTGCAATGCTTTTATCGGCCAGAGTTTTGAAAATTCGTGAGTTTGTGTATGATTATTGTGTCTCAATTTTCAAAGGCTACTTGTTCAGTATTGTTGTGTATATTGTATCTTTGATGCCTTTCATTTTGCGATTTTGGCTGACATCGCCGATATAAACTGAAGAAAAGTATCTATACCAGTTGGTTCAGCACAACTGGCATCGTATGCACAGTTTATGCAATTTGTACATTGAACTGAATATGCCTGCAAGTGTTTATGCTGATGCTGTTCACACAAAAGAGGTGGTCAGTAGTTACAGATAAAATATACAACCGGCAGACATGAAAATAACCCCACCCCAACCATTTCAATGTTTGTATGTTGAAATGTGTACACACAAATTTTCGATGCAACGAGAAAGCGGCGCAATAATGAGCATCGAGAGCTAAATAGCAATGTTAACGGGCAAAAGGCAGCTGGTATTGCTGTTTCAGTAATGAACGGGAATGTGCCGAAACTTTGCACAAGGATCCACATTGGTGTGGATGGTGAATCTGTCTCTCTATCTCTCTCTCTCTCTCTCTCTCTCCCTCTCTCTCTCTCTCTTTCTCCCTTTTTATCTCTATCGCTCTCTCTGTATTCGTGTCTGAAGCGTCCACAATAATTGTAATATAGCGATTTATTTATTATATAATTACGGAAAATTCGACAATTGAGTAGCTGCGCCACGCTGGCTTTGGCCTGCTGTAACGGAATGTTTGAATATTTATGGTAGCCTGAAAACAGTTTCGACAATATATTACGGCCATTCTCGGCCTCGCCTCGCTGTTCGCCTGTATCCCCATTTCAACTGTGTTTTGCATATGCTCTGTTTTAGGTGTTCGTTCCTTCAACTCTGTACGACCGAGCGTTGAATATATTTTAAGTCCATTCACTATACCGATTATAGTAATATGTCGCTTTTCCACACTAGCATTTCTAGGACCATTTTCAACCGTGAAACCTTAAACACAACAAAATTGCGACTGCAAATTCAATTTTGTATTGATTATTTCAATCTGTTAATAATACAGCCACGCAATAGGCCATCAGTTTCCTCTTCCTTCTCCCCCTTTTCCTTTTCGAAAAAACCGGAACCTGAAGAATAACAACACTACAATTTTCCCATTAGCCATACCTTATACTATCGAGTTCGCGATATATCTTTAAATTCAAAAGCTGTTCGCGTTCACATTTGCTCCTGTATCCGTTTGGCAGTTGATTAATTTTCACAATTTTCAACAACAATTTTAACACACAAACAAGGTGTGTGCATTCTTGTACACAGACAAACTCCACTTGAAAGCATACTCCACAGTCCATTCATAACCGATTGTGCTCCCCGGCATATATTAAATGCTCATGTTTGAATATTGGCTTTTTTTTTTGCTCGAAAAATCGTTTCGATTTAAACTTTGATTGTTGTTGCTGAGAAAAGAATGCGAACCCCACTCATATTGATGATGATAGCAATCACAGCATTAAAAAGGATATTAAATGTCAATCAAAGATGCGCATTTATTGTGTCGTTTTATCGGTAATATTCTAATGGCACATGAAAGATTATCCCTTTTTCGGTGGGAGAGAAAAAAGCATAAAAAAATGATGAGGGAAATCAGTTGTTCGATGGTTCTCTTTAAAATCTCATTGACACTTAAATACAGAAAAAAAAACGAAAAATAACAAATACAATTCACCGGTAGAAAATATGTGACAGTTTTTTCATGCATAGATTTGAATGGAATCAAAATTGTCTATAACTTTGAAATCATTTGACACATTTGGAAAATCCAATTCAAATTTAACGAGTAACAGTCGATCACATCGGAAAAAAAAGTAATTTGTTTTTGACGAAAATGTTAATGGCCATTTTCATTTCCATAGCGAATAAAAAACACTTTGACATTTTGTTCGTTGAATGAACAAAGCAAAATTAAGAGAACTGTTTTAATTGTGCACAAATAATTTATGGAAATATTTTATTTCATTTGCATCCCAGCTGTTCAGTCGTGATGAATTTGCTCCCATCTTTAAATGTTTTTCGTACAATGATTGTTCACATTGACAATACCAATCAATTAATGGAGAAATAAAATCAAAATAAATCAAACCAAATTAATGTAGTCTCTTCATCTGAAATGTTTTTGGATCCTTTTCTCAATGCAACAAACTATTTTACTGCGAGCATTTAGAGAAAGCACTGCTGTCAAATCGTGATATTTCCTTAAAAATTATCTTAAATAGTAGAAACGAGTAGATAAATTCCGCTAGAAATCAAATCAATCCCGCTCTAATCCGCTCCAACTTGACTCACCAGAATATAAATTGGTTTCATCAACTTCACCATAAAAAGTGACTGTAAAAAAAGCAAATTTTTCGACTTTCCTACAAACAATAATTTCGCTTGAGGTAAAATTTTTGGTATTCATATGTCGAGACCATATGAATTTCTGTAGAAAAGCATCGAATTCCAAATACCAACATTGCTATTGGAGTTTTGTAAAGTAGATAGGAATTTTGAGTTTGTTAGTCGTGGTATTTGCCTATACAAAAATCAATAGCTCACTTGATAAAATGCCATGCTGAAAATGTTTATTAAAGCCCATGATGAAATACTTAAAAAAAAAAAAAAAAAAATTAACATACCAAAAATTGGGTGATAATTATTTTAATTTCATATTTTATTTGATATAAAGGTATTCGGTATTCGGGTTTTGGCATATTTAGTGAATAAAATAAAATAAATAAATCAAATTGGAACTGTATCCATAAATAAATTATTACTATTAACATAGTTATCTAATTGAATCAGGAATGTGATATATTTGACAGAAAATTTACCTTCAATATAAACTAATGTTTGCAATCGATTCGATTTGTATGAAATATATATATATCACATCCGATAAGATTAGATAGCTAATATGTTGAAAGCAACAACTGTTAATGGACATGAATAGATACACTATCACAACAATCTACCATATCAAAATGCCGTTAGTTGTTTTTTTTATGAATGTCAACATAATTAGCGGTTAACAGTCTATACTCGAACGATACTCTTTTTTATATTGAAACACAGCCAGAGAAACAAATTGGATGGTTAAAGAATTAAAATATTTATATAAATGAATTACCTCAATCAAATGGAGGCGCTGGTATGCACCGGATATACAATACTCTAAAATTAAACTATTTGCATTGCCATAAAACTCAATTAAAATCGCTATAAAATCAATATCGTGACCAAACAATAAAATGCATCTTTCCAATGAAACCATTAAGCTATGTGTTGTTTTTTTTTAATATGATTGCAAATAAAATCGGATCTATGTAGAAAATATCCTTATATCTACCACAATCGAATCCATTTAAAGTATTATTTGAATATTATCGAATTTTCGTTATTATATTTTTCCCAGGTACAGTTCAATACTCAATGAACAATATCATGGAGCATAGGAAAAATAAAAAAAATAAAAACGAATTGAACGGTTGTGTTCGAATTAAAAGTATGAACACGATTTTAATTGAAGAAAAAAAAAGAATGTTCCACAGTTCCACACACTTTTTTTTGTGTGTTTTTAAGTAAAAGAAGCAATAAAAACACCAACAACAACGAGAAGAGGCAAAGTTCGATATTCAACAGTTAAGTCTCGATTGCAATCGAACACAAAGCCATGAAATGAGAAAACGAACAAAATACAATGATTGGATTGCTAGAACATAATAGCAGACATCACATTTTTATGCAGTGCAAACTCAACGAAGAGGCACGATTACAACAACAACACCAAACACACTTTTATATGAAAACAAAAAACACTTCACGAAAAAGAATACCAAAGAGAAAAACAAAATGAATGCCTTCACAATTTCAATTGCATCGGCGCATTTCAACTTCGTCTTTTGCATGCATGTGCAAGTTACGGAGGCAAACATAGAAAAACAAACCTCCCCCGATATACCAAGCCAAACGAGAAAAATCGGGGATAAAAGAAAACGCAAAGTCTTTCCGGACATAAAAACGACATATCTTCGTACAGTATGTAAAATAATAATGTAAAATAATACAGGATATGGGAGTCTTTATAGACGAACAATGCACCACATAAACAATGCGCCTACAACTAAAACTCGGTCGATAGCTCGTAAAGCTAAAAGCTTACTTTTGATTAACTGTAAATTCTTAGTTTGTGGGAAAAGTGGGATGCTTTCCACCAAATTGGAAAGCCCCATTATATCTGGTGATCTTTTCAATTCAAGCAATTAACCATTGCTGGCTTAATTTTAACTTAAAGATATGAGGAACGAAGCGCAAAAACCAGATTAACATCAAGAAGTTTCTTTAAGGGAAGACAAGATAGAATCATTTTGATGATTCACAAGACTCATCGATGAATTTTATGTATGGTGGATGACAAAACAATGTTTCTTCTATGAAAGATTGCTACCACGCACCGATATTTTGTGAAATGCCTACCACTATGATGATACAGTCATTAAAAATATGTATGACAGACACAGATCGGACTTCATATACGTATACAGTGAATAAAAGCTTCACAGAGAAAAAGTAGGAAAGTGCCCATTACATTACAGGGGTAATAAATACATACAGAGTGACATAAAGCAAATGTTAACATCGAAAAAATATTTCTACGCAATTTCAATTCGAATCTTCTCATCGAAAGTGATATAGCTAAAAACTTCAAGCTTAAAAGATCCATTTTCAGACAACCGACTTCTTTTTGTTGTTTATCGCATTTTTCACAGTCGCATGTAGCTTCAGCTTCAGCCATACCAGTCGTCGAATATATGCGCTAAGGAAATATACCACTCGTAGTTCGTTTTACAAATTCAGATTTAATTCGTTCAAAAATAAGCATCGAAAACTTCTTCGTCGAAATTCAGAACCACTTTTTACGATTTTCCATCAAAAATATAAACGAACATTTTAGTTGTGTGTGTGTTTGAATGTGTGGAGCAAATGGCAGTTGTGATTTAGAGCTCTGTTGCTACAGATCTCAGTATATAAAAGACTTAGCCAGCTTATTGCTTTTTACTTGGAAAAAATCGCACGAACCGCAATTGGAGTTTATTTTTATTCCGATAGGAAAAACCGACCATGCGAATCCATTGAAACTATTTTCCTTCTGGCTTTTGTGCGAAAATAAACGAATGAAAAATAAATAGGGCGAGCTAGCTTAAATTGGTAACTTTTATTCGAAGTGTTTAATGCATTGTTCTAAGTACAGCTTCTATTTTATTCTGATTTTTCAAAGAAATTTGCTAAATTTTCTTTGAATTATTTTTTTTTTATTCATGAAACTAAAATTTTCATCTGTACTTTTTATATGTTTTCAAGAGAAAAGCTTTGATTAATAGCACTACTACACAACCAAATTTAAACAAAAATTTAACAGGAAAAACCATAATCGTATCCTGACGGAAAATAGCTGAATTCGAATTATAAATTTTAAAGAATTGCGTGTAGTTTGATAAATGAATCGTTCACTCAATTGCGTTTTTGACGGGAGCGTAGCTTCTGAAATGTTAACATTTCAGACAATCTCAATAAAGTGTAAAATTTGCCAATAAAATCGAAACAAATTCATGTATTTGAAGTTCGTTTGGCTCAAAAAATGCGAGCCAACTAAGCCAAACGAATGTTAAATTATGGATTTTCCTGTCAAATATTTGTCCAAATTTGGTTGAGTACCAAGTTTTTTTTGGTTAAATGTGCTTTGTTAATGTTTTGCCTTTTGATAGAAAATTCTGTAGTATATTTTGTTTTATTATTTTTTCACACTATTTTTTGGCACTGGTTTGACAACTAGCACACTAGCCACTTTATAAAACCAAATAACACTCATGCTGTTCCACATTTCAAACTCAACGCCATTCATAAAATGTGGCTGTTCATTTGAGATTGGATTATTGTGAGTATAAATTAAGATTGCGTACCAAACCGTATCTGAGCTGTTGAGTGTTGATAATATTTTCTATTCGCCTTCGAAAACTGCAAACGACAATTGATTGAAATTATTATTAGCCATCGACTAATGATGGTATCCATATAACCATATAAAATTCATGTTGATGTATTTGTGGTAATGTGAAAATGCACCATTCATATTTTCCGTCTGCAATTTACGCATTAAATTGTGAGCGGCAACTTTTTCTCAAAATATAACATGATGATGAAACAAAAATACTTTTTCGTTCTCGCTCTCCTAAAGTTCGATGTTACATTTTTGTTTGTAAAAGTTTTGTATTTCCATATCAACATCACAAGTAATTTTTCGTTATAATTTTGGCACATGGCAACAGAGTATCAAAAGAAAAAAAAACACAAGATTTTGTATTTTCGTGAGGACCAAACAATCAAAAACAATCCACAGAAATGATTTGAATCAATGATTTCTGATTAAATTAATGGGTCTATGTATCAATAGACATCACCTTTTCTCATTGATTCTAATGAGCAAATGCGATGCAACTGAACGCAGTTTTATAGTAAATCAATCACTGTCAATTTGACCGAAAACGAAATTAATTAGCAAGTTTTTTGCATTTTCGGATATGGCAAAAATACCCTTATTGCTAGCGGAGGCCATAACAGCGGTTGTTTCTTTGTTTCTCTTAATTCATTTTCATGCAGCTAATAAATTATCTGTGATAATGACTGTGTGTGTGCGATGTCTGACAACGGGCTTTTGCCATTTCACCTCCGATCGGTGCGATTGATTGAAATTATACATAAAATTGTAAATATTAGCTTATCCGGTCTGTGATTGGACGGCGAATAAATAAATAAATGTACTTTTCATTTTCGACGCTGTGCACCAATATCTCAGAATAAAAGTAATCATAATTACTATAGTAACACGAGATATCAACGAATTTGGTTCGTTTTTTCGTTAAAAGCATTTGATAAGGTTTTGTATAAAGAACCAGAAATCGATTTAAAATAATGTTGCTGTGGACGTTTTTTTGCGACAAATTCTTTTGTTGTGCTTGTTTTTAATCCCATCCATTCAAATATATTTATAAATATTGGGTGCTTGGCTCTGTATCACTTCATCACTGGCAAATGGAAATAAAATTCATATAAATACAGTTGAGAAATTGCACAATTGCAATGGCAATTGGTATTCGCGACGAGCTAAAACTTTCACCGTACCATTCAATGTTGGAGTAGCAACAACATGAATGGCTTGCAATGCACTAAAATAATAATTCGTTTTCAACTTCCATTTATATAAGTGCTCTAGAGCCATTTATTAACCGGATTGGTCAATAAATACACTACGTTTTGCTCTTTGGTCTTTTCAATGCGGCACATGGAAATACTTATGTATAAAAATTCAGTTTCAAGTACTATTGCATTGGTTTTAAGCGTTTCTTGATGCATGTTGTTATTTCGATTGATTTTCTTGCTACTGAATTTTCACTAAACCAGTGTTCACCTGACTCATCTGTCAACGCTAAATGTCAATATCAATCTACCAGATGACATGTTCTATCTCGCACAGACATTAGATCTTAATGGCAAAAATGTTACATTTTAAATTTATATCGATGTTTAAGCAACCTTTAGACTTTCCTTTATGGTTGATTGTTCGAATTTAGTGAAAATGTGTATTGTAAATAAGTTAAACGCAATCTTGGGGAATATCAATAATTTTTCCACCACGAATGCACGGAGTACAATCACAGACACGCGATGTTAGATTCAAGAGCCATAAATTGCTCGATGCAATTGCAATTGCAATCGAGAATACTGACCTTCAGTCACATACGAAATCATTTCGAATAAACTCATTTGCTTTTCTTTTGTGTCGGGCGCAGAGTGCGCAAATGTAAACAATTTCTAATTTTTCTTTTGTTATTAAAATGGTAGTTTGCTAATATTAAGGCAAACTCCCCATGAAGTGCAAGTTTAGTGCATTTAACAGCAACAACAGTAACAGCCTCAGCAACAAACAATTCTTTTTTAAATACCAAATAAAGCACTGCATTTTATGGATAACATTTCATTGTTTATTTCTTGTTTTCTCGTTTTTTTTTTTTTGTTAGATTGCGAATGATGGGGGTTGACAATACCATGAATATAGAACGAACGAAAAAAAATTATAGACAAATGGGCAATGGAAATCAATTGTTAAATTCGCATGGATATTATTCAACCATAAGCAATGCAGAGAGCAGCAAGCCAGGATGGCAAGTGCAACGAATGTGAATACTAGGGTGCAATGTATTTCAAGCCACTCATCGCTACACACATTGTGGTGCCGTAGTACCTATCACATTTTCTGTGCATAAGCAATAATTGTGAGTAATTTTAATACTTTCTTCTTGTAACCGTTTTTTTTTATTATAAAAGAAAATACATAAAATCGAATTCCTTTTCTCGAAATTTGATGGTCGCAACGATAAATAAATGGGCTTACATGCGTAAGGCTTACTTTTCCGCACTTTTAACCATCAAGTGATTTTGTAAAATTTGTTTTAATGTGAAAGTAAACATAGTGGAATTACAAGAAAACGTCATCCAATCGACCTCAAATTTCATTTAAACCATTTTTTCCACAAAATAAGCAGTTTATATGGGTTCGGAGCAGTGAGTCAAAAATCGGTGGTTCCACCTATTTTCTGAATCCAATCTATTTTATGACCACAAATATGGAATGATTCAATTTTTAAATCTCAAAACCATTATAGTTTGTCCCAGGGTAGTCAAATGGGCCCGCAGAATACATTTAGTACGTATATTCGCGGTACTTTCCATATTAAATTGAATTTTCAAGCAAAATAGCCACATTCGCTTGAGTCAGTCATGCGCCTCAACGACTACTACAATACTGCTCAAAATTGGATGGAATCTTAGTGCTATGAAGTTCAAACCATTTTTGATAGTGGTCCACGAGTCAAAGATTGCATTTGAGCGCAAATTGATTAATAATTTTGCGTATGGCGTACGTGTACGAATTTTATGAATTTCGTCTATTTTGGCTGCAAATTTGAGAAATTTCACATCAAATATGGAATGATTGTATTAAGGAATCTCAGAACTAATATAGTTTGGCCCAGGAAAGTGAAATGGGCTCTCGAAAAACAATCAGTAGGCTTAATTGTGGTAATTTCGCTCAAAAATGGCATTTTTAGGGCAATAAACGTATATTCACTTGAGAGCATGGTGCGCCAAAACGGCTATACCAATATTGCTCAAAATTTGATAGGATCTAAGTCTAATAATTTCCAAAAAATGGTGAAAATTTGAAATCGATCGGTGGAGTCGTTTTTGAGCTATCGTGGTAACAAAAAACGTGACAACGGACGGCGGACGGCGGACAAAGGACGGCGGACAACGTGCCACAGCCCCACATCAACATGAGCTAAAAACGGTTCCACCGCATTCCTGTGGGTTCCAAACTTATAGAAAAATCATTTTTGGGGTTTCCAAAATTTGGGCCAATCGCAATACTTTTACGCATCACGTGGTGTGCGGAAAAGTAAAAGAATACATAAATTTTATGGAAACGAATTAATTATTTCAATTTGAATACAATGACAAACAACAAGTCATTTGGTCGATACATAAATATAGAAAAGAAATCAATTACAGAATAAAATAGAAAAGGCGACAGGAGAACCTTTGATTGATAAATTAGTCATGTTCAATGTGCTGTAAAGTATACTTTTGGTGGTATTTCTAATGCCGAAGCATCATCAATTTGCGCAAATTTTGGCGCTGTCGATGAAAATGATTTCTATTGGTAAATTGAATGATTTAAAATCATTTTAAGATTAGAAATACCACCGAACCATACTTTTTCTCTGTGCTGATATATGTTTGTTTGTAACATTTTTGCCATTTATTGCACACACAAAAAAAAATCCTCACTTTTCTCATTTTTGAATAACTTAATAATAAATTTGCTTTACCTATGAAAGACACGTGTTCGTATTTGGTGTCCGTTGAATTTTTAATTCGGAGGATAATATTATTCAGTGTTATTATTAGTGGAAAAAACTTTGGGTGGTTTTCTCTTGTCCACATCAATTTCTGGAGACAAAATAGATCGCACTGCTTAACTTGTAGTTGATATGCTTCGTACATCAAGTTGCGGTATACATGGTTCTTATGAAGTGTTCAAAGAAACGAACTTCTGTTGAGGGGAAGAAAGAGGGAGAAAAAATGAAAACTAATATACTTCTATGCTTTTTTTTTGCCCAAATGTAGATGACCTTATGAATCTGATTTGTTTCCCAAATCAAATCGGCAGTGTAGATTCTATTGTGCAACAATATGAAACTGTCCGGGCACTGGACATAGAACAAGGCATTCACTAATTGTCCTAAAAAAAACAAAATGTACATTTTGATGGCAAGTAGTCTCAAATGCGCACTTGGATGACTTTTCCGTTTCATTTGCGCTTCCATTTAAGGACATACATTTTAAATGTAATGCTATTGTCTTCTTTTTCATTTTCGATTTTTAATGCAGAAAGTCGATGGAACGGAGAAATTTGACTTTCTCAGCACGTAAACTCCTCTCATGAAGATGATTGAGCATTTTCCATGTTTGTACATCAAACAACAGCAAAACTGAAGATAAACAACGGACTCTCTACTGTTCTTCATCTGAAATTGCTGTTGCATACATTATTATTGATGTTTTTTCAAAAATTCAAATTCCATACAAGCAACACACACTCACACACTCACACACCCAAACAGTGCACAGTGCACAGTGTCCATCCCCCGCTTCAATTCAAACTGCAATTGCACAAACTGGACTATATATGCTCCATAGCGGAAACACTTGTCTGCCTTAAATAATTAATTTTCAGTAAACACAAAAATTGTTACCATTTTACATCAACAATGACAAAATCTGACGCCCATACACATTTTGGCCGATGCTTGAGCCTCAGTCTCGCTTATTCACATTTTATAATATATTCACATTGCAACTTCGAATAAATCTTCTGCAGAAAATATCATTATTATGCATTCGAGGACACACTGTACGATTTTATCCGCAGATCGAAAATATAGCTCAAACATGCAGCTAGAGAGAAAGAGAGAGAGAGAGAGAGGCATGGACAATCACACGCATACACGCATGGTCAACCAGGGAAGATAGATATTGTGTAAATCTAAGATTATATTTGTCAGGTCGTTTTAAATTGAAATAAATAACAACACATTGCAACTCTATGCATGTCTCTCTTGGCCTATAAATGCAACCATCGCCATATTTCATTTTGATTACAACATCGAGAGCCCAAAAACCGAAGGAACACCAATCACATTATTCGGTTGTTGACAGAGCTTTAGAGCTCACTACACCAAATGTCAATGTATATTCGGCTAACATTAGTCAATTTTGAAGAAGAAGAAAGACAAGAAGCGCACACACCAGCAACCCAAAAAAAAAATCAAACTATCAAACCATTCTCACATTTCCAGTTTCGTTCTGTATACAGAATGCGAACCAAAGATGTCTTTTTGCATGCACTTCACAGACATTTATGGACACTTTGTTGCAATGGTCACGCACAGAAACGCCTCTTTTAACTTAAAGGTATGAACATTGAACATTTAACAAGCACTCGAAAGATATGCTGGCTTTGTTACATTATTTTATTTTGTTTTTGGTTTGTTTGAAATCAGAAAAAGCAATGTTCAGTGTGGGGAAACTTTTCCCACTGTTCCATCGCCCATTTTGTAGCAAAATTGTAGCTAAAGTCAAAAATCGTTTCAAAATATGTGATTTACTTCAATTACAGTGACTTTCCAACACTGAATCATTCAATAATAGTCATAAAATGTTACGTTGTTTGCATTTCATACGCTTCAACTGTGATCATATCGATTAACTGAAAGACTTGATTTTAAATGGCAAACATGTGCCCGTGATGTTATGGTGGACATTTTGTGTGTGTATGTGTGTGCCCCACACTGTGGGGGGGGGAGGACGATTTTGATGTTGAAAATTTCAACGACGCTATTTAAACTACTTCACACTCAATTCTTCGGTTTACAAATCTCTGACAATTTCAATGCTTTGCTAGCAATTTCATACTGTGTTTGCGTTTGGTTTTTTCGATGTGTAAGCTTTCATGTTTGTTCAAATAAAACATCATATTGAAACACATCATTTTCACATCTGTGAAATGGACTATGAGCTAAGAGTCTTAAAAACCAATAACGAAAGCTTTTTTCCGTGCTTAATAGACAAAGCATCAAGCAGCTATAGTTAAAATCAGACATCATTCTCAATAAATGATCATATTATACGCAATTATCATTGTTCAAACCAACCATTATATATAAAAACAAAACGATAGTCGACAAATTGTTCAAAATTAAATCGAGAAATTTAAAAGCATAAATTCCAAATCGTAAATGATACTGTAGAAGAATGTGAATGGATCTACTGCATTAATGGAACATGTTTTCGTGCATGCATCCAATGAAATAGATTCACACAAGCTATTCATAAAAATAGCGAGAGTGGAATTTATAAAAGACTTGAAAGTATATATTACGATTGTGAATTTAAGGGAAGACACAGGAAATTCATATATAACTTATGCAACCGACAAAATATATAAGAAAAATATGAATCAAAATGAAAACGTTGCACATGCACCAAATGTATACGCGTATATCACGAACCAGAAACAGATATGATAAAACACCCGTAGAGTGGCTGCAGCCTTTTAAGCACTTGAACGAAAATGATAAGGTGGCATTCGGTGGAAGGAAAATTACATCGAAAAGATAAAAAGAAAATCATGAAATATGGATGGGCAGAAAAGTAGCGTAAATGATGCGAGAGAGAGAGGGAAAGAAAGAGCAAAAGATGTCGAAAAGATTCAAAGCCAAAAAAACGCACACAAACCAGGCGTTATTAAATATCGATTTTTTTTGTCTCTATATGTGTATGTTAAATGGTTACACATTTTTGTGTCTATAAGCTATATCACAGTACGACATAACACAAGGGGCACAGCAATTTTGCAGTAATTCGTCTAAATTAGATTTAATTCTGTCAATTCAACACCAATAGAGGCGAGGGGGAAAGATCGAAAAACAAATAAGTTTATTCGACGATATTTACGTGATTATATGGAATATTTGTAATATTTGGAATATTTAAAAGATATTTGCAAAATATTTACAATATTTACCAAAATTAGGTCAGAATTTACGATATTTAGTTCATATTTGCAAGTAAATATTGAAATGATATTTACTATATTTACTTTATTTACATTATTTACCGTAAATTTATTTTATTCAAACTAAATATAACAAATTCTGATATATTCAGATGACGTCATTTGCAAATATTCTTGTAAATGTGGCTCATATTTACAGTATTTACAAGATATTTACGTTTTTTGATGTGTATTTGTTTCGATATTTCCCCCTCGAATAGAGGTTAAAATTAAATGTTTGATCTGTTCAGCTTTTTAGGTGTACCGCATTCAAAAATGGTTTTCACGGGCACAATTTCCGTTCAGTGTATGGCATTAAGGAATAATGATAGCTTACCAATTGAGGTACATATTCATTAAGCGACCATTTAATTTTGAACTCTGAATACGAATTCAAATAAAGAATTTGTTTTTTTATCAATGAACATTTGTCCAATAAACAAAAAACATAATACCGAAATATACGCAAATACATATCTGTTAAAATATGATAAATATTTCGAGTATTCGGCGATAGACACTGAATGAAAGACTTCAAACTAAATAAAACGTCTCTCTACTCTACATAAATATATTAATTAATCACAAATTGTATTGCCTATTTAGTTTATTGTATTTAAAATCTTACCGTTTCAATCAATACATCGTCGAAAGTAATGAGCTTGGACTGTACAGAGCGTGAGGCAAAAAAAAATAGATAGGGCGAAAGAGATGGAAAGAGTGCGCCCATTTTAAAAGTGTGTACAACATTTTAATTGGACAAGGCGAATGGCAAATTATGTTTTAGCCCATGATTCACGTCATGTCATGTCATGTCGAATAAAATTTTTATTTTCTACTCGTGTGTTTTTTGTGTGTGTTTCGTTGGCTCTTATCCCCTGCTGTCATTTTTACTCGCTGAAATGCTACAGCAGCCATTAAATACACATTAAGCTAGCAAATTTTTGGACGGATTTCATATTGTTCAAGTGGCCATGAATGTTCGAGTGTTGTGAATTTGAAATATACATAGCGGCAACAACAACAACAACAAAAACAACAAAATACGAGACAGATGATAACATGAATGTTAGTTAAAGGTGACATAGATAAAAAAAGTATTCATACCGCGATGTTTAAAAAAAAAAAAAAAAAACAAAAAATTAACAACGATATTATGTAGTATGGGAGAATCGAGCCAAAAAACGTAAATAGACTGTTTGGCAGGGGAGGAGGGCACAATGAAAAGCTCTTTTATCCACACTCATATTCTATGCGTAAAACTTCACTAAATCTATTTGGTTAGAAGGCAGCAAATTCATTCCAGACACACACAAAAAATTAAATGGCACACTATATCCGACAGTGCGCTCAGTTAACTCTCCCCAACGAGAATACCAATTCTTTCAAGAGCAATACCATTTTACTTTGAACTATAAATCATCATTTCTATTTGCATACAGATATGTGATTACAATTGCAATTGTGGATGTAGTTTATTTATTAAACGTAAGCCATGCAATTTAGTGTTATAAATGTTTATTTTGTAACTTGGCTTCGGTTAAGTTTTGTGAAAAAAAATTGAAACCAATGGAAAAAGAAGATAAAATTGTTGAGTTGAGTTGGGATTCTTATTCTCACATGATCGGGCGAACGTGTTGTTATCGTTTCAGAATTTCTATAACCAGCATATTACCTAGCATATCACATATCCAAATAAGCTCAATAATTGTCTAAGCTTTTCCACATGTAACTAAAGGAAATGTTCAAAACTTTATTCAAAAACCTCATTACTTGATTTGACTGCTGAGGTTATAAGTTGAATCACACTGAACCAGAAGAATTGTATTTTCTATAGAATGCTTGATTCATTCTATTTCAATGCCTTTGCAAAGCCATTGGGCTACGGACCACTTTACTGTTGATGTTATCAAATAGTTTGAACAAACCAACCAAGAATGATTCGGAAATTCTGATGAAAATTATTCGTTTCGCGATATGGGTTCGGGTTTCATATCCGCTAAACTTACACAAAACATCACGGAATAATATCAACTACGCATTTTCTTCTTCCAATTTGTGGTGTTTTGCGATTTAACTCATAGCCGTGTTAAACTAAAACCAACGCACAATATCCATTGATGATTTGAAACCACTCCAAATCCATGGCTTACAAGAGCTCCCACAAACACACACACACACACACACACACACACACACACACACACACACACACACAAACACACACACACACACACACACACACACACACAACAAAAATAAGAAACGTTGCTGATGAACATAATGATGATTCATGATGATCCTTGCTTTTATGCGATCGAGTGACGTAAACATCATAATAACTATATTCAAGAATAAAGTTGCAGCGTGAAAAATACTTTTATTTTTGAAGTGGAGTTGATGGGTCGAGCACACTCAAACAGAGTAGAACGTACAGTACATATATACTTGTACATAGTACCCACATGAATGGAGCCAGAGAGAGAGAGAGAGAGAGAGAGAGCAAGAGCGAGAGAAAAAAAATGAAAACGAGATGAATAATATCAAATTGTTCGAATTGAACAAAAGAAGCGAATGCTGATTGTGCTGCGGATGGAAAGAGATTGAACTAATTTTGGGTTGGAAACACAATATGCTTTCTTTTTTTTATTATTGCTTGTGGGTTAACATGAGGAATGTGGATTCCAATCGAATTCCATTTCAAGTTTAAACAAATAAAATTAACAAAAACCTATTTATTTCCGCATAGTAGTTTGGTAAAATAGTCGAATTTTCTGTTTTTCCACAGAATATTTAAGAAAACAAATGTTAATGTATGCAATTGGAAAAAACACTTTTGTGATTGTGAGTTGTGCAATTCAATCGTGTCTGTGCTTGCAAAATTGATGATTATGACAGGATGTGGTTTTAAAGGGTTTTTTTTCTCTTCAAAACTAGCTCCTCATTCAGATGTTTGACATCTAAATCAAATTATTGGAGAATTTTGGAACAATGAAAATACTGAAAAAAAACTGTACAAAGCCTTTTAGAAGATGGTCTATAATTTATTCATCCCATGTTTTTCCAATTCCTCAATTTTTTTTTTAGATTTCTTTGTTCCGATCCATTTTACTGTGTCATTCAAATCCAACATAGTTGTTTTACAGCAACTGAAGAAGTAACACTACGGAAACAAAACCATTTGCACAAAAACGCAAAATGGTTATTCAAAACTTTGATTACAATTATAGTATAGATATCTACGCGCTCACATTCCTGTAGGCATCTTTTATATGCAGATGTTTGAAAACCAAACTTTAATTGTAAAGCTTACTTCAAAAATCCATCAAATGGCCATTTTTAATGTACTAGCGCATTGATTAGATGAAACAATTTCTATTGAATTTCCATGAAATTTCAATACGAACTTATGATGAAAAACCAATTCATATGAAAAATGAAGCTTCATACGGTTTCTTGGAGAGCAAATATCCACTTTTATGCCATACATTTTTTGGTTTCGTTATGAATTCGAATATTAGCCCGAAGCTGGCATTTTCAGAATCAAATAAATGAATCAATTTAATATGATTGGAAAATTCTGTGGTTTCCGTCATTTCTTTTGCTTGTTCAATTAAATTCGTTTGCGTAGTGTGTTCAAATTGTTGAACAATAATTATTAATGAATATATTCATTTAATCGCATTAAGTCATGTTGCAACAGCCACAACTAAAATGTCTCTGTATTTATACTAGATTTCTTTTTATGTCTTGGTTATTCGTTTTTTGATGATTACTGAATAGGCAAACCAAAAACCAACATGCATTTGGAAATAATGAAGAGAAAAAGTGGCCAAAATATGCATTTGAAAATCACATATTCTGTTTATTCAAGACGACTACATGGCATCTTTGAATGCAACAAATAATAATATGAACGATGAATTTTTGTGATAAAATGAATTTAAATGAGATTTTGACATTATATTTAAGCATTTCAAGATAGAAAAACTGAGACAGGACAAAAATTGCATTTGCTGGATCGTTTTTTTTTCCACTTTACTATTTGAAATTGTTTGAAATTGTCTGAAATGCTTCAAAAACATAATGGCAATATTGTCGCTTACACATACATATGTGTGACAAATACTTGAGAGATGTAGAGAGCGAAAAAAAATCTAAACGTAAGCTTTTTATTTCCATCCATCAATCATCTTTTTCTTTGTCATCTTTCGCACGGTAAATTGGGATTTAAACAAAAAAATAAACAGAAGTACAAGTATAAGTCTTTCATAAATTGAAGAACGTATATTTTCAAGATGGTTATAACTTATAAGTGATAGCATACTTGAAATAATAAGTTGAACATGACGAAAAAAAACGGTATTCAATCAAAATTCCAGTATCCAGGTTCCAGTGAATGAAGACCACAAATCAACATCTGGTTCTGAGTACCAAAGAAAACCCGACCATTTTTGTGTGATGAACATCTAAATTTCGTATGAAATAGATCTCTTCACCTCATAAAATGGCATTTTGAGCATGTAATTCACCACTTCGTTATGTTTGGTTAATCCAGTCTAACCATTTATCCAATCAGACCATAGAAGCTTACGCTGGGAGCATAGATACTGTACACCACAGACACAAACCGGACACATATCAAATGAAAGCAAAACCGCAGCGGGGTTTTTCAAAACAAAATCGATTTATTTTTTTACAGCCTCGGATTTTAGCGTGTTTAAAAAGAAAAGTACCTCTCTTTGTTGTCCTGTAGGTCTATTTATAGTACGTGAACGGTTTGGACTTTGGTATGACGGCCCCAAAAAGTCACTTCTGAGTGGCGAAAAATATCCCCAATTAATAGCAATATTTAGCGTTCCTCCGGAGAAATTTTTCGCCACGTTAAAATCTACAACTTTATCCTAGACAGTAAAATCGAATTCCCTAGGGGTAACAACGGAAATCGTCAATTCCAAACATAACAAAACTTACCAATCAAGCAAAACAAAATCAAACATTGCCAAACATATAAGAATCAATTTCTGATAAATGAATAAAGAATGATCATAAGTAACGCTAAACACTGTAGTCCACCCCCCTCCTCTCTGAGCACTCCAAAATACATTACGTCTCCTATAAATTTCGCATAATTTGCTGAACAGCGTCTTCATCTCTGCGCTATTCGCTATGACCCTTCTGAAAATGACCAAAACCCAAAAAATGTGTACAGTGTAAGGGGAATTAAAGGTAATCATCGAATTGGTGTCACTCTCTTTCCGGCAAAATATGAACAGTTCAAATTGTGACTTGAAACATTTCAAACTTTGTTAATTTTTTCATATTTTCAATTTGAAATGCAAAAGGTTGGCATAGTTTTCAGTTCAGATTTATTATTGTGCACTTTTCATTGAATTTCAAGCGAAGGGAAAGAAAATCCAAAAAATGTTTTTATTCTGTTTTTGTTAAATTTTGTATCTCAAGGTGCCTATTGAACAATTTCGATAGATTACAGTGTAGAAATGGATGAGAATAAAAGAGACGATGCAAAACTAAAATATCAAAAATGATTCCACGAAAAGTGCAGCATAAATATTGATTTCGTTGTCAGGGGTCCCATAACTCGTCTTCCAGAAAACTCTTGCCTATTAGTAATAGGCTATTACTGGTTTAGTAAAGCCATCGTGATCACATGGTCCGAATAAGTAAAAACTATTCAATATGAGTATCGTTGAAGAACTCTCGATAAGGAGATGACATTGGACACTATCCTCATCGTGTTAAACAGTGGTACCCTGAGTTCCCAGAACGGTTGAGCAGTTTTAGAAGAAAAAGATTCCACTTTCATATTTTATGGCCACCGAAAAAATTGCGTATCAACTGATTTTGACTTAATCAGCCTTCTGGAATACCAAACAAAATTAAATAATTACTTTACTTTATTTAAATACATAACTACCTTCCGCATCCATAACGAGGCGTGTGCGTATTTCTCTCTATCTCTCCTCTTTTTTTGCTCACAACGTAAAAAAAAACATTGGTGAATGATTTTCCATTAGGTTCTGTATAAAATTAACCTTTTTAACTGTTTTATGCAAATTTATTTTGTGTGTAATTTTATTTTCGTTTTTATACCTCCCATTCGAAGACAATAATGGCCATTCATTGTGTCACCGAAAAGGTTTATTGTCACATTTTTCATACGGAACACCTGAACACATTCCGTTTCGAATAATAGACCATCCAGGTATCATGGATGCATTGATTAACCGCATGAACGAGTTAAAAGCTATTTAATTTTGGTTTAATTGCACATGGAGAGTGAAATAATAAAAAAAAAAACGTATCAAGTGGCCAAGTCTTATGAATTTGAATGTTTAAATTAAACTTTGATTATCTCTAGTTTGCAATGACAATATGTAGAGTATTCAAATTAAATATTAAATAGTTGAATTTTATTTTTGAAAATTGAAATTTCAAATTATTCCATATTTATGCCAATCAGTTCTGGTACAGTTTTCATCATGCCCAGCTGAATAAGAATCGATAGCGAATCTTTTACGAAATTTGGATTAAAATTGAACTCTGGACCATCCGAAAATGTACAAAATGTCGATCGTTGAAGTTGAAATTGTTGCTTTTAGTTTGCTATTATAACGTATGAAATGACAATTCCAATACTTCACTGTGAACTAAAGAGCAAAAGTCAATTTTATTTCGAAAAAGAAGAAGTGAATATTGATCTAGATGACAGCGATTATAAAAATCACAGTTGATATCATTTAAATGCTTATGGCGTTTATTTATTTCCATATGAAATCCGTCATAAGGAAGTATATAACTTCCTTCAAAATACGTTGAAATGAATTTCATTAGTTTTAAAAGAGCCCAGTTACGGCATAACGA
Organism: Aphidoletes aphidimyza; assembly: GCA_030463065.1. Lineage (NCBI taxonomy): Eukaryota > Metazoa > Arthropoda > Insecta > Diptera > Cecidomyiidae > Aphidoletes > Aphidoletes aphidimyza. The sequence goes on along the minus strand of CM059998.1, from coordinate 7,002,969 downwards.
CCAATGACTTTTGACTTCAATTCACACACGACCAACTCTGTGTTACCTTGAAAACGAAAATGTCAAAACAAAACGCATACAAAATATGCCGCATACGATTGGATTAGAATTTTAAGTAGGTGCGCCCGGGGGGAGTGAACACCAAAAACACGGCCAATTATGTGTGTATATCGAGGTGAAAAGTTGTAATGAAGTGGCAAATATGGTCAAAAGTCAAAATATCATCATGTATAAATTTTATTAAGAGCCCAATTGTCTGTGGGAAAGTTAGTAAAGGCGTTCAGACTTCGTTCATACCGCACTAAATCGATAATATAACATTTCTTTTGTTTCCGGTTAACTAAAGTACTTAAGTTGGTCGAAGTCATTAAAGGAATAGATGAAGTTCAACGTGAAACTAAAACTATCAAAGTTTCTGCGGGCTCGAGACTTCAATCCGGATCAATGGCAGCAGAAATTGAATTTTGTGTTGAAAATGCATTTGTTCTCTGAATCCAAACAGTTCTATTGAATATTGAGACCTAAAAGGTTAAACATTTGTTTTGTGATTCAGTTTTTCGAACAATTTCGTTGCATTCGTTGTTTTGTTCCATGCTCAATACTACTTCGTGTTGTGACGATATTTTTCGTGTGGAATAATTATTTCATTTGAATGATAGCAACAATTGCGTTTTTGTCATTGACAAAAAACCAAATTGTATGAAAATCAAAAAGAAAAAAAAGAATTCGTCTATATTCTTTATTCATATATCAACGTTTTTCGAGTCAAACTAGTACACTTGCGAAAGATGCATATATAATGCGGGTAGCATTCATTTCAAATAGCTTATAGCGTTTGCCGGTTTATATGTTGTTGTATTTTTTTTCTGTTTCTTTTTGTTGGCTGACACAAAAAAAAATAACATTTGGCATTTTGAAATCCAGAGAATTTACCACCATATGAGGTTGTTGTCGAAATTTTTTCAGTGCAGTCAAATGGATTTTGCTATTGGAAAAACAACTTCCAATTGTGTGTATGCGTCTCTCATTCATTTCGTTCCGACTCGGTATCGAAAAGTAGCGATACGACACACTACAAAACACATTCTTGTAGAGTTTTTGTAGACTTTTTTTCTCTGTATCATCATCAATGTGCTCCAACATCAATTGTGATTGGTTTTGATCCAATTTTCAAGCAAAAGCGGGTATCGTATTTGAACCAGCCAAGCGAAAATATAAATTAATAACGAGCAATAAAAAAAAATATATTTCAAAATTTACTATGCGTACGATCTGCTAATCGATAGCATGTGTTTTGGCTTGTGAAATAATTTCTTAGCTCTGTCAATTGTGGTACGAATTTTGAAGCGACAAATGTTTGTTTATTTGATTCAAATAATGTTGTTTTTTTTTGTTGTTAAATATGCTCGTTTTGAATAGACTTCCTGTTTACAATAAATGGATGTACAGTTTTTGGTATTTGAATTTAAGGAAATGGTCAACAAAATTGTGACAACCACATCGCCGAAAAAAGCCAATATTTCCAAAACTATCCAACTAAAAATGGAAACATATTTCTAGATTCTATAATTAGTATCGAAAAATGGCTCTAAAAGAATACCAACAACTATTTATCCACAATAAATTGCAATACAAAACCATTTGATTTGACCCAAGAATTAAAATACGCAAGTGAAATTTGATGAATGTTGTAGATATCAATGAATTCCAATGTGTCTGTAAGACCTAGAACTACTTTCGGCAATAAAGTGTATGGATTCGAAATGCATTAGTCTCTAAATCCTGTTGAATTTAACATATTGCGAACATGTGCTGTGATTCATATTCATGAAGCCAAAATGACATGCGCAGCTAACTTCATGATATTATGGGAATTTATTTGTGCAGAAATGGAATGTCACAAAGAGATTGTTTGCATTGCAAGCAATTTGCACTGGAAATAAGAACAGAGTACACACACTGTGCAGTCAAAGGCACACATTTATTTCATTGCCATAAAAACTCTGATGTCAAAGTCACCGTAAACCCAAGTGAGTCTTTCGAAACATTGAAACAATTTCAAATGGGAAAAAGTGTCATTGCCGTGGGTTTTTGCACCCTTATACATCGGTTCTGCTCATTGCTCATACATGGTTCTGAGCCTTGCAACACCGGTACCAATAGAGTCAGTATTTAATCGTATAATTTGGTTTTACAAGTTGGCCCACAAAATTTATAGCGATACTTAGTCAGAGTGCATAAACTTTATTACTTATGGAAAACAAGAAAATATTCTCGACGATTTGTTGCTCTGTCTCTGTCTCTCGGCCGCTGTGTGTATGTGTGTATGTGTGTGTGTGTGTGTGTGTGTGTGTGTGTGTGTGTGTGTGTGTGTGTGTCGGCGCAAATAGGATCTGGGCGGTTAGAAACAGAGCAACGATGAAGTGGCGGTGGTGATATTCATTATTCATTGATAGGTAGTTGTGCGCTTTGCCACATTTTACTAGTTTCTTTTCCGCTATTTTTTTATAGCCTCGGGAAAAAGTGACGATGATAACATGCGACGGTGAGACAGCCTCAAAGCAGAGTCAACGTTACATTACAATTTTATTAAATTTTCGTGAAAACTATTTTGCTCAAAGAGTCGACACACATGCGCAAAACTTGCAGTTTAGTGTAATGACTTTTGCATTTGTTATTTAATGCTTGGGAATGTCTTTCGGTCTGAAACACAAGAAAAATTTGAATTATTTATTTTATATATGGCACACACACACACATACACATCCACCGAGAGAAAGCCGAAAGTGACAGAAGAAAAGGGAAAAAAGAGTCGTGTATGCCCACGTTCATTGTAATTCAGTCAGAGAGAGAGAGAGAGAGAGGGAGAGAGAGAGAGAGAGAGATAAAAAGAGAAGAAACAAGCACACACAAACATAGAAGAGGCAAAGAACAATATGAATGCACAAAGCCGAACCAGCATGCGATTCATTATCTCATTTATATCACTTTTTGTGTGTATCATCTCTGCTTCTATCCTGATTCGGGTTCAGTATGATTTTGTGTATTGTGGCACGGCAAAACACAAAATATCTTTGTTGCACTCATTAATGAATCGCCTCCCGTTCATGTTGGCTCATGAGCACAATATAACAAGAACAAAACATGGCGATGGAAATAATTCTTAAGTATTTTCCAATTTATCAAATTCAAGTGTGTGCCTGCTTTCGCTCTCTGTATTCAACGAATTTTCGATGCGAATTTATTTGTGAAATTTCAATTTCGTACTCACAAAGTAAGACGAGACATACACACACACTCACACATAAAAACACACGAGCTCATAAGCTATTTCAACGGCTCTAACAGCTACATAAAAATACTTTGTGATGATATTCACTCTCGTTCATTTGCAACATACCCACACAAACACAAACACACACACACACATACAAACATATACAAACAAACGGTTATTCATGATAGAAATTTTAGCAGGCGATAGATTCTCTGCGTATATTCGTATATGCAATGCATATATTCGGTTAATAGTCACACAGCACTCACTCAGTGTGTGTACGTACATGTACATGTACATCACATTGCCCTCTTAGTACGGAATCGGGGAAAAATACGGAAAATACGAACGAATGATAGAGCGCAAGAGAATACGAACAATCGAATCTATGGATTCTGTTATGTTCACCGAACTAAACGGCCTCACATGTTTGTGCACGAAATTGTGAACACAAAATATACATTCGCATTCAGCGCGAATATCGAATCCCGTATTGTGTGTGATGTGTCGGTTTAGTGCGAGTCGAGAGAGTTAGAGAGAGAAAGGAGATTGGAAAAGAGCGAGAAACAGAGCGGGGTAAAGAAACATCGAGCCGGCTCACTACCGAAATATATTCGTTACGTTCGGTTTACTAGCGTGTGTGCGTCGATGTGTTCGTATATGATGATCTATACGGTTTTTCACTCAGTTTTGATTTTGTTTGCTCCGGTTCGTCATTCAGTTTTGTGATTTAGAACGTAACATACGTCGTTTTGACTTTTCGGTATATCATCGTCGTTGTAGTGGACTCAATTTTGTTTCCTTTTGCTCTGGTATTGCAATCGTTCACTTTTCTCGGTGCGATGATTATAATTTCAATTTTTTTTTTTGCTTTTTGAAAGAAACAGACATATGAACATTTATTGTCGTTGCAGTTCCGTGTGTAAAATAATTCAATCAAATTTTATTAAATTAAATAACATGAACCCTCAATTTTATTACAACAACAACAAAAAACCAGAAAATGAAACAATTGATATAGTTTGCAAAATAATATTTTGCTTCAACACATCCGCTGCCTAGTTAAAGTTTAACGACAACACCCGGCGCACACGAGAGATCCAACCGCGCTAAATTAACGGAATGTGACGAACGATACAGAGCGAGAAATGCAAAAATATATGAACTCGGGATTATAAAGAATTTTGTAACAAACAAATACACACAATTAAATAACATAGAAGTCTGTAACAATGTTGAAAATCCTGGAATTGTGAATATATATGAGAATTGTGCAAATGCACACGGCATACAGGGTGAGAATAGAATCATAGAAACGATTAATTAGCTTAGAATAATTGTGCAAATGTAGCGACCATTTTTTTCCATAATAGTTAAAAAAAACTGTTTTGCTTTATTTTATTTGATTAACAAGTTTTGATGCCATCCAAAAAGGCCAAATTTGATGGTTAAAAAACCGTTTTTAGTGTCCAATTCAAATTGTTTGTCTTTCGATTGATGTGCAGGAGCTTCCGGAAATGTTGTTAATGAACATTATTTCTTATTTGTGTTGCTCCTTCCTCAAATCACGATAGAATTTTATACTGATTTCAGTTGGTAAAATAAATGTTCATTGGACCCAACTACATTGACTACCCTATTGAATTATTTCGTTCATTATAATCTTTCCCCAAGGGGTAAATAACTCAAGGAATTACTTTTTCGGGCATAGGAATTAAATTGAATTCCACGGAATTACTCGGAATTACACTATTTGTATGAATTACATTTTGAGGAATTATGATGTCTTCGCATTGTAAAATGACTCTTTTAGTAAACTGAAAGTTGTTCATTTTTGTCGGTAATTCCCCAGAAAACATAAGTAATTCCAATAATTTTAGTAATTCAAGTAATTTTCTTATAATTCAAAGTAATTCCTATAGTCTGAAGTAATTCCATATCTAAAACTGAGACAAATGTCAAGCACTGACCGGCCAAATGTTGACGTTTTCGTCAGTTTTGGATATGGCATTACTTCAGTTTAAAGGAATTACTTTGAATTATGAGAGAATTATTTGAACTATTAGAATTACTGGAATTACTTCTGTTTTCTGGGAATTACCGACCAAAAATGAATTACTTTTAAGTGATCTGCCCCTTGTCTTTCCCTATAAACTCGTGACAATTCATTATGTTCGGGAATCTTCATTTCTATTAAAATGCTTCGAGCGTGTGTAAATTATCATACTGTAAAAAAATAGTTAATCGCACAAATTGCGATAGAAAATAGTGTCAATTACATTGGGCTCGCACATAAATGTAATAGTTGTTGAGAGAGTGAAAAAAAAACAATGAAAGGAAGTTGGCACCAAAAGTCGAATATGTGTGTGAGTGTCGGTGCGTCTGTGTACCGATCTCTCTGAGTGTATGTGGTTGTGTGCCAACTTATGTGTTTTAAATTTGATCAACTATTTTGCTATTTCATTTGATGTCATTTATATTTTGTAATCAGCTCAAAGAGATAACACAAATACGATACAGAAACAACGAGTTTTAAGTAGAAAAACGATGTTGACTACGAACAACAACAAAATACACACACAGACACACACACACACACACACACACACAAACACAAACATCTAACGGGATTAGGTGCTAAACGACTGTAATGTATGTGTACAGCATTGTTGTATATGCCATGGTCCACACAACTCGTGAACATTATTTGCAAATCCATTTTCTATGTCTCATTTTGTTGATTTCTTTGTTTTTGTGTGCCTGGTGTTTCATTACTCTTTTGCTCGGCAAAATTGATATGTAAAGGAGAACTTGATCACAAAGTGCCTAGTATTTTATATCTCAATACTAAGGATATATACCTGTGATTTTGTGTATTTGTGAATGAATCAGTGCACAAAACATTGAACCGCTGAACAGCGAAAAATATTGCGTGAATTTTATTTGCTGGATGTTGCAATATTTTCTATTGAAATGAAATGAAAAAGAAGCCAATGGCGTGTGTTCCATTGCACAGCAGTAGAAAATTAAACCAGAAAAAAACACATTAAATTTTTTTCAAAAATAAATGGCTTAATCTCATCTACACATTTCATGTTTTATTTTTTTTAATTAAAAATTACAAGAACTAACCACTAAAAATAAATTAAAACATCATACAAAAAATATTTATACGTTAATATAACGATTGGTGTGTTCATGTCTATGGGACGGGATTCGGTTATATTCACTCATCAGTAAAATGTTTTTTTTTCTGCTTTTATTTATCATTACAGTATCACATCATGGTGTCGAATGTCGAAAAATGTATATATCGGGCGCACGCACACTGATTTGTTCGGATTCGGGTATGTCAGGCTTTTTTATCCGAAGTTATGACGATTTTTTTTTTTTTTAAACATGCCATGTGGAAGCGAGCACACTGCAGAAGAATAGATAAAACTGAATAAATCAATAACGAGATTTAAAAAAAAAAAATTGTTTAAAAGTAAAAAAAAAAATAACTGAAATTGTTGTTTGGACGATACACACAAATCGACGAAGAGATAAGGTGATGATAGTGGATTCAGGCGAAAGAGGCGGTTTTTTTCGGTCGTCGTTCATGGAAAAAAAGAAATATCATCTAAATTCAACAAATAGGAACACACAACCCACACATTTGTAGGTAACATATCGTACATTTTTTTTGTGTTTTTCACTCCAAATTTTTATAAGCAATAAATACGAAAATGTTTAGCTAACGTGAGCTGTATACAGTTGTAAAAAAAACACGACTGAAACCACTCAAAATTGTTTCTCAAAGTATACATCTTTCGTCTATTGTTTACACCACGTTTTCATTTTCTCTGTTACATCTATTTTTTTTTGGCTATTTATTTATACATGTGTGTTTGTACTGGAAGTGGTCATATCTCATTCAAATGCATTAAATGCATTTTACGAGAGGCCAATTAAATAATATGGCACAAACAATATGTGCTTATGTGGTGAGAGAGTGTGATGTTGAGAGTTCGAGACACAGACAAAAACACATATTGTAATACCAAAAGTCTTATTCTACACAAACACCAAAAAACGGTTATCGGTTGACGTAAGGCCGACTGATAACGTTTTACTGTTGGTTTTATTTCATTTCCGTAAAACCAACCACATTCATGAGGCAATTGATATACACTTTTTTTACATTTGTTCTTCGAAAAGTTCATTGGCAAATGTGTGAAATATACAAATGAAACATCGAAATGTAAAAAGAAATATTAATGTCGATAATGGTTCACATATCTGAGTTGTAATTTTTGCCCTTGTTTTTTTTATTATGCCGCCATTCAAATTCCGTTACAACTGCTTCGAATACTTTCATTTAAAATTCGGATGTCATCTTGACTGAGCCTTCCTAACGCTCATTAGCTAAATCAAAGAAATTAAAAATAATGTATCAACTGCTGAGAAAGAGACGCTGTAAAGCAACAATGAACAAGAACAAAACACGCACAAACGAAACGACACAGAGAAACACACACAAATATATGTATGAGAAGAATTATGGCATCGGGAAAGACTCAGCAGATGAAATAATAATACATTATTATTTGTAACATCTTTTTCTCACTCTCTAAAAATAGACGAGAAAAAGTTTATCGCAAGCCTGTTGAACTGTTTCGGTGTTGTTGTTGTTGTTTTTTTTGCTCGCTAGTTTGGTTTCTCTCCCTCTCTTTCGGCTTTGCAGTGAAATGAATGTTTTTTTTTTGCTGGAATGTATGTTAGTTATATATTGGTCAAGTCTTGATATTGGTTGTTTCGCCGGTTTTCACAGTCGTGTGAAATATTCGGCCGCACACTCATATTCTACACCCAATACTATTTTCTCCTTCTCTCTCTCGGATTTTCAACTGCCTATTTCTTTTTTTGTCATATGGTTTTGCTTAGACTTGGCAATAGACATTTCTCTCATTTTGTTTTTTTTTTTTTGGTTCGGTGTGTTCCTCGGCAAAATGCGGCAAATACTTTATGCGAACATTATGCTTAACAATTTTCATTTATTTGACATCTAACACAACAAAACCATATGCAATATCGAGAGAAATTTAAGAGAAAAGAGAGAAACAACGACTCACACTGACGAACGAAAATACCAATACCATGAGGACCAAGAAACCTTAAGACCTAGTAATGAAGTGTTGTTGTTGCTGCTATTGTCTGTTACCCCGTTTGAATATTTGTTCGTTCGTCGTCATCGTCATGCCGCTTCCTTTTCGATCATTAAAACGCAATGTTCAACTGCAATGCACAGGCTGCGAATTTGACTCTGTTGAACAATCGGCAAGCAATTAAATAAGATTTGTTGATATGTTCAATGGCATGAATTTACACACTGATCTGTGGTACCGAAACGAGTGTCTGAGTATGCGTGTGTCAGCGTATAAATACGGGGCACGGGATTTGTAGATGTCTACGTGATTTCCGGCAAATGAGCGCGATAGCATTTTCTGTCATTACATTACGGATCGTAATCGTATCTTTGAATTTTGCGCTTACTTGGTGCTCTGATTGAACAGCACACAAACAATCAACGCTCAGGCATAATCCTTTCACAGTTTCAATTTCTTTTGTCAATATTCAAATTACTTCGAAACGATCATACATTTGACTGGCATTTATGTCCTTGTTTATTTTCATTTGGATTTCAAATAGCAGCAAAACAAATTCTAAGGCTCGTTTTTGAAATCGAAGTGATTACATGTGTTCAAAACGGAATAGCTGTTAGTATATATTCCGTGAGCAGTTTGTTGCTAGCCAATTCCAGGCAAATCAAAAAAAAATAAAATAAAATAAGTCAACACAATTGACACCAAATGTAACATAATTTTCGAATAAAATCGTCATTTGACGTTGGTGACTGATATTTATTTTCGTCCAAAACATTGAAAAAAAAAAACACAGAAGAATCGGTTCCTTCAGTAACATGGCTGCATAATACAAGCTCAAATATTGCAATACATTTGAAATAAAATACAAATAACTTCATTCAACTTTGAACGATGTTTTTTTTCTCTCTTTCACTGCTAATGATTGAGGCAAGAAAAAAAATATACGTAATTTTGTTGTTGTTTACATTTTCTGTATTCGTTACTTCAATGTTTTTTTTATTCAGCAATGAGTCTCGGAGAAATCGGTTGAGACAGGGATTTTTGCCGTGTAGCTATGGACTGGTGAATAAAGCGATTTATTTGACTGTGGGTTTTTGCCATTTTTTCCCTCGACTTGCAACCGATTTTTTTTTGCTTTGCTTTGCTTTGCTCGTCTCATTTCAGTTGGAAGAAAAGAAGTATGAGAGATAGAGAGAGAAGTGAGGCTTGCTTGCGCCGTCGAAACATTCAAAGAAACGACGGTAATTATACGAAGCGAAAAATCGCTCCCTCATATTTGTAATTATATTGTGGAAATGTCACTTGCACAATAAAATATGAAAGAGAGCGAGTGAGCGAACTCGCTATCCCGAGCAAACATGCAATACCATCACATGAGTGTTTGATGATAAGTGCTGTATTGCCGCCATGTTTTTTTTCGCCTTCTTGTCGTGATTCATTGTTATTCTTCTTCTTCTTTTTTTTCATTACGCCATTGAATTCTCCAAAATAAAAAAGCAAAAAAAAATGTGAATAAAATGATTCATCTCACAATCGAGAAGTGGCATTGAAAAAATAGAACGAGTAAACGGACGCGAACAAAACAAAAAAATTCAACGAGAAAATGTTTTTCATCAGACTGCAAAGAATGTTTGTTGTTAACTTGAAAACTCCACTTTTAAGTGCTACTACTTTACATAAATCAACGATTTTTCGAAAGAAATTCCATACGAAGATTCCACTTTTAAGCTACGGAAATATTTTGTGTGTATGTATGTCCATTTTCATTTGCCATGTTGAAACAATTTTGCAATAGTTTTTAAGCTAATGAAATAAACTACGAATGCAATGTTAGCCAACAAAAACCAAATCTATTTACTCCGAACAGTGGCCGAAAAAAAAAACACCTCATTGAATTATGTTTGAAAAGCAATTGTTTGGTAACATCCACCCATGGATTCGACCTTTGGGTTAAGGGCATTTATCTCTCTTTCTTTCTCTCTCTCTCTCTCTCTCAAATGCGTGCGAATATTGCGCGAATGCGTACGAATGTCATTTCAAATGTACGAATACGTACAGAAAGAAGCAACGAATTATGTATACAGACCGAATGCCAGATGTTATTTCGTATGTTGCGACTGAAAAAAATGACATTTCACACTACAAAAAATGAATATTTGAAGTTTTTTAAGTGAATTTAATTCCAATTGAAACAAAAAATGAGATAAATTTCCCAAACTCTCAATAGATTTGTTTTCGACTTGAACGCTTTGTCTTTTGAAGAAAAATGCGCAAAATGTATTTTTTAAAATGTTGTTATTTTCGTTCATATATGACTCAATTTCTAAAGAACTTTTTGATTTAATTGTTGTTATGGAACTATCAATATCAAAACCAGTTTTAGTGATAATTTTTATTAAAACTCCGATTAAATTGTTCATTTGAAAATATTTGGGCTATGGTTGGCTACTATGACAGTTAGCTATGACATTTTACCTGAGCATCGACAAGCATTCGCACATGTTAATCGAATTTGCGTCGACTGTTACAGATCCGTGCGAATCCATGCGAATGCGTGCGAATGCTTGCAAATGCGTGCGAATGCTACAAAAGAGACTTGTGTGTGCAAAAAGTACGCATTCATGAAAGATAAATGCCCCTAGCCTTTGGGATAATACCAGAAGCGTTGCTTAAAGTATGTGCAATTTTTCACTTTAAGATGTTGATCTGTTCCTTCCCTTTAAAAAGCTTTTCAAAGCACGATCATTTGTCCGAAGAACAACAATAAAAGAAATTCACTTTAAAATGACCTAAACTGTGCGATAATATCTGAAAATTCGGAATACTTAAAATTCTGTGGAGCATCAACCCAATAAATTCTGTTATTATGAAAGAATATCAAAGAAAAGCTAATGAAAATAAGATTGAACCGAGAAAGACAAACACAAACCAAAGAGAAAACACGAAATCAGCATGGAAAAAGATGAAATATGACCAAAAGGAATGAATGGAAAAGGAAAAGAACGAGAGAGAAAAATATGAGCAACGGCAATGATGACGATGACAATAACAGGCCAAGCCAGCAACAACTACAACAACCGAAAATCTGGTGACTAAAGACACATAAAAAAATAATAAAATAGAAGTAACGATAAACGAACGCGCGGCGCGCAACGAAAACGAAAGAAAATGGGAATATATTGCAAACATATGTCCAAAGTTTAATCTGCACAATAAAAATGAGAATGGAATGAAATCATTCTAGTCACAAGTTTATTGTAGCTTTCGTTCGGTATCTCTTGGAAAATACCCTCGAACAACGAAAAGAAATCAGACTGAAACAGTTTTTTCGTGTTTTTTTTATGGTTCGTCTCATTTCGGTCTCTTTCTCTCTATTCCTTTTTAGGTTTGTTTGCATGAGAGTTGTGAGTGTGCGGAGCGCAACGTATGGCACAACCTGCCGATTTCTTTTCGATGCTTCACATTTCGGTTCGTGTATGTGTGTGTTGTTTTTTCTCTCAATCCGTTACCACTGTCGATCTTCTTATGAATATGTCTGCATGTTGTTGTTGTGTATGTATTCCATGTGGGGTGGCCAATTTCATATTTCGGCAATTGATGCATTTCATGCCCGTTGAGATGAAGAAGTGAAGAAAATCGCTCAGATGAACGAAATCATTTCCCCCTTTATACTTTTTCTCATTCTTTCTTCATTCTTGAACACAACATTGTTCACTGAGCATCTTTCTCGATGTGAAATGTTTGAACATGAGCTCTTGACGGCCGCAACGGCTCATATTTGTTTCATGTGCACAATTTTAAACCGTACATGTGTGTATCGTTGTGTATCCGTGTGTATATAGACGTTTTTTTTCTTCTTCTCTGAGATTTCATTGTTTGTGGCCAAAAATGGGAATAAAAAGCATGTTGTGTGCTTCTTTAAACATGTGAACAGTCTTAAAATGGCGATTATATACCTCCACTTTAGGCATTTTTACTGTGCTGACTGTCACATTGAACAAAAACCATTCTTTCCACATTCGCCAACGAACCGATGTGATTTCTGCTTTTTATTTCTGTGTTCAATACAAGCAAATATCAATCACAAATCGATGAATTGTGCTTGAGACACACCGTGCAATCGATACTTCTTGTTGTAAATCTTGAATGGTATAAACAAGATTTCAAATGATTAGATGCTAATGTTGCATTCATTTGAAGCATCTATTGGTTCGGAATCCGTAATTCGTATGAAGTAAACGATGCGCCAAAAAAATAATGGATGTGTAGCCAAATTGGAAAGGACATGGAAAATAGCGCAACATGTACTATAATGTATATATAATGGCATTGTATCTTCACACAGTCAAGATTTATGTACTAGAAATGTCGTATTAAAGTACTTTCCTGTCAAAAAGTACCGATTTTCTATTTAAAAGTACCAAAGTACTAGCCTTGAATATTCATTTTGAATTTCTGCGCAAGTACTTTGGTACTAACTGATAGAAAATCTGTACTTTTTGAATGAAAAGTACGGCAATGTGACATTTTTAGTACTTAAGTCTTCACTGTGCATTGATTCCACATATGCAGAATGGACTCGGTTATCAGCAAACATTCGTCAACCAATCCAGAAGGAAATGTCATAAAAATGTCCGAAATTTTGTATGTACTTTAGAATGTGCAGACAAAGCAACAAGGCGCACAGATTTTCAGTAATCGAGTCTATTGAAATAGGAAAAACGTATTCGAACTAACAAACCAGCATCGTTTTAATCACAATGGTCTTTTAAAGGTTCTCTCTTTCACCGACATACACACACACACAAACACAAATCCATAGTCCTTCACTCATTCTCTGTCTGAACCTCTCGGTTCCCTGTTGCAGTTTAATTCGGCGAATCATACGGGACACCACATTAAATGGTTTTTGTTTTGTGTACTTTGTCTCAGCACTAACGGTTTGTTTGCCAGAAAAGGCGAAATTGTATGAGGTACACGTCGTGTGTTTAATTCGATATTTTGGACACAAACACACACACACACACACACACACCAACCGCTTTCTTATCTCCTTTTCTAATTTCAAATCTTGTTCTGTTTCAGTATGTTCATGTTCATCGTTAATTTTTTGTGCTTAAAAACCTCAAAACTGGCTAAAAGTGGCTGTAAATGAGATATGGGACGGTATCAGGCGATAATCCCATAAATGAAATGGGAAAACTAAAAAAAAAACTCAAATATTTCAGCACACTAAAATGTGTGTGTTTCTTTTGACCAAAAGTTTCGAATATTAACCTATCAAAAGACTGCACCGTATTATCGTCAACTGCTAAAAACACACATGTAGCTCTTATACGACGTTCAGAAACGTTCGCTCTTGTTGAATTGAACCAACAAAAGAAGGAATTTCTGCCGATAGACCGAAAGAGACAGAGAAAAGATGAATTCATGAACCAACGAAGTAAACAGAGAAATAGAAGCAGACAGAGTAAAGCAAAAAAAAAGAACGCAAAAGAAAATACTTTGGGTTTTCAAATATACACACTCATTTTTGACATGTGTGTTTCAGCATTTTCTCGGTATGATCTTAGTTTCACTGTGTGTGCAAAGATAATTCATTGAAAGAGATTACACAATTCTATTGAATGTTGAGTGTATTGCGCATATTCTACTCACAATTCCGCATATTATGGATCGTTTATTGCGAAATAAATGGTCAACGCAATTTCTCTCGCTCTCTCTCTCTCTCTTTCTCGTGCTCTCTACTAAACATTCAAACAATAATGGATTGAATCATTGCTCATTGTGTGTGCGTCTTTCTCTCTCAATAACATGACGATTATTTCGATGCGAATAAATGTGCTTGTGTTTGGGATCCTGTGTGTGTGTATATGCTCTGTGTCAATGCAAAAGAGCGCTTGAAATTCTTCAATTGCGAGTGATTTTTGTCTTCGTTTCTCTCTATATTTCTTTCATGTGTGTGCGAATGAATGAGTGTGCGTGTATTTTTGTTTTATTTTAGTAATAACGCTTACTGTGTGTAACAATACAAGATCAAAATGAACACGATTGCAAACAAAAGATTAGTTCTTGTGTTTGAGGGCAGTTATATGCGTAAACATGGGCATTGCCATGAACTGAGCACACATGCTCTCTAAACAACCATAGGGAAGCTACAGTTTCACAAAATGTGCTATCTTCATGGCATAGGGATTTTCATCGTTCGGTGCATACTTATACGGTACATATGCTCCTTATTTGAATGAAAAAAAAAGAAAACAACAACAACAACAACAACGAACAAACGGGCGAACACACACACAACCACTTTCAACAGTCTACTAGCGAAGTTATGCGACAAGAGAATTGTTGCTTGCACGCTTTCAATAGGCAAAATGTGCTCTGCCTTTGAATCGCTTCCAAATGAATTCAGTGTGTTATTTGTGTGTGTTTGTGTGTGTGTCAGAACTCAAAAGAAAATTAGTTTTGGTTTTGATTTATTCTATTTGGTTTTTGGGATATATTCTGTGTATGCCGTCAATTAAACTGCATACCACGCGACATCAGATGTGCTAATCGGAGAAGATATTTGTGTCAGAGATTTTTACGGTTTGTGAGTGTGTGCGTGTGTGTGTCATTCTTGTGGATGCCATAGCACATCATTCATACAGGACCTAATGTAATAATTGCACATATTCAGTGTTTTGACAATGTTCCTTTAAATTTATTGAAAAAGATCCCAGTATTTATGTGAAAGTATTTTAGGGATTTCTTCGAGGTATGCCATCACTTTGCACTTTTTAAATCTTTTTGGACAAAAAAAAATGAACACATTTAATTTCGACCCAAGCATGTTAAGGGAGACTAGGTCGGACGTTGTAATACAGTCCATGTGCAAGATATTCAAGTCAATGCACGTTCCATTCAAATATTTGCCAATATTTTCATACCATATAGCCAAACCAAACAACTTAATGCGCACACTTACTGAGACACACAAACTTCTATTGAATTTGATAACAATCTCAATGCAAACAATGAGATAGCGCATAATGTTTACCAACTATTTTCATTAATTTATCAGGCAAATATTCCGAGATATGACATTGTTTGGTTGCTCTCTCTCGCTCGCTCTCTCTCTCTCTCTCTCTCTCTCTCTCTCTCTCTCTCTCTCTCTCTCTCTCTCTCGCTCTCTCTTCCGTTCACTCATTGGCTTCGCAAACGGCGGGCGTTGCAATCTCCACGAGCAAAAGCGTTATTTGAAAAGGCAAAAATAACTGATATGAATATGATCAAGAGAGATACAAAATACCAAAATGTCAACCACCGACAATATTTGTCGACGAAATGCGATTGAGATAATGTTAGGCGCTTTTCACCGCATCGAACACAATATGAAATTTTAATTGAATTCTTCGCATCTTCGGGTATCTGTTATACAAAGCGCTTTAAAATCGATCTCGAGCGAAATATTATCGCCTGTATTTAAGTGGTAAATGCACGTGAATGTTGCATCCTCTCATATCAATGAAACGGGAGGCGGGTGAAATCGAGGGTTAATTGTAAAGTGGCGTTGCGAATATAATTAAGAATGTCAATGTCTATGGCACTGTTTTATGTAAAATGAAACACACATTTCTTTGGGTATTGAAGTAACAATCAAAACAATTTATGGCATGTGATTTTACGCTGCACAAAAATTGAAAGCAAACATTTTTCTAATAATTTAGTATATCAAGCGACACAAACCAAATGCCGATGTATTTTTTATTGCTGTTGTTGGAATTTTTATTTTCGAAGCAAAATTCCCATTTTTTCATAGACTGAAAATGGCGTTGGATCATATTTATTAGTACCGATAAAACCAAATATAATTCAAAGACTGGAAATGATCGATTGAATGTATAATTGGTATAAACGGGAACGGGAACGGGAACTGTGTTACTCAAGTGACAAAGAGTTAAAGACACACACACACACGCACACACACATGAAGAGAATATAAAAATCCAAAAAGAACAAATCAAAAACCGGAAGTGAATATTTTATTGAATAATGTGAATGTGTCATTCAAGTAATTTAACACATTTGCTGGAATATACTCCGTCGAATCGAGCCAAAGAGAGAGTGAGAGAAAGAGAGAGGAAGAGAGAGAGCGAGAGAGAGAGAGGAAGATAGCTGCTCACTCTTTTCCGTTAGTTTGAGTTAAGAGGACTAAGTATATAAATAAATGCGCAAAAGCGAATGAAGGCGAAAAAGAGATGGATATGTGTAATGACCATTTCATATCTATGCATTTATCTATATGCTAAGCGGTGTGTGCACGCTATATGTTGCATGTGCGCCGACCCGATGATGTGTGGCTATTTGTTCTTTTTTGTTTGTTTGTTATTTTTGTTGTTCGTTCTGTTTCATTTTAAATTCGAGAAGCGCGATACCAGAAATCACACATCATTGAGCCAATCGACGTTTAACGAGTGGATGTGAATGTAAATAAAAGAAAAACATTGCGTGTATTACTTGACAATAGAATTTCCGTTACGTTTTTTTTTATTTCTGTACGAGTAATCACTTTATATGATTGTTTCTTTTTTTTCTTGTTCCAACAGTTTTTATACCGAAATGTTATATATTAAAAATTTTGTATCGCGCATTATTGGCTGTGTGAATGAATTGTAATTTTTTTTTACCAACCATCATGTATACAGCTATGTGTCTTGTAAACATTTGGAAGATATATTTCGAAGAAATGTTGCTCTCACATGAAAAGAAATGATGGCGAATTGAAACAATTTAAACCGATTTTTACACATAACACTTATTATTTGTTATATTTGTGCGCATTTCTTAGATCATATTCGTTCGTTTGAACTTCAACTGTTCCACAGCAAAAGAATATTGCTCTCGAATGAAATGTATGAATAAACATCAACACGATCATCATTTCGTTTGATTCTTTTAAAGCGTTACACTTTTACATAAATAGATTAAGTCTTTTTTTTTTAAACCAAGAGATTTCTCTTGTACGAAGTCGTGATGTCATAAAATCGGGTTCAAGTAAAACGGATTTCTCATTTGTTCACATTGTCAATCTCTCTTTCTCTCTCTCTCTCTCTCTCTTTCTCACTGTGTGTGTACATGCGTTGATTTCCAAACAAATTGCTGACTTCACCAATACTCTTGTCAGACTTCCAAATGAAAAACCATAGCGCATCGAAAATTGAAATTCAAACCGTTCTTCTATGATTCATGTCATTGAATACGTATGACCGGATTATAAGTTTTTGGTGAAATTTGTTTTTTTTTTTTGTTAATAGTTCCCTAGCATCCTGCACTTCATCATTTTCTTTTCGATTTATGAATACGTATTGCAACTGTTAAGTTATTCTGATCGTTACCATTTTATGTATATTAACGGACTTTACGGACATAACCGTTCATTTAATGATGCTATAAAAGAGCGACCTTATATGTTCGGTGCGTGTGTATATGAAGTGGAAACGCTTATGTGAATTTATGTCCCTGTGAATTTGTCAACTTTTCCATATATGCAATCCGTTCCAGTTTATTATCTGGAATGTTACAAGCATATAAAAACTATTCATGCACACAGGCTGCATGTTTTGTTCATGATTCGAGGAGGAAAGGAGCAGAGAGGCATAATGCAGTTCGGTGAAATCATATTCAAACGAATTTATTTCCAGTATTATCTCATGAGAATTTGGTTTGATTCAAATTGGACAATACTACTACATCTGGCTGCTACAGTTGCAGTTACAGTACAATTTATATTATTATTTAAAGCCTTAACATTCACTATAACACTTGACCCCTTTTTTGCAGTGCCCATATATTATTACATTCAAAATGAAAGTAAAACTTACAAACATACTAATTTTTTTTTCATCACTCGATTCACACATCAATAGCACACACAAATGAGATGTTTTTTTCAAACGAGACGAATTTACGTTTCAACTATAATTTTCTTCCATGATTTTCTTCACTTTCATTATTTCACTTCTTTTGACTTCGTGAGTAATGGTGAACTGTATTGAAAATATTCAGCTACATCTTGTTCGCATTTTGGGTAGAAAATGCTGATCGCATTTTTCTTATGCATATAGCGTCTGATAGCGTATCATATCACCAATAATATTTGTCCAATATAAAATCAATCGAATTTCCAGCAAAGCAGGCAATTGCCAGGGAGGTCGGAAAAGGTGGCAGAGGTCAATATTACCCGAGGGCGGCATATAGTTGGACTGCTAACCACCAAATATGATATAAAGTCGTACAGCATCTCAATTTCAAGGAAAAGGAAAAGGTCAACATGAAAATATACGCTTCACGCTAATTCATAAAAATCGTTTTTCAAGAGGTTTTCAATACAGAAAATAAAGTGAATCCCAAGTCCAGTAAAGAAATTATAATTCTTGTAAGTGTCTGTTCAATAACCAAAAAAAACAAGTATAAACGCATACAATCGGAACAAAATGGAAGCAAAGATTAAAAAAAAAATCCAACTTGCACATTTTCAATGCATATCGAAATAAAAGTCTAAAAGTCACCCGGAAACATTCCTCATTAAAAGTTTGCTTATTCGTTTGCATTTATCTCGATTATGATTTCCCATAGTTGTCAAGACATTTAGCACAATCAAAATATCTTTCAACGGGATTTTATAGTAATGGCAGTACAGAACGAAAAAAAAGTGTCTGAACCAGAATGAAATGCAATTCAAGAAATGAAATTGCGCTTATTTTTCTTGAGCGTCACATTTTTTTTTAAATATTGTACCAAGCAAGAGATTATAAAATGCAAACGAGAGCGTCGCGGAAAAACAGACACCAGATGTAAACTTGATTAAGAAATGAGCGAGCATAAAAAAATGAATATCGTTCAATATTCCAGGACATTTAGTGCCATCAATTATTCGGTGAAGTTTGCTGAAAAATGTCGTAACTCCTTTATTTTGGCCAACATTTTTTCTGTGCTTTTTTTTAAAGGCACTTATATTTAGAGACAATATCTTTTAATTCATTTCATTTCAAAATTAGCAATAAAAATTATGACCGAAACCAAATGTCATCGGTTCTTTGTAGAGAAATTATCAAACACTGACTTCATCAGCGAACAACTGAAATTAGCAATTATATTTGTAGACTGCTGGACTCAATGCAAAAAAACAACAAATTTTTCTGTCTGTTGTCAACCGATAAAAGTGACTTGGACGTTCGTTGTTGAACGTTTCCTATAAATTTGATGTTAGTTGTATTTGTCAAACCATGCAATGGATCCAATATATAACAAAATTCAATTCAAATCAACGAGCTTTATTGCGTTCACTCAATTTGAACGGCATCTTTCATCAGTAAAAAAAAAAACTTTACGATAAAACACCAGTCACCAGACTTCGGGATCGACGCTTTGGCAGCCACAAATTCATTTGCATGATAGCAAAATTCATTCATTGCGTCACAACTATCGATCGTCAAATGATGAGAGAGAGAGAGAGATCCCAAAATGTGTTGTTCCATGTTTTCTTCGCACACAATTCCATCCATTTAACATTGATAGAATTTAACATATTATACTCTCGCATATGAAACGCTTCACAATTATATAAGCAAAATGTGTGTAACGAAGGCACTGAACATTTATTATTCAACAATCGTTTTCATGTTTGTTGTTGTTCTGTTCGCTTTAACCGTCCGCCCGCCCCCTTGTTGCCTTTGCCATTGCTCGCTCGCTCAAAATTAAACATTGTAATGTTGATGAAACAAAGTGCAGAGATAGAAACGAAATGGAATATTGGTGTGCACAAATTTACTTATAATGAAACTTCTAGACTTTCATAATGTTAAAGAGTCAGAGTGTGAAAGATAGTGATGAGGGAGAAAGGCTCAGCGAGAGCATCCAATTTTGGATTATTTTTTAAGCTCATTTTGAATTATTTATTATGAAATCAAGTTCACAGCGAATAAT
The DNA here is from genome assembly GCA_030463065.1 of Aphidoletes aphidimyza. Classification (NCBI taxonomy): domain Eukaryota; kingdom Metazoa; phylum Arthropoda; class Insecta; order Diptera; family Cecidomyiidae; genus Aphidoletes; species Aphidoletes aphidimyza. The sequence goes on along the minus strand of CM059998.1, from coordinate 6,982,575 downwards.
GGAAGCGTGTTCCCCCATCCTTTTTAAGGCATCACATAATTTAGTATTTGGCTAACCAAAAACCCGCTAAAGTTAGACGGGATGCATACACAGTGCGTATTTAAACGAACAAACATACACACACACACACACAATTGTTGTGTGAAAAATGAGAAATCTTATCCAGATTGTCGGCTATTGGACCAAACATTATATGCTATGTTTAACATAAGCCCAGATCAACAGGACACACACATAAATCATATATACATTTCTCTGAAATAAGAAACATACAACAATCTCTACCGTATCAATTTTAACACTTAATTTCCATTCACAAAAACTTTAGCCATTGTTTTTTTTTTGGTTCCTTCTTGTTGAAACCATCTTAATATTTGAAAATATTATCACAAATGATATGATTCCGAATGGTTATCGCTGATTTCGACAACAACAAAATAACAAACGGTGATCCACATTTTGTGGATGTGTCGCCATGCATATTTATTGACAAAAATTATGAAACGGGAAATCAAATGAGTGAAGTCGAGCGTGTGTGTGTTTGTGCGCATCACATAGTGAAAAAGTAGTGTAGTGAATTGAATGGACACTGCCTCGGCTTTAATTGAGTACACACAACATGGAATAAATTGACGTTGATTAAAACAATAAATAAATTTAATATGACTTTTATATGAAATTTTTACATACATTCCTATCTTATCTACGCATATATATTTATCACTATTTAAAATGTACACGTTTTTTTTTTGTTCACTCTCGTCTGCGTTTGTTTGTGTCTCGCATAAATGTGCCGATATATGGTGGTTATTGCTACTGTTTTTTTTTCATCTATTGATGTTACATTTGACGTGCTGATGTTCATGTGAGTGGGACAGAGCGACAGAGAGACAGAACGGAACAATGATTCGATCGAATACACAACATCGCCGTACAGACACGGAAATTATCATTGACGTAATCGTATGCACGCGAAGTAAAAGATACAAAAATTGTTTTTATTGGCGCCCATACAATAGCCATTGATGAATAGCCGTTGGCCGATTATTACCCGTTTTCTTTGTCACTCTTTCATTCTCTGGCACACTGAGGGGGTTCTAATGTTTGAACAATTCATTTAAAATCTCTCTTCATACTATTCACTCATTTTCAAAAATATTCATTCTTGGTTAAACAGCCAATGAATATGAATGTAAATTACAACACCCATTACGATCAATAATTACTACGTAGAAATACAACGCCATCTGCATTCGCAAGAAATGCGTTTACATAGAGAAGGAATGTGGTAGATTAAATGCTAAATGATATCTCGTATTGAATGGAGTTTTATTTAAGATTTTATGATTTAAAAAATGATGACATTTTTCACATTTTAATCGATGCGAAAGATCCTTGCCCGTCATCATTTTTCACGTTGAAACCACCCAAAGCGTGTGATTTTCAGGCATTTGATATGATTGATGAAAAATTATGGCCGCGATGTAAAACACAACAAATTTCTTATATCAAAAGATTTACGGCAATGTGTTTGTGTTGCCGTTTCATAACGCTGCTCATCAAAATGAAGATATTTTTACGCTAATTTATTATGTTCAAAAACGTGTTAATTGCTGTTCTATTCTCATAAAAAAAATGTGTATTCCTTATTTTTTTGCCCCATTCCATTTATTTTGTTGAAGCGTTCACACTCGAAAGTGTCAACACACAAAATGGCACACAAATGTTGAAAAAACACTGAATTCGGAAAACAAAAAAGGAACATATACAATTTAAGTGAACAAAAAACTTAAACAATTCGTATTAGTCTAAACAAACATATAAACGCCACTATAAATCTTCGTAGACAAAAGTATCAGCTAATGGAATAAATGTGCTACCATGGGCACCGTGCCTTATGAAATCGTACGGCCGAAGCATATGATCTAGGCTTGATAAAATGGCGTTGGATGTACTCTACATCCTAAATGCTGCACCGGTTCGAATCAAATCGAGATATCTACAGAATGAAGCAGTGAAGTTCTTACATTTCACTATATACCATTAAATACGTGGTCTATATTGATAAATCGAACCGGTCTGTAGTCCGTTTGTTCTATGCCACACAAATCATAATGTTCAGCATGATGAAGAGAAATAAAATCAAAATTTTACAGGACACAGTCAAACAACAACAAACAACAGTAAAATTGACGACATTTCTCTTGAAAGCCTACCCATTACATAGTCTGATATGACATAGATAACTGAGCTGATTCGAAAATTCCATCGCATGGTATATCTTAGATTTTGAAAATGGTTGTTAAATGAAAACAGCCACATCACCAACAACAGCAATCGGTTTTTTTTTATTTATATGAAACTTTTGAAAAGTTCTTCTTCTTTCAATCAATTTTCAAACCAAAATGATCTAATAATAGAAAAAAAAGGTTTTGACAATTGAATGAAAAGGATGGAAAAAAACTGGTGAAATAATTCATTGGAAGAAATGTGTGATTGACAGGCTTCAAAAACTTTGAATAAATGCGCATGTAATTTAAGGATTTTATTCATTTTGTGTTCGGAAAAATATTAGAAATGAAATCACATTTGACATTCTAAATACAAAAAAAGCAAAAAAAAATACATTTCTTTGTTGATGCGGCGTCTGGATCTCAGACAGAAATATGCAATGCATTTTTGTTGTTAAATATAGACCTAATATGTAAATGGTTAGCCTTGCGATGTATTTTTATTTCTCTCATTTCATTTATTCCTCATTTTTGTTATTTTCCGAAAACCAAGGTACAAACAAACAAACAAACAAAAAAAGCAGTTCGCGTACAAACTGTTAAGTCCAAAAAATAGGCGCTCAAATCAAATAAATCAAATCTGAAATTTAAATTAGTCCATAGTCTCTTTCGTTAAATTATTCATGGAGTGTGTGCATGAAAAAGCAAAATATGCAGCAAACGAATTTTACTGTGTGAATATAACACTGTCCTGAGTCGCGGAATACGAGCGATTAAATCTAAAATTAAAACAATTATTTGATCACCTTCTCGCTCTCTCCCCCTCACTCTTTCTCGATATGTGTATCCTGGACGATGTGAGCATGTATTTGTGTTTATGTTGATGTTTGATGCCCTGCTTAGCAAAAATCACCAAATTGACAATCTCACTGCGTGTGCGTGTTTTCTCTTGTTCGTCTACTGTTTTTTCATTTCAAATAAATTATTTAAATTGTGGAAATATTGTTTAAATGGTGTTTTCAAGCGTTATTGAAATGTTTCAGCCGCTGCCACCGCTGCCGCTGCTGCTGTTGGTTTTTTTCACTTCGCTATTTGGAAAATTTGGCCTGCTGATATTCATTTTATATGATTGTATAAACGGCCAAATCAACACCATTGATTTTAATCGTTTATCGGCTGCTCGGGTAAAAGTGCATGTTGGGTTTCGTTTTGTTGTTGTTGTTGTTGAGGTTGATCGTATATGAAGTATATGTTTAAATTCCGAATTATTGATCTATAATGATATGTGACACGAGAATGCATCTATATAATACCTCACCGTATTGTATTGTACCATTCGGAAATTCCATACAAAAACGCACGATTCAACGAAAAATGCATATAAAATGCAAATCGCGACGAGTAAAGTCATATAGATTCATTTAAATATGGATACAGATTTTTGTGTGTGTGTGTGTGTGTGACCGATTCACAGCCCATACATAGGAGTAATTTCACTTCTGATTGTTGTTATTTTTAAACTTGAAAGCGATTACCATAAATTATTATGGCGCTGACCTGACCTCAATGCCCTTGAATGTCAAAATACAACAAAACAAAACTTCCACTCCAATATGAATATCACACACACACACACACAAATTAATACACAAATATTTCATTCAAATGCATATGTAGTTTTATTCAAGAGGTTCCGTCAACATTTTCGTTTCTTGTTTTTTTTTTGTACTGAAAGATTCTTTTTTTCGGGTACATTTTTAACCAAGAAAGAAAAAAAGGAGAAACGAACAAACGAAAAATAAAGAAATAAAAAGAACGGAAAACGAACAATCGGTTTAATTTAAATAAGGAAATAATCAGAATAAATATGCAGTGTTCGGCATAGTTTCATTGCAAACAGAAATGAGATGTGTAATCAACATTACAAATTGTCCATGTGAAATGTCATTGATTCGTTTGTAGGTTCTTACCTAGAATCAGAGCCGTGTAGTTGGAGTGTTACGTGTACCTCGTTTGTGTGCTTCATACACACGTAGTAAATTTGTTGGCTCTATTCTTAAAACGGTGTTGGTACAGCTAGTGAGTCGACTCGACGATCGTCGTATGATGTCCCAAGTGTTTGCAACTAAAGTGAATCTCTCAGCGCAAAAAAGGAAAAGGAGAGAAGCTTGGAAATAAAAGAGTAAATGATATGCACTGGAAGCGTACGCTTTTATTTAAAGCTGGTAGTGAGAGCGTCCAGGCTTTCCATAAAATCCAAGAAAAACACTTTCAAGCGGCATTATCTGTCACTGCACGATTTTGTGTAGAACTCTTGTTTGAACCTTTGATGACCACATAAACCAATGAACTTTTTCGAGGCACCAAATGACACACTGTATCATGCCTTGCATGTGTGTTGGTATGCTCATCAATGGTGCGATGATGTTCCAACCATTAAACTCCCATTCAGGTAGCGACATTACAGCAGCTCATATTTACATTACGCATCCACTATTCACATCTACATTTCCATTGTTCTCATTAACCGTCAACTGTTGAGCTCTCTTGAAAAATCGTTTTGTTATTTAAATCTCAATACTTTGGTTGTTATTTGGCGGTTTTATTTTTGTAAAACTTTCGTTACATAGATTTCTAGATGTGTGTGTGTTGTCATTTTATGGAATATGTGAAATCTATTTTGAATATTGGCCGAAATGGTATCTAAATCCATTCGAATTGTTCCGTACCGTTCCGTTCATTTTCATTTAAATACGAACTTCATGATGTTTGAGCTGTTGCCCGAAACAAATAGCTATGAGTGTGAGAAATTTATTCTTGTTTTTTCGAAATGGTTACATGCGATCACAGTGCAACAACATTAATCTTGTTTATTCATTTTCGTCGGATGCTTGTTATTTAATTCCAGACCCTTGATTCTATTTCAATTCACATCGCTTGTTGTGCGTTACTCATAAAATATGAACGAAAAGAAGAAAAAAAAAGAAATGGAATGCACAATGCGCCCTCATGAGACTATTGGTTCATGTCGGTGGAATTGTATTATGCGTGCATTCGCAAGCATCAATGAAATTTGATTTACGTTTCACTTGTGTATACACAGAAAAAAAATCGGACACAAAATCAGCCCCTCTCCACACATATACATTCAATATTTATTTAATTTAGTATCTTATCCCGAAATCGGCTTCGGTTCGAATACCCAATCCTATTTCATATTTATTTATTTTTAAAGGACCAACCTTTACACACACACACACATACGTAATAAACTAGGCTAAAAGTACTTGAATCTTTTGCCCACATAATCACAACGCTTGCAGATTTGTGCCAAGTGATTGTTCTTTTTTCTTTGTACATTTGAAATTCATAGGATTTTCTTTTTTTCTCCAATTTCTCTTTCTCTTGCAGACTCATTTTCCTATGGTTCGATCGGAACATCGATTATATTGACTTCATAAGAATGGTCTAACAATTTGTCATTCGTGCCTTTGGAATTGATTCACTCACTTGACTGGATTGGAAAGCGTGCAAGCATTTAAATTGAATATAGGAAAAATTCAAACTGCCGGCACATCGCACGTGCCTTTGAAATACATAATTCAATTCACCTTCGACTTTTTTTTTGCTTCTAAGACGGCGGGAGGGATGAAGAGGAGTATGTGAATACAATTGTTCTGAAAAATGTTCCAACAAATCGACAAGATTTGTGCATGGTGAGTTGTTTGTACGCACGGCACCTCTACCAAAGAGCCAAGTTTCAAATGAATAGGTAGGCTTAGTGTGTTGAAATCGACCGAATGGCATTGGATTGAGTTAAACGCACCCAATTTATTCGGGCATGATCAAGGGGCAAAGCAGAACCTATTGATTCCTCAAGATAATGATTAAGTTAAAGCGAGAAATACAAAACTTTGTATTAGTCGAAAAACAACGCCCGAAAATTAACCACAATTATCCAAAAACAAATTTTAATCACATTTTCTTGTGTGTGTAGTTTTTCGTTAAATTTTATTAATGCCTCATGGTATTACTTCAGTTCATTTGGTGTTTTTTTTGTGTGTTGATATTGTTATTATTATGTTGGAACGGATTTGCCCCTTGGGGAAATGATTTTGATAAATCATTTTAAACGTTGAGGTTTGTGTGATCGATAGCAGGTTTTAGAGCATTGATTGAGCAATTTCGGTGGCACGATGGAGTGACTTGCGTGTATCATCTCCCGAGGATTTCGTCTTAATAATTGATAGTGTTTCTTAAAAGACATTTAAATCGGATGTGTCAATGTGAACACAAAATAAATGTTTCTATGATTTTTTTTTTTTTAAACGAAACTCATTGTGACTGTTTGAAATTTGTACGAGCAGAATTTTTTTTTGACTCAATCACAACAGATGGATATTAATTAATCATATTTAAAGATTGTTGGATCGTCAAATATTAATGTCTCCAATATTTGTTGACAACTTTGCAAGTCAACGTAACTTAAATAATTTGTATAATCACATTTTGTATGAACGTGAAAAACATCAGTCATTAATCTGTTAAAATGGAATAAATCAAATATACTTGTTGAAAAAAAGTGGGTGGTGTCAGTGAAAACAAACACCTCGTTCAGGTCATTAACCTCGGCGTTTATATTTTATTTTTAGGGTGAAAAACATTACATGATGTGTATAGCCATCTATAGCATCACCAAGCACATAGAAGAAATATCGATTAAAATTTCAATCACTCCGTTACTTTGCACAAAATCACAATCTTTAAAATTGAAACTGACATCGAGAAACACACACACACACACACAGAGAGAGAGAGAGAGAGAGAGAGAGAGAGAGCGGGGAAATGGAAGTGAGAAAAAGAAGAGAATCGATTTTGTAATTATGAAAAGCCATTACAAAATTCGTACATTCACTTAAGTGCAATTTGTATTTGTCAAAAGTTATTAGAATGACATCGTTTTTACTCTGTTACGGTTATACAATACATATTACCAAAATGCTCTCTCACGCACACTGCGCGAGCTATATAATTTTAAAATTGTATACAATTTGAAGTAGTTACAAAACTGTCGAGACGATACGGCACACAGGCAGGCAAAAATAGTTTGGTTGCCGTTTTTCGCGTTTTACGCCATCGAAATGAATTCAGTTTGAAATTTATGTGTTTAAGCACACATTTTCCGCACATGTCACTCATTGCCACTTGCACGCTCGTTCTCTTTTCCATTGAATTTGCGTGTTCTCTCTATTGCATAATCGTTTTAATCCATTTAAAGTGATAATATTTTCCTTTCGCCAATACCAAACAAATAGAAATAAAATGAACAATTTCAATAGGTTACCAAGGGCACCCAAACGAACAAACAACTATCACAACCAATATTAACTATTTCAAAACAAACTTTTTATGATGCCAGCCAGTTGTTATCACCCAAAATGGTGCAGATCTGCACAGAATTTGTTTCTCTCCACATTTCTATTCCAAAACAATAATTTAGAGACTATACAACGTCTAAATGATGAAACAATACCAAAATACGAATTGCATCCACTGAAACACCTCTTCAAAACGAATATGCAAATATACATTTTGGCAGTAGTGTATGTATGTATGCAGGTTTTCAGTGTAGTGAAAAAATAGCATTGTATTACATTTCAATGTTTGTACACATTCAAAGCATGTCACAGTACAGGCTCTAGCCCGATAAATGCGAGACAGAGAAATATACTTTGAAAAAAATACTCCAAAATGGAAAGCCGAGGGATAAAACAGAAAAAATTTAAGCAACGCTGTAATTTCAACGACAAGGCAACAGCAAGACATCACCAGGTCAAAGCGCAATATACGGAAAATGAAATTGAAATTCGCTTTTTCATTTCCTTGCACGCTCGATTCAGGCTAGTTTTTTTGTGTGTGGTGAGAGAAAAACAACAACAACAACAACAACAACAACAACAACATCATCATCTCGGTTGGAGTATGATATAATTTACCTATTTACCGTTTTTCTCTCATTTCGATGATTACGAGCGCCGTTTTGTCGACGGACACATTTTCCCGTGGAAGTAGAGAAAATGATAAAAAAATGGGGAATTTCGTCTCTCTCTTTCTCGCTCTATCAAAAAGGTGGTAGAAAAACAGCGTCCACCCATTGTAAAACTTAGCTGGTGGATAAATGAACATATGTTTGACACTCTTCCAACCCCTCGACGACCACACTGAATTGAATAGATTCAGTTCATGTCTCGCCTCGATTTCGAAATGGGCACACGCGACTGAACGCGACTAAAGGCAACTAAAGGCATGAAATACACACAAACACACACATTACCACAATCAGCTCACAAAACTAGTCACACAACAGTGGTAAGAGAGAAAAAAAACGCACACACACACACACACACAAAACCACAGAAATAGAATAAAGACAAAATAGACATCAAAGGGTTTGTTTTGCAGAGAAAAAAAAACACACAACATCTTTAAATGAAAATTCTATTTCGTTTTGTTTTTGTATGTTACGTTCACTTTTCAGATTTGCAACACCTTTCATTTCCGGGTATGGCTATGAGAAAACTGATTTTATGATTTAATCCTTCATTTTCTGTTTCTTTTTCGTTATACTCAAACAGTCCGCAATTAAGTGCACCATTAAGGGGGCGGAACCATAATTTAATCTTTCGTTTCTTTTGACCTGAGTGTAAAATTTACATATTTTATTCATAAAAACAGAATATTTGGTTGAAAATAACTTGAAACTAGCAGGACAACGTATATGAAAAGTTAATAGCGATACTTGACGTTAATAAACAACAAAAATTCATTGCAATTAGAGGCTATGGTTCTTTAGTTGCTTAAGTCAGCTTGAGTTTTTAAAATGCAATATTTAATTAAATTCATAAGCAATTAACACGATACTCACATCAATATTATGATTTCATTTACCTGAATGTTTTGTTTCAGCCGGCACAATTTGAGTGCAGTTTCATTTAACAACATCAATACAATGCAGCTTAATAGATATACAATACTCAGTTCATGAGTATCGGTTGATTCGTACCCTTATCATTCTATCGCCCCGTGTGAATTAAAACAACTGGACGGAGAACTGATAAGGGCTCGTGTCACCAAATTCATCATTCCTAATTAACGATTTCCTGATTAATCACAAAGTAATTGAACCACATACAAAGCGAACAACATGAAGAAGACTTTTGAACATTCATTGGAAACCCTAAAGTCGGATTTGGAGACTAAGCAGTTTGAAGTATTAGAATATTTTGTACGAAAAATACAATCAAAACAGAATTGAAGATTTTTCGACTCGACAACTGGACATCTCTTTCAAAAGTCGAATGGAAGATTAAAGTGGCAGAGAGTAGTAGATAAAGGCATATATTTTTCTCAGAGTTGAGAATTGTTTTTTAGCTTTATTTTTATTGTGAAAACACTTTTGAAAAAATCGTGCAAATGTTGAAATACCAATAGTTCTTTCAAAAAACGAGAGAAACAAAAGCCGCCAAAAGGCAGCCAGAAAACACCAAATTTTTTTTTCATTTTCTTTTAAATTTTAATGTTATTTATTGCAAAACAGTTCAGAAAAGAATTAAATAACGATGAACAACAAAATTTTAAGAAGTATAAAACTTAATAAAACAGTTTTTCGTTGAACTGTTGCACAAATTCAACGTGCGCTTCGTGCAATAACCTTGAGTTTCTGAGGTACAGCCTGGATTTTTGCATGAGTTAAGAACGGACGTGGAAGCAGCCCCATCTGCTTACATGAACAGACAAACCTGCTGACTTGCTGCTTACCCAGAGTTGACACTTCACCAAGTAAGTAAGGCAAGCAACTGAGTTGACTTCAGCTCGGAGTATCTGGTGCTCGACTTACTTAGTAGTACTTGAGTTTGGTTTGCATCCAAAACATCTCCAGCAGTTTTGGCCGTAGCAATAATCCGTGGATTGTGGCACGACAAAAACTTATTCCAATTATTTGAACGCCTCATAATAATCTATTTGAAAGTACTTGATTCAGCTTGGCATCAGTATTTTTCAAAGCGTCTCCACTCGTTTTAAGTTTCCATTACAGTGCGATAAAGCACAAACGCTCACTAATGCAATTACAATGTTAAGTGAAGGATGACGCCAAAAATGACGCCACATGAGTCAGGTGGACTTTTCATTGTAAAAAGTCAAATCTTCCAACCATAGGGTGTCATATAAAGCGATTTCTCTATCTTTGAAATTGTAATGGCTCTGATGGACCCAATAAGTTCATTGGCATCACACAAACTAATTCCAGTCATTGAAATGCCTCGGAATACTCAATTTTAAATTGTCATTAAAAAAAATTGTATACACACTTTCTTATAAAAAATATTGTTTCTCACATTCAGATCATTCCATAAATTTGAGAAATGATATTTGTTTACAAAAAGTCATTTTTAACGAAAATTTGAAATTAGACATTTTGTGGGATTCCAATGATTGGAAACAGTTTAAGTTGTGCCAGTAACAGTCATTATGACTTATTTCAACAATTGGAATCAGTTTATTCCCTACTTCTGAACTTTATGAGTCCATTTAAAGCTCCAAATTTCCAAAATGAATCTTCTTAAGAGACGTTTGAAAATATACTATTTCACTCAAATCAAGCAAGTAAGTCTTGAACATGTTTCGAATACACAAGTTGACTACGTAAAACAAGTATGCTCACAAACTGACTTCGAGTACGCAAACTTCCTGCTTACTTCTTCGGAATATTTCGATGAAATTTAAGAAAAAATCGCCTGCTGCTTACTCGAAGCATGCTCGAAACTTATTTGCTTCCATGTCTGGTTCAGAACTGACACATATGATTTAATCCGTCAAATCAAACATCTTCAACTGGGATTCCAGGCTTGGTGTCTTTCTTTAGTATTAGCTTTGGAGATTTGCAAATTTACAGCATGAAAAACATCGTTTTAAAATGTTTGGCCCATAGGTTTGTAGTCATCAAGGTGTACTTCATCTGTGTCCTAGTTTTCCAATAGGTGCAATATTTCATTGTCAACCATTAAATTCAACTCGTTTTGATGATATCGATCCATTTGTACTAAAAAAAAAGTTCAATGATTGAACACTTTGGGCAATGATTTATGCCACCAAAATAATTTATTTTGTCACAACCAGTGTTTTCGCGCACATTTTTGTTTGTAACTAATCAACTGCACAACATACAGTTGTCAAACGGGTGGCAAATGAAAGGTTTAGGCTCTTCCGATGTAATATAAGAATGATTTGATGGTTGGTTTACATTGTAAACATAATTTTATGTAGACTACCTAAAAGCGGAGCTTTGCACTATTAGAGAGTTAAGTGGTATATCTCAATTGTTGGAACTCAATAAAAATGTAACCACGTTGAAGTATCACACTTTAAGCGTTGCTTTGCTATCACCTAATAGTTTCTATTTAATATTCATATTTATTTGAATTTTCAGTGATCAAAATATGACAATTTTATCCTAGCGTATATTTTTTACAATAAAGGTGACCATTCATAGGTTCTCACCAGGGGTCCGAGGGTAATTGGACCCAATTACCCCCCCTTCCCCCCTGAGCGATCGTTACCCCTCAAAGGTTTCGTTACCTCTCGATGAATTTTGGAGCTGAAGACTTTTTTTAGGTCCGCAACTGTTTCTGAGACCCAGTTTACACTAGATAGAATGGACGTTGAAAAAATTGCTTTCAATTTGCAATTGTATGTATTTTTACACATAGCCCAACACTGACATTTCGACATAGATCGAATTGCTGTGGTTCTATACGTTATAAATCCACCGGCCGTTTGTAAAAATCAAATTTTGGCATTTTTCCTCTTTTCGTCATTTAATTGAGCCTGTACCTGGGATGGGCACGGCTATGAAACTACAACAACAATAACTTTCAATTTTTGATGTTGGAGAGTACACAGTAGATTGTCATGCGCCAAGCGAGCAGAGCTGTAGAACACTCGAACATGAAAGAAATAAAAAGCATTGAGTTGTATGACTTATCATTTTTACATACAAGATAGTCTCATAGTTCACTGAAAATGCAAAGATGGCACTGTTCACAGCGGTAAAATATTTCCGCTGTAAATAATATTCGATCTGTGTAAAAAAGCTACTCGATGATTTTTCTCATTTTTAGGCCAAAAATCACATCAACTACACTAAGTCTATTGTCTTTCATTATACTTTAGCTGTCTCACCACTGGCGTCGTGACAATCTAACTCGTTCCAATGGGATTCGTAGCATTGGGGATGGGCTGCCACATTTGTTTTCTTTGGCACACAGTTTCAAACGCTTTTTTGTGAGAATCAAAGTATTCAGTGTTCGACATTGAGCTTCAGTGCATCAAAACCTACTGTCTGACACTGTGAACACTTTACTTCCAGAAAGAAACGCGTCGGACACTGTGTGCCAAAGAAAAAAAATGCTGTGGAAGCAATTAGTCAGTTTATTCTATTGGTCGAACTGTGAAATGCTCAAATGAATATTTGGATTTATGGAACTGTTCTCTGCATTGCCAATCCCAGAATGAAAGGATAGCAATACTTTTGAAAATAAGTTTGCTTTCGGCTATTACGGAGGTTATCAACCAACAAGAGAGCAAACAAAATTACACTTACAATTCCGATTAAGTTTATGCAGATTCCATTATGGTGAGAATATTCGTATTAAATTCATATTCGTCAAGTGTTGAGCATTTTCCAAATATTTGTTGCTGAGAAAATTCATGAAAATATCAATTTGCAGCTTATTATTGCTGTTTATAAATTCAAAAAAAAAAAAAACATCGGTCATGCGCATGTGCTTCATATTACTCACTCTATACAAGTGCATGAAAGTGAATACCAAAGAAATCATACATATTTGTATCTCAATGCATTTAACGAAAAAAAAAAAGAAATTGTATAGAAACTATAGAAAAATGCTGGTGATGCACGTATTCAAATGCGTACATTTGCGTTTCATTAAAATGGAGTAAGGTAAAGCCAAGAGTGAAGAGACCAAAATCTAACACACACTAAAACAATGTTGAGATGATACAAAGAATAAACTAGCACACTATCAAATTTAAGTGAAATGACATTGTATTGTTGGTACAACGCGTTTGCTTTATCGCAAATGAACCGCCCGAATATCGGGGGGGTAGAGAGGTGGTTAAATGTGCAAACTCGCTCAACATCAATTGAAGTTGAACACACACACACACACAAAGAACTGCAAGAGAATGCGGAAACGATAAAACGAAAACCCATGCGGAATGAACGGGGAGAATACTTATAGCTGATACGCGAGTTTAAAAATGGGTAGGTAATGCTTCATTTTGCATCAGGGAATATATCGAAAACATGCACCCATGTAATTCATAGTTTCAAAGCGCTTTAGAAACAATGTCAAACATGTTGTGAAACGATTTATGCAAAAAGCCAGCATGTATAACACTTTACAATTTTCTTTTAGAGGAAAGTTTTTGCTGGATTTCTTTTTGTGTTGCTCATTCCTCCCCCCGCACCTCCTCTCTTTCTTCCTGTTGCTCATCCATGTAAAAAAAAATAAAAAAAATATGCGTGATATTTTCGACGAGCGAAGCTTGTAACAAACGGCTCAAAAAATGGGCTTTTGGCTTGATCAAGAGTCTTGTTTGTTGTGAAACAGTTAAGCACAATCAACGGATAACAACATGCCATTCCTCAAATGAATTGTACGCCCCAGATCAATAGTAAATGTTTTACTGTAAAGAGTAAAAAGGGTGGCACTGAGGCAAAAATATCGACTCATCATCAAGTTTCTATCTCTTATAATTATAATGACACACAAAAAAAACAACACATACTCATTCCACATTCGTGATTCGTTTGATTTGGAACATATTTTATATTTTCACTAAAAGATGATTTCCATACTCGATGATTCATTTCTGCTGATCAAGTGTATGTGTGTGTGTGTGCCAACAAAAGAAATAGATGAAATAATTTTGAAGGGGAAAAATCTAGGGGAATTCAATTCGTGTATTTGATCAAAATAATTGTCCAAATGAGAAATTGTGAGCAATACTATTTTACTAGATATTTTTAAAAATACTGAAATATCAAACAACTTCTTTCGAATATAAACATAGAGAAAAAAAAATAGTTGAATTACCCTAGAGAAAAATCAATGATTTGCCGTTGTTGATGACGACGACACCACTATTCGTATGGAACTTCACGATGGCATAGAAAATGCCAAAAATATTTGGATGTCTAGTGCACGAGTTTTGCACACAAAAGTCTTTTATCGACAAGCAAAATTTAAATATTTGCTACTATTTGTGATGATGTTGGCATTCACTCAACTTGATCGTTCTATCCACACACACACCACGCACATGCATTTGTGCTTGTGTGCCCCGTTGCCTTCATATCGTTGAAACGTTTGTTCTGTAGCGATAACAGTGTTTGTTTCGGAAATCATATAATTTTCGTATATTTTTTTGTCTCTCGTCTCTCTCTCTCTCTCTCTCGCACACACTCTTGCTCCAGCTGTCTCGTTCACTCGTTCTCTTTCAGTTTGAATGCTATCTCCCAATTCTTGAGCACTAATGCTATTCATTAATTTACACCTATTGTTGTCGTCTCCTTTATGCGACATATTTTGCAGCAACGCTTATGAAAACATATGCAAATGTAAATAGATTGTGTATGACTATATGTGTAAAGTAGATAAATTTACGGGGGATCAAAATAATTCATGCGGCGTGTTACCGTTTTCATATAATTTTTTTTTTGTCATTTGAACGCTGTCTAATTTAAAAATTTAAGTCAATAAATTTGCATCATCCTATAATCAGTTTTTTTTTAAATTTATTTTTCATATTCATTCGTGATTAGATTAAATTGAATCGATATGACAAAAAAATTGGCATGAATCGATGCATCCATTAAATAAAAATAAAAGCAAAAATTAAAACGTACTGACGATATGAAAATAGCATCTAAATAGAGATCGATTCTTTTTTGTTGTTTGAAAAGTGGTTTTGTATCGTCAAATACAGCTTCAATTTACTCGTCATCACAATTAGATGAAGTTTCATCGCATGCGAAGAATCCATTATTATATAGATTTCCTTTACTAGACAAAAGAATAATTCCACTACGATGCTATCGATGTAATATGTTAGGGGGAGGAAGAGCGAGCGAGAGAGAGAGATAGAGAGAGAAGGAGGGAAAGTGAATGAGCATTCACTATCCACCCATTCATTCATCATCTACTAATTAAACAAAATAAGAAGATGGGATTAATATCGTCATTATGAAATTTATGTCAGTGCGGCGACAGCAACGTGCCACCATCTGACATGTTTGGCAAAGTTTAAGCGTTATTGCACGTATTCGCAGTGTGCCTTTTGTGTAACCATAGATGTGTAATGCCGTGCATATATCATATGGATAAAAATACGTAGGAAGACTTTGTGATGAAAACGGAAAATATATCATAAACATTGAACACATCCGCCAAGAGAGTGCAAGAGAGGAACAGAGAAAGAAAAGAATAAGAAAACAGACGGCTCAATAATGTTAGAGAATAAATGCTAAAGTCAACCGCAGTTAAACAACTCAATAAAATCCGCAGGTAGCTTGCACCATAGTTATTTCAATTACATTTTATGTGAAAGTTTTTGATATCATCAAAATGATAATTGAATTTGTACATTTTTGTGGAATAGAAATGTAATTATGATATAACGGTTTGTGTTAAAAATCTATGACACTTTAAATGTCGAAAAAATGCGGGAAAATGACATTTTCCAATTTCTTCTTGATTTTGCCAAGGAACCAAAGGATCATAGTTTTTCATTAGAACTTTCCTGGACAATGGAAAGAGCTTAGATGTATATAGAAAATCCCCCAACAATGGAACCTCCAAGCAGTAGGAGGAATTTAGTTTCGCTTCAATTAGCGAAAACAAAGTATGTATGTAATGATTTTGCAAGTATTCGAAACCTTCGAATTACCGTTTATAGTTCGTGATAATCTTTCTAGTTTACATCCATCAGCAAGATTGTTGTTAATTTTGTGTGATTTTGGAACGATTTGGATTTGTTGTTCAATGCTCATCAGTGACTTCGATGTTATCAAAGCCAAACTAAATGTGCTACTTAGTTCAAAACATTTCTAACGTATGAAATATGCCATAAATTTCATCAAAAGTCAGCATATTTTAAAATTGCCCACCATATTTCATAGAACTGGACGTCAGATATTGTGATTTCTGCTGTCATTTGCCTATTTTGGAACGTCTGTGTCGCAAAATGTCAAAATATTTGTGATATCGTATATCAATTATTTGAAAGTACGTGAAATATTTTAGGAACCTATGAAATTGTTTTGTACTATTTTGATTTAAAAATAATTTGTTTGTTTGTTGTATTTCAGAATATTTCCAATATTTCATGTGATTTATTGATTTGAATCTCACTGAGGATGGATGCGTTGCTTCTGAAATGTAATAATATCTGAGTTAAATTCAAAAAAATGTAGAATTTGATAGAGTTTACCTCACGTTTAATTTATTAGAAACTAAAAACTACACGAAATATAGTACGAAGATCTTCGAAACATTCACTCGGAACTATGTCAGTACATCAGCGTAGAAAGGGAGGTAGGGTTTAAAGCTTTATTGTTTTTAAGTGTGACTAATCACATAAGAATTTAGATTTCTTTTATTTCGCTAGCTGGATATTATTATGTATTTGATCTATTTGTGATTAAAACTACAAATAATTTTCCTAATTGGGATGTATTTCAACAACACGATTCATAAGAGAAAATGCAAAAAATCAAATGAACGCAAAGATTTGGTCACATTTGATGTAAATTTAACCCTGACCTAAAATGTTTGTGTTCCTTGGTGTATGCAATTTCAAAATCGGTCATTTTTCACTAAAATTTACAGACATTTCAAGAAATATTGAATGATAAACCACAAAAAAAATACGAATATCTCGAAAACGCGCGCCAATAGAGTCAAACGGTTTAATTCGGATTCAGCGAGCGATTTTCCTTGTGAATACGATTGTGTTTTTTCCTGTCCAATTTTTGTCCAAATTTTGTTAAGTAGTGAATCCGAACATCAGCTTATTCCTGTAGTAGGTCTTCGTGCTATAAGTCAGAACTATAGGGTTCGTATTGAACTAAAGTATGACCGCTGTCAATAACGGCAGTATGCAGTTATGCAGTAAAGGTAATTCAATATTTTCTACAGCCATAACTCTCGATGTGTCAAATATCCAAATGGAAAAGGTAACAACAAAAAATAAAATCGGAAATGAAGTAAAGCTTACGCTACATCGAGTATGGAAAGCGAAATCGCTAAAAACAGTTCAACGGATACAATGAAACGATTGCTTGCGCTATTTCTCTAAACCAGTTGAATATTTTGTGCAATGCACAGGTCAACCAAATTCTGTATTTCATCAATTCCGTCTGACTGTTTTGCTGTGACTGTGAAATTCATATTAAATGAATTGCAACAACAACAACAACAACAACATATCAACACATTGATTGCTGCTTTGGATTATGCCTAATTTGTGTTATTTATCGAATGAATCTTCGACATGATGTAAAACATCGACAACCAAATCCAATCGTTTCAACCACACGTTATTATTCCATATATTGCTATTATCAGATGTGGTCTGTGTCAGGAAATTACCTATTTATGAATGGAATTGAAAATCTCACAGCAACTAAATGAAACAGTGCACAAAACGAAATGCGATTAATTCTCTGAAAATACCAGTTTTATGACATTTTTTTGTTAGTGTCTCGCACAATGGCTGCTCGATACCTGAAAAAAAATGAACGAAAGAGACTAATGTTGTTTACTAATTTGAGTATTTATTTTTAATTTGTTGTGAACAATTAAGCTATTTTCAGTGGCCATTTTTATAATTATTTTATTAGTGGATATTTTACCTTTTCACAAATGGTACAATCATAGCGTACAGTTAATTACCTCGAAACCTTTGCTTACATTGCCAGTATCACTTACTCCCCATCATTCTGACCACTTTATTCATAGTTTTTATTTAGTAAAGTGTATACGCCTCAAAGATAGTACAGGATGAAAATATTTCAATCTGTGACCCAGCACCATTGCAACGGGTTAGTTCATTTGTATCGTGCTTACGCAGGTTGATATCAACATGAAGTTTAAGTATCTATTGTGAGTAAACAATGACGCTACTTATTAATCAATACCATTGAACTACATGCATTCGTTCAGTGCAACTCCTTCTATCACTTGTGTTAGCGAAACAGCCCCTAGTTTTCTATATATCACGCATGGCCAAGGTAACAATTTGAGTTTCGCTAACCCACAATAGTATAAGCGAGCATATGAGGTAAAACAAAACAAAAAAACCGCGCATGAAAATATAATAATTTCTAGACTGAATTTTTGATTTTACTATGCTATTGGTTGCCAAAAAGCCATTTTATGTGTGCATCAAGCGTAACATACGGCGGTCGCATGTGTTCAGTACCACCCATTTTTCATTCACTTCAAACATATCACCTGCAATTGTAGCGTCTAAAATTCCATTTTATTCCATTTTTACTTCACATCGATCACTCGGAATATTCCATTCAATATAGAGACACACACGCCAAACCAGATTGGGGCCATACAGTGCAATGTTTCAAATTGTCGTACAAACGTATATCATTCCATTGTTTGGCGATCATATTTTGCGTTTTTATGGATGTAAATTACTGGAAAAATCGCTTCTGATTTTTGCAATGCAGCTTTATGTTAATTAAGAAAAGCATTTAATTTAAATGGGTTTTTCACTCAAATCCCTAACCAAAAGGTGACTTTTCTGATACTGGCCGGTACTAAGGTGCTACATACGGGGCAGTTTACACCTCGGCGATAAAAACGAAAATCTCACCACGACAAACAAATTCAAAATGAATTTTTGGCTCACTGGTTGGTCTAATCAGCTTGCAGTCAAGGAAAGAAATATTCTTCTTTTTTTAAAAGTATATAGAAGAACCATATCAATTAAAAGATATAACGGAAAAAATACATTGCATGTTGTATTTTGCAATTTTGAACAATTTTGGCAGTTTAACATCATTTTTGATCATTTTAGCTGATTTTGATGAAATATCGCCATAATTGGTCAAAATTGCAAAATACAACATGCAATGTAAATTTGTTTCGGTAGATCTTTCAATTGATATTGTTCTTCGATATTACGTTAAAAAAAACACATACATATTGAGAGAAAACGGTTTTTTTCTTTTTTGACCTTCGATCGAGACTAACTTAATCATCAACATATCATTCGCACATTAAGACATGATTTATGGATTGAAATAACTGCATATAGTAGTGATTTTCACTGTATATAATATCGGCATTTGGACACCCGTTAATTTTTGAATTGCATAAAATTTTGTTTTGAACCAGAATTAAGTTTTGTGAGCTAAACCAGTGTTTAAAGTGATCTATAAAATACTTTGTCTGTTGAAATATTTGATTGAATGTATTTTTCTGAACTTTTATCCAATTTAATTGATTTGATTACAAAATATGAATATTATGATACAGTTTACTTCACAAAGTTATTAATAGTTTAATTTAAAAGAGTGTGTGTTTCGAAGTAAAGTGTACTTCTTATATCTTCATAGAAATGAAATTTTTGGCAATTTTTTTTTTTTTTGATTTTCTGAGAAGTATATGTAATCGTTTTCACAAAATATTTTGATGAGAGATAAATGACAATATAAAGAATGTTCGAAAGAGAATGAGATTATGATAGAATTTTTGAAATTTGAAACCGATTCTTTCTGCTTGGGGGCTTTTCGATTTCTAAATGAAATATATTACATTTTGCTAGAGTTGTTCAGATTCGGACGAAATGATTCTATTTTGCTTCCCAGCTGGGACCTCCCCTAAATTTGTCAGTGTCAGAACTTTTGTTTGGTTTTCTTCATTTTATCAAAATATTCACATTTATTTCGACTTTTAGTCAAAAATGTGTAAAATTTCATGCTGATGTGTTAAAAATTGAAAAAAAATGTAATAGGAGCCCAAAAACTAACCTGAGACTTGGGCTAGTCCAACTTCAACGGTTTTAGATATGATAAATAAATCATGAAATAAACCACTATAAATTCAATAACATTTAATACGTCAAGATTTTTGTAAAAGGTTCAATAAACCTATTCAATGGCGATTTTCCAAGGGCTATACACTATACCGCCTAGACATCACTCCCACCCCAAAGCCATACATCCAATACATCAAAATTCAAGAATTATTTCTTGTGAGAAAGTTCAAGAATTATTTTTGCAACATTTGAGTGTTTTGCAACGAGTTACAATTTTAATAAAATAGTAGTAAAAAATCATTCTTATTGAAGAAACAATTTTGCATGTTCCATTCGTTTTAATAAATGAGGAAAAACCATCGACAAATCGAGAAAAATAGGTCAAATTTGGCGACACATTGGGTTTGTTTTACAGAAAAGTCATTGCTCATTGCTCATACGTATTTTTCCCCATATCCGTCGTTGATTTTTTTTTCTCTCATGCACCTTCTATCGCAGCAACAAACCAGACTCTCAACAACTAAAAAATAAAATACTTAATTCTCTCCACCTAACAACATGTAATTCACCAAGGTTTTTCAATTTTTCCATAAATGTTTGAATTGATGCAATTATGAATGTTTGAGAATGTAAAGTTCTGAACCATTTTCCTAGACTGTCGCATATGTTATTTGGTTATTCTTTATAAAAATCATTTCTATACCCACTCAATTTTATACTCAATCACTAAATTTCATTATTGGGGTTATACGTTCAGTAGGAATGTTAATGGAATTACCCTAGGGGGAACTCTCTGTTCTCTATCACGCCAATCTGTGTAGAAACAACCAACACAGACCACAATAAAGATCCGATGAAATTTTAATCGAAATCGGTGAATATTTTGAATATGGTTGTCTAAAATTAAACGTAATTCAAATACGAAAGAACCGATAATGAGAAATGTGACGAGAGGTGTCGTTCTCGGACAGTAGAATACGTTTTACAAAGTATTTTATATTGGCGACCTTTTAGCGATACTTTCCATAAGATTAACATTGCAATGTAAAATGCATTGAAAACAAAAATGTTGCAAAACTACTCCTCAACTCCACAATAACCTGAAAATGATTTAAATCCAGAAAAAATTACATATTTTAATCCAAAGCTACCAAATTTTAATTAGAATAACTAGTTAATAAACCACTTACGAATTGAACAAAATGAGTTGGCTACATGAAAAAAAAGACACGTTGGCTACATGAAAATGTTCAACGCGAGCATATGTGCTTTACCACGAATCCCACATACTGAAACCAGCGTTGATTTGATCACTAGAAAGTTACTCTTGCCGAATTTTATAAACTTGCGCCAAAACCGCATGCATTTATAAATTATCCGAAAACATTGTTGTTACTGCATTTTTGCAACTTGTGTTCTTCGTTTAATTGCTTTACACCATTCATTCGTGTTTGCTGTTGCTTGTTCGCCAATTTATTCGGTTTTTTCGTGAGTGTGTGTGTCATATTTTACTTTGAAAATTACATAGATCGACTAGACGAACTTCAATTAATCTTCTTTAGAAGAGAATTTTATGCAACGGAATGTTAAAATTGCACCAATTTTCAGTCTCCGTTGAAGCATTGATTAATTTTGTTTATAGAATATTTATTGTTTTGCAAAAACACTTCTGAAAAATCACAAATAAGTTGAAACCCATTTGAATGCAAATTTTTGCGCCAGGACCAGTTTTTACAAATCATTGCTGCACATTTTTGAAAAAAATACCTGTTTCAAATTGGCGACTTTGAGCTAATGAAATAACGTGTATTTCATAGATTTGAAAATGTCCCTCTTGCACATTTGATATCCTTTAAATACAAAATCAAAATCGAAATGGTCAAATATTTTCAATGTGATGGTGAAATGGCAAACGTCGTGCTGGACTGAATATTCATTTCATATGAAATAAAGAAATATACATAGATAGAAGACTGTGCTTGTGATTTCTGGCAATGAATTTTATTTTATATAGAAATTATCACCATATTGAACATATTCCATTACCTCTGTTTTGCGTGTGCATACATGCCACCCCACACCCCCTTTGCGCATGTATATGGTCAAAAAACAAAACGAATGACAAAGTTGGCGATTATTTTATTAACTAGTCCTTTCTTTGCCATTCAATCTTGAATTCAAAAAATGGATTTCAATCTTGAATGTATGATTTCATAAACATTTTAACTTCAATATCGGCCAAATATTGACGCGACGCACGCATACGGCGATAAAATAAAAGCCAGTTCAGTAGGCACAAATCAATTGCTAAATTAGCGACCAATTAAACGTTGGCACATCAATTAATGTGCAAAACATGAATAATGTTTTATCGCACTGACAACATGTCAATTTGGTTTCTCTCTCACTCTTTCTCTCTCCCCCAATCTATATCCCTTGTTTCTTGTCCAAAACGTTTAGTTCGTCTATGCGTATTCCCACTTCGATGCGAAAAACTCGATTGGAATGCCACGTCAACGTTGCACATTAAAAACAATTATGTTGTTGCCACTAAATTTGGCCGTTGTATTGTATATAATATCGACGAATTTGGACACGCACAATAATCAGATATTTGCGATTGCATTCTTCTGTTCATTTATTTCACCCCTCTCGGATATGCAATATGTTAATTGAACTAACTAACTATCTGGGCATTTTTACTACGTTTCTCTCTCTCTCTCTCTCTCTCTCTCTCTCTCTCTCTCTCTCTCTCTCTTTCTCTTTCTCTCTTTTTCTCTCTCTATCGTTCAAATATGAAACGATTTTAATGTTGAAATGTTTGTGTCTAGTATGTGATTGGGTGTACTTTTCTCAGAAATCTTGGTATTAAACCACAATATATTGACTGAAATTATGATTTGAATTCATGAACAAAATAAGCACGTAAATTGGTCATATTGGTATCAATATGTGCGAAAAATATGCACAAATGTCCTTAAATGAAAAAAAAGACGCATTTGGTTTATTGGGTGTTGCACTCAAAAAGTGTATTCTTGGGTCACTAAGTTAGATGTGACGCTTGAGAGAACTGCCGTTCTCTGTGATTATGAAATTAATTACTGAAAATCAGTTGCCACCAGAAATATAATATACTAAAACATTTACATATTGACACTGATCCAATTAACTTGGAATTTGTTCGGATACTTTTAAATCACAAAATCGTGAACGAATCATAAAACTAGACTTGATGAGCTTTGAATTGTCCGACACACACGCACACACCCACACACACAACATTAATTAAATGCACGGCCTCCCATTATATTTTCAATTTCATTGGGTGCTAGAATATCAAGTGCGAACAGTGGTAACAGGAAACACATATGGGGCTTACATGCGTAAGGCCTACTTTTCCGCATTGTCAAACACCGAGTGATAACATTTATTTTAATGTGAAAATAAACAAAGTGAAATTACAAAAACAAATATCATTCAGTCATAGATTCTCATCAGGGATCCGGGGTGTCTAATTGACCAGCGGAAAACATTTGATAGTCTTATTTGTGGCACTTCCACATAAAACCTTGAGAGCACGGCGCACCGAAACAGCAACTCAAAATATTGCTCAACATTTAATAAGATCTAATTTCAATCATTTACAAAAAAAATGGTCAAAGTTTGAAACCGATCGGACAACGTTCTGCAGCCCCACATCAGCATGAGCTAAAAACGTTTTTACCGCATTGCTTAGGGCCCAAAACGTATAGAAAACTCTTTTTTTTAGGTTTCCACATTTTTGACCGATCGCAATACTTTTACATCGCATCACGTGGTGTGCGGAAAAGTAAAATTGCTACATATACGATATACCGCGATGTGTGTATGTGATGCAGTTTTTTCATGCGTTTGGCAATTACTGCCGAACGATGTAACAATCAAAACAATTTACATGCATAATTTTATAACCGAGCATTTTATATTGTTGACGAGATTTGTGAAATAACGCAAATCGGATATTACCATGGAAAATTGATGTTTTGTGTAATGTGAAAAATGGTGACCAAATGCGTTATTCCATATACTATAGATATGCAATCCAATGAAGAAAATTGACTATAAACAATTATAACAACAAAGTATAATTAACAAATCATCCCTGGGTATGATTATACAACATCGAGTCGTGCACAACAGACACATCCACCTTTTCGAAGATGTTAATTGACTAGATTGTTGTATCCGATTAAGATGATAGCTATCATTGCATGGGGCACCCAACTGGGATCCGAATGAAAGCACAACAAATAAAAAGGCATTCCTGACGAATGGTAATTGAGCGAAATGAATTTCCTTAGTAGATGTTTTGTTTTTGGGGGCGAAAACACTTTCGACAAAACATCCGGTTCCATAAACAGCTATTTGATAAATACGCTGCAAGAAATAGCCGCTGTTCATCAACCACTCTTAATCAAGCGCCCGAAGTGTGCCTTCATAGGAAATTCAGAACAAACGAATATTGAGTGTATGACATTTGCAGACTGCCAATAAGATTTTTTTGTTCTCTTTGGATAACTGTTCAATACTTTGCCGAAAAGCATTTCGCTAACAAACAAACAATCTGAATTGATGAGCATGTCTACAACATTAACATGTGATGGTTGAAATTCATCAGCGTTGTCTGCATGAGTGTGTATCTCACTACTGTACAGTGTGGGGGGGAATTGAAAGAAAAAAATTCCGAAAAATTGTCCAATGATCCGATAAAATTGCGTTTGGTACAGAAGCCCTTGAAGTTACCAAGAATATAGGTATTCTATTTAAATATTTCCATATAAACACTATTGGTTAAGCTTGAATTCTATTGTTATCTGGATTTTTTGCAACAGGATACTATTTTGGAGATGTGGGGCGCGCCGCTCGTATACTCATCAAGATGATAGCACGGCTTTACTCGATCACATTGTTCGTTATAATTATGTCGTCATTCGTTAGATGAATGTGTGTGTGTGTGTCGATATATAAATCGTCTGTTTGTAAGAACCATTTTGTACAATTGAAATTTCGTTGCAGCTAACTCTTAAACTCACATGCAAAGCAAATTGCGAACACGAATGTCGTGGAAAGAGAAATTTACTTTTTGTGGACTCATTCGGTTTTACAACGGTTTATTTTATACACTATGACTGCCAGTCTGTATTAATTCTCTTTTTTTTTCACTTATTCGCAACGACATAATGACTTTGTTTGATAGAGCAATTTTGCGTTCGTCATTAAAACTCATCATAATCGAAGTAGAATCGTTTTAATTGCTTTAATCACTCATCACAAGTATTTTAGTAGAGTGAGCAATGACGTCTGCTCAGATAGACACAGGGTTTTTCAAACACCAACAGATTCGGATTCAAATGTCGTACGCAAGAAATTATTACATCATTGCTGACATAAAATACTGGCCACCATTGGCCACTTTTTCTCCTAGTAGCATAAAAATATACATTTTTATACTGTTTAATATTGAAGGGGTGAAACCATTGGGGTAGTTGACATAATCAGACTAGTTGACTCGTTTACAAAATGTGAAAGACGCCATTTCCACAGCTGAAACTAATTTGTCTAACTACAAACCACGGTTCGCATTCGGGCAATGTCCAGAAATTTCTTTTGGGGAATTGAGCCACAATTTTTAATTTAGGAGTTTTTGATAGGAGAAACCAAAAAAGGACTTTGGTCCATTCCTTGGCAATGACTTGATGTTGAGACTTGCAATTAATTAAATCTGAAATGTATGCTGCAAGACCCTATTCATGGCAGAAACAAAAAATGTCTCTTCCAGTTTTATGTTCTGCAATTGACTAACGATAGATTTTGAGTTGTATATTTTTTTTTTATCGTGCGCATTTCATTTCCTTTTCATCGTGTGTTTCAGATCCTTCCATATATCCGATTTATGTTGGTGGTTGATTGTTTGTTTCGTTTTATTTGAAAATGCCTTTATACTTGATTTGTACCGAAACTGTGTGCATTGATTAATGATTTGTGTGTGCATTGTATTTGATCGAACGATTTTCTGTGCAATTCTAAGAATTACGCAACAATCACATCGAAATTATGGTTGTTTCATTGAATTCCTTCAGTTCAATCTTAACTCCTCATCATTATAGAATGTCATTTGCATTTTATACAAATGTTTTTCATGCATCTCGTCATTTGTTTGGGGTTGCATTTGAAAGAGTTTTGTATTGTTGGTAAACTATTATCCACCAAACATTGTGCAATTGAATTGAGAATATTCTTTTTTATATTCGAAATTCCAGAACGGAAGTCGTTGAGAGAGAGATAGAGAGAGAGAGAGTGAATCTTCTGAATCAATCAGTCCTGAATTAAGCATGTACTCAAATTGTAATCATGCCTAAATGTTCAGTTGAAAAATCAGAGCTCAGAAAACTGTTGGCAAACGGTGTACTCAGAATTTATTATGCGGCTAGTGTTTAGCTTGTGGTATGAATGCGCATTAACTTTAAAGCTGCTCTCAGTTGAGCACATGTAACATTCAACGGCTGCTAAGATGTTAAACATCTGTGTGTGTTTGTATGTGTGTGTGAACGAATTGGGCCATATTATTAGTAACCGAAACCATTTTATCATGCTGCTTATTGAACCCGAGTATTGGCTGTCGGATTTTTTGGGTTGGCATTTTCCTACATGTTGCCGCAACATTTTTTGTGTCATTTGGTTATGCGTATTTACGGAAGACTTAACTTTGGACTCTTAACTTTACTATCCAACAAAAAGAACTTAGTTTTTTTGTTTATTCGGGTGATGTGTGTATTACATAGTGTGGAAGTTTGCTATCTTCAAAGCCAAGTTTTAACTATTTTTTTTTTATTTGCTTCATAGAAGAATGGTTGGTATTTTCGCATGTTTTCACCTCATCGACCATTTTGAATGGGCAAAGCTATGAATATAACTTCATTAAACGGTCAGAATTGTGAAAGTATTTTTACACAGACAAAAATCTATGGTGTTAAATGTGATTCTTATATAAATTTTAATATTAACGCCACAAATTATTTTGAATTTCCAAAACATTTTGTGGCACAAACGTTGTGTTCTTTTGAAATTTCGAATCATTGTAGATGTTCAGTATTTTTTGGTAATATTAATTTGCTTTGACAGGAAGTTTAGTGTAATAGTCAAAGGCCGAACTTTATTATATTAGTTCCAAAATGAAACGATGAATTGCACTGATTTCACGTATTGAAATAAGGGCACTCATATTGGTTGAGCTTGAGTAACAGGCACTCAGGAGCAAAAAAAAAATCATTGATTAAATTCAGATACGATCATAATGAGATGTTTATTGATTGTAAAATACGTGCGAACTGTAACGTGCGAACTGTAATAATATTAAGTTCAAGTAACAGGCGCGCAGAAATTTAAATACATATTATATTTGCCAATATATTTGACATTACTAAATGCATTAGAAATGCATTGGAAGCTAGATTGAAAGCTGCTTGATGCAATTTGTCATGCGTGCGAAAGGGAGAGAGTAATTGTCCCATTAAATTCTACCACTGAGCCAGTGAGTTTTATATAGGCCAGTGGTGGCGATCGAGTGGCCATTACTCTTCCTCTTTCGTGCGCATGGAAAATTGCATCAAACAGCTTCCAATATATTTTATATGTATTTTTTCAATGTAATTAGCAAATGTAATGCGTATTTGAATTTCTGTGCGCTTGTTACTCGAAATCACTCGAACTTAATATTAATGAATATTTTATCAATGTTTTGTTACTCAAACTCAATGAAGGTTTGTCATTGTCAACATTTTGCTAATTTTTCCGATTGACGACACCTAATAAAAGTGATACATAATTTCTCTACTCAACAGATGTTTCTCGATCCATTTTCAAGCAATCTACGGAACATTTTTAACAATATAAGAATGCAGCTTGTCTCGGCTTTGAGAATTTAAAATCAATTCGCACCAAACTTCAATCAATACGTGGACGACCAGAATTTGTACAATATTTTTTGTCGGAAAATTTGAAATTTCATGTCATAATCATTTACAATCGACTTGAATTTACACAATTCCAAAGAAAAACGAAATATCACAATTTTCAATTTCCTATATGTTTCGTAAATATTTTGTTTTTTCTTTTGAAAATATTTCCGATTGCCCTGTTGATAATTTTGTTGTTGAATTCATAGCGGTGATCACGAAATAAATTCCAAATATTTTTACCGAAAGTTCCAACGTAAAAAATATCAACGTCAAAGTAGCCGATTTAAAATGTTGTATCAAATTTGAATGTAGTTGAATGTTCGTTGATTTCAAGGCCAAGATGGCAGTGTATGTGGTTTGTCTTTCGATAGGGATGCAGTTGACAAATCAAATTGTTTGCCTGGTTGCTTGTTTTTGACGCAGTTATCAGTGGATGCAGTAAATCGCACAATTCACATTTTTCTACCTGCGATCCAGTTTTGCTTTTTTATTAATTAATCCTTTTTGGTGAGTAAATTAAAAATCCGTGTGCATTATCCGAAGGGTTAAATATTTTCCTGTATCTCGTTTGCAGATTTTGTTCTTTTGTTTTAAATTGTGAAATGCTTAATTTCGAATAAGGTCATTCGCATAATAGTGGATTCTCCCCTTGCCTACAAATGTAAATGCATCGAATGTCATCGTCGAATTGAATAGCAAAACGCGCAAAACGTAAACGAAGTAAACACAAACTGCGCCCTTGTTTATACATTTACAGCCATAACACCACGAACAACATACACAGTACCACGACAAAATATTATCCGCAGTCGACCAAGGCATCGAACTATGTCAGCGGAGATTCATCAGAATGAATATTTTCATAATCCGTATGTATCGAACGCGACTAAGTTATATGATTTGAATGACGATTGTGTTCTAGAGATATTCCAGAGGCTGTCTGTGTTGGATTTGTGTGCAATTCGTTACACATGCAAAAGATTTGATGCGCTTGCTGAATATTTTTTCAAAATGGTTTATAAAACATTGAATTTTAGTAATTGGAATATAAAAGGTGAATACTCATTGTTAACCGAAGATGAAATGAAAACCATACTCACAACGTTTGGCGCTCAAATGGATTCGATTACGGTAAATGCGGATTCATTTGAGCCCGAATCGAAGGTTGTGCTTC
Organism: Aphidoletes aphidimyza; assembly: GCA_030463065.1. Taxonomy (NCBI): domain Eukaryota; kingdom Metazoa; phylum Arthropoda; class Insecta; order Diptera; family Cecidomyiidae; genus Aphidoletes; species Aphidoletes aphidimyza. The sequence goes on along the minus strand of CM059998.1, from coordinate 6,953,032 downwards.
AAGTGATCAATGAATATTGTGGTGCAAAACGTTTGCGCTTCTTTAAAATGGTAAAATTTGTCATCGACGAACAAACGGTCGAACATTGTGATCGGCTTTGGTCAAATATTGATCAATTAACAATTGACAAGTGCTATGTGGATGATGATGTGCTCAAGGAATTGCTGCGTAAATGTTCATCGCTAACACAGCTCGAAATGATACGCCAAATGAACACAGACGGTCGCTGTTTGCTGCATGAATTTCCACAGCTTGAAGGTTTCTCATTGCGTTCAAATGATAATTTCGATCCATTGTGTATGAATACATTCTTGCGAAAAAATACGCAATTACGATCACTGTCACTGATTGGATGCAATTTTGTGGATGACGAACTGTTCGAAATTATTGCGGATAATTTGGTGAATTTGGAGGCGCTTTACATTCGCGTTGTACATGTAACATCTCAATTTGAAACAAACCTTGAAAATTTACTACGTCTACAACATTTACGTAAGCTCGAATTTAACTGTGGCCTACGGCCAATTGTTCCATTTGTGACGGGTCTTGCGATGACAAATCGCATCGAACAGTTGGGCATCTCATCGGCTGAATTAACACCGGAATTGTGTAGCGCATTATGCAATTTAAAAAATGTGCAAATCTTAAAATTGATTTCAATGTATGATGGCCAATTGAAGAGCATCAAACCACTTGCACAGCATATGGACAGACTTAAGGAATTCCACATCATCGAATGTGATATTATTGATTTTGAGCAGATGCTTGAATTTGTGGAAAATGCACCAAAATTGGAAAAATTACTCATCATTCAATGCAGCAAAATTATTCCGATCAATGCTGAGCAATTCGTTCGGTTGGCGGATAGTGTGCAAAAACGTGTCGATAAATTGCAGCTAAGCATTCATATGGATTATTATGAATTGAAACTCACAAAAGACCTGATCAATGATGAGATGCGTAAAGAATATCAACACATTCTACAAGTGGTGTCGCTTTCATGGGAAGATAACTATAAATCCGGTGTTGTTTCGGACAATTTATATTTTGCTGAAGAAGGTGGTGCCTATGACTATGACCCGGTCGATGACGATATGGACGATGGTGGCACTGACGATGAAGAAGAATTCAACGATCCGTACAATGTAAGTGAATCGAAATTCTCATAATTTTTCCACAATTATTCCACTTTTTCCTATGTTCACAGGTTTGGACTAATGAATGCGATTTTGATGACGAAGATCTATATCCATTTTAAAATGCAAAGAAAATTTCGTCATTCTGCACACTTCATTCCTTTTATTATTCCACACACACACAAACAAAATGAAACTAGATTTTATTTTCATACTACGAATCCGAAGAAGCAAGCAACAATTGCATATAGCACATCGCTTGATTTTAAACAAAAATGATTCCATTTTTCCATTTATTTCTTCTCAATTTATTATAAAAAAAAAACTGCTTGAAGTTTCAACACTTACAAAGATGTTATAATAGACACACAAAAAATAGAGACGTATTTACAAATAAAGAAAAAAAAGTACCATTTATTATTTCTACAACTCTAAAATGAATGTGTTTTATTAAGCATTGAGCCATTCTCCAAATTTCCAGGTAGGATCAATAGAAATTGAAGGGTAAAACATTATCGATTTTATACTCTGGTTACGCTACTGCACGTTTTACTGGTTTCGGAGCAAACATAACCTTAACTGGTTTGCATAGTTCGAGTTCATGTCCTGGTCTCACAGACAAACACAGCGATATATCAATTTGACTTGCCTCTGTCCACACACCATGTGACAATAATAAGTTGGTTCGAAGACGCCAATTATTTGCTAGAACACAAAATCGATAACATTTAATTTGATTTCAATTATCCTTCGCGGACAAATACACCATTTCTTACCATCTTCACCATTTTCGGTGATTATACGCTTCAAGTCTCGCATTCGTGGCACCATTAAATGCACATTCTGATCTGGATATTTAATTCTCATTCGCAAATCCAATCGTTGGCTTTCTCGTAGATTATTTATTTCAGCAAAAAATGGTATGGCTGCAATGAGACCGGCTGTTACTTTAATTACATTATCATTTGATGTGGTTGACGTCGGATCCAAAATACGGGCCGTACAAATTTTAATCTGAATATTCAAAAACATTTAAAATTATTAGTCCAATTTGTTCCGATATTTAATGGCTGTGAAAAAAAAATGTGCATACATTGATATTAATCTCGGGCGATGCAACTGGTGGTGCAGTCTGAACAATGGGTAAAATTTCTCGAAACACACGACCTGGTTTTGGGTCATTCAGGCTTGATATTTGATTTAATATCGATATTGTGAATGGATCCGCTTTCATGTGTGGATTATCGTTTAAAAATTGATTTGTATCGGCTGCAATATGCAATAACAGTTGACATGGTGCCAATGCACTTTGTGAACGATCTTTAACGATCAACACGAGATGCAATGCGCTCGCCCGTAAACTGATCTGTTTTACCATAAGTAAATCGTTTGGTGTAAGCGATGAGAACAGATTTTGTAATTTCAGGCACTTTTTCATCAATTGATTCAGGCATTCTTTCGATGGTGTTCGACTGGTTGGCATAGTCAAGCATGATTGTAATTGTTCGATAAGTAATTGGGCGCCCAAAAATGTCGCCGTATAATTGGCTGTACCGGATAGTTCCGGATCAATGGTGGCAAGCCGGTCTAAATTGTCTTGAGCGGCGGTAAGTAAGGCTTGACGGGCTCGTGGTGCTGAATATGATGCACGAATATTATTTAGAATTGTTTCGAGGAATTGACGTGAACCAGTTGAACCCTCAGTGAGTGTTAGCTCCGTTGAAGTGCCACCGATCGGAAGTGCAGGTACCAAATTCGGCATTGTATCACGCAAATATGAATAATGCTTGATGGTTATTTCTGGCAATAAGCCCAGAGCTGGTGGTAATTTTTGTGCAGCGTTGAAAATCATGATCAAAATACACACATCTAAATATTTGGGGAAAAAGAAGAGATGGAACAATTAATGGTAAATTGATTAAAAACTATTTCTCCTAGCATATGTATGTGTATACAGAAAAATAGAAATCTTACATGCTGGATCTTCAACATCTTTTTCTGCACTATCGAAAAATGGGTGATCCTGTAGCAGCTGTGTCACCAATGACATACAAATCTCTGGATGCTTTGAACCGATTCGTTGCATACAACCAAATGCGGAAAATTTATCTTGAGGATATTTTGATAGGACATCAAGCACCTTTTGGACGACCATCAATAAACAATTTTGTGTTGACACCCGGCAAACACCCAACATCACATGCAATCCTTCACGCACCTCAACCGAATAGTCCTGAACAAGACAATTTGTGTGAATTATTTTTTAAAATGATTTTTGAATGTTTTTTGTGTGTGTGTGTGTGTAATCAGCATGAATTTGTCAGAGAATTGGTTTTGGAAGCGAAAAGAGCCAGAAAAACAACATATTCTTTTTTTAGCTTCCAATTTGTCCAAAAAGATCAAATGCAAATAAACGAATAACTCACCTCAAGGGAACTTAGCATAGTTTCCAATTGGTCCTCTCGCAGTGTGATATGCTTGGAAATGGCCGTCAAGCTAGAAATCGCCTTAAGTCGAACATCTTCAATTTCATCATTGAACATATCTACCAAAAAATCCAGGCTTAGCACCGCAAATTTTGGATTTGATATGGCCAATTTGCATAGAGAATCAACAGCAGCTGTTCGAACTTCAAGAAATTCATCTTCCAATCCATGAACCAGAGCACCACATGCTCCAGATGCCATAAGCGATACCGTGGATGCATTAATTTGTTCCTTTGGTGCATCATCAGCCCACTTTTTGCCCGATGACCATTCACCACTTTGAAACAGTTCTGTGTAACGTTCGTGTAAACTTTTTTTACGCCGTAAATTGCTCATCAATTTTTTATCGAGTGTTTGATGTAAGAACTCATTACTGACAGCCGTCATTCCACCCAATAAACTGGCCGCTTGTTGTCGAACTTGCATCGATAGATCACAAATGGCTGAACAAATATGACCAAAAGCCGCATCAACCAAACGCAATTTTGAATCCGAATCGGGAACATCAACCATGCTACCATTGCCGAGAAAGAATGTGAAATCAGTACAAATTTGAATGAAATAAAATTAATGTTCATTTTAACATACAATTCAGTGTGTTTGATGCCAAGTTCATAAACTAAATTCAATGCCTTCTTTCTCACACATTCATAGTCATCTTTTAGCGCTTCAACAGCACGAAAATATAGTCGTGGCGGTAAATATGCGCCACGTTGTCCAAGTATTAAAATTGCTTGAAATGCTTGAGCTCGAACGCGTGAATCTTGCGAGTCCGTATATCGACTAATCAAATCTAATGATTCTTTTTCAGCTTCACGTAATTGTAAAAATGCACCCAACAATGTCAATGCATGCCGTTGCACATTGTGGCTGGCATTTGTAAGTTGTAGTTTAGCAAATAAAACGATTCGGATGAGTGTCGGTAAGGGTAACTGTTGTAAATCGCCAATTTTAAATAGACTGTGCAAACCCTGTGAAATTACTTTTGGTGATGTTTCACCTTTCAGTAAAAGAATCACCTCATCAACAAGGGCTGTGCCATCGTTAGATGATTCAGTAGCCAACTCTGCGAACAATGACAATACCTAAAACCAAAACCAAATGAGTGTTAGTCACATGAATTCATTTCGAGAAAGTGAACAGTTCAATTGATCAACATACTTTTACTCGAACGGCTGACTCTTTCTCCCTTTTAAAATGATCGCATAGCTTGCGAATGGATTCGAGTGTGTCTTCGGCTGTGTTGTTGCTTAACGAATCGGATATTTGTGTCAATATCTGCAATGATTCATTACTGTTTGTTGTTTTTTCTAACAGTTTTGATAGAACTTGAATTGATGGGCCGGCATTGCTAATCGAACGCTTTACGGTAATGCGTAGCTTCTTATGCGGTCGATGAGCCTGATTTGGCTGTGGGGGGAAAACAATTATTTAGTCAATCACTTTACTTGTCAATTGTTTATTGGCAACAACAACAACACTCAAGAATATGTTATCAATTTACCTCTATTGTTTGTACTACTGTTTCGGAACCTTTTCGCTTTTGAGCGTGCGGCATTTTCAGTTTAAATGTTTAGAGACTATTTGATTTGTACGACTGCTCTGTACGATGGTTTCAACAATACTAAACGTTTAGTAACAAAAAAACATCAACTTTTTCTCGATTTCGTATTACTTTCGCCTTTATTGTAGTCATATAGTTATGCATGCATGTTAAAAGTAAATATCAACGTTTGACATAAACAGCAGCTAGCTGAGTGTATATGCAAAATGTCTCACCAACCTGATCGGCCCTATCGGAAGTCAAAACTCATATCCCTATTGACAAAGAATTGTTGAGCACTTTTTACATTGATTCGTCAGTTCCCGGATTGGATTCTATTACGATTTAGGTATTATCAAAATAATAAAGTATTGGCTCATGAAGTAGGGTTCGCGACATTCAAGCATTTGAAAATTGAAGACAAAAAAAAAACAAATTTTCTATGTCGAATCAATCATTTTTCTTTTTTATTCAATATTTCAATTTGTTTTTGTTGAACAATTGGTGAAATTAGTGAGATTCTAAGCCATTTCCTTCAACCCAAATGTTTTTGTGTTTTATTATAGGTATTTATTATTTCTTTTATCCGAATTGAATAGTGTTTTACAGATTAAACATATTCGTTAGCTTTCTTAATTAATATCTCGTAAGAAAAATTGGTAAAGGATGAGAATGTTTAACGTTAATCGTGCCCTTTGCGACAGCAACATACAATATTTTATTCAACATTCGAAAAAAAAAACAATTATATATTTATATATATATATAATGGATTGTCTCTAAATAGTCGGGTTTTTGTTCATAACTTTGAAGATGTGCGTATTTTTCAAAATGAAAAATTACGGACTGTGTGAAACGTATTTTTTTTTTTATTGTCGATAAAAAAAAACGGATTTTTTTTCATGTATTTACAAAAAGCTAAACAAAATGTAGTAAAGTGGGACGACGAGTGCACATTGAGCTGTTGTGCATCCAACAATTTTGGCGGTCAACAACCAAAGTAAACCATACAACGACAGTTGTAGGATAACATGCAATGCTAAGAGAATTTTATCTTTGCGTCGTGCTGCTTCCATGGTTTTTGGATCTTCTCGGCTCAAATAGCGGCGTACACCATTTATCAAATTGATAAAGTATACTTCCCATTCGAGTGTTGTCAAATCGATATTGTATAATTTTTTATCGGCTATCGATTGTGTTTTAATTAGTGCTTTTGTTTCGTTATTGTGGAATTTCCATTCGGTGAAAATGAATTTTTCAAGTAATTTCAATGAGCTCCAAACATTTGTATGCAAACGAACAAGAATTGGACGACCGCCAGCCACTCGGGTAACCGTATCCAGTACATAAGCCGGTGCAAAATGGAAGAAAATGGCTGAAATCTTGAATAAGAATAAACTGGACATAAATTTCAAGTTTGGATACCTGGAATTAAAAAAAAAAATGGAATTTATGTTATTAGCTTCGATTTATAAGTTGAATGAGGATTTATGGCATGGTAAAGTGATTTTGCTTACCAAACTGCACCCTTCAATGGATATTTATGCAAGTAGCCATTAATTTTGTCTTGAACACCTTCCCATTTGAATGGTTGTGTTGTGCTTGATGTGCAATGGAAGATACTGAGTTCGTTGGATTTTTTCTGATTGACGTGGTTGCCGGTAACTAAAATTTGATTAACAACCGTATCAACTGGAATGTAATCATAGATAAGGCCGGATCCGATTGGCAAACGACGAATCACTCCCTTTGATGCACCCATTAGGAAACCTTGTGGCCCATTTTTCGAAATGGTCCATCCAGGTGTTGGTTCTTTCCAAGAGCCAGTGACTAGACAAAAGCAATACAACAAAACATAATCAATATAACATTTGAATTTATCTTAAAACTGATCTTTAAAAAAAAAACCATACTCATGCTTGGTCGGACGATGCCACATGGGAATAAAGTGGCACATTTGGATACTTCATGTTCAGCCAAATGCTTTGTAAACGTATAGGTGTTTGGATGTTCACCCAAAATGCTTGCCTGTTTAGCTTTCAATTCCTCTTCGCTCAGTGTATTGACCATTTCAATGATGTTTTCGGGATTTGCCGGTGCTGGATACAAAATTTCTTCACATTCAACCAAATATGAATTGACATATGCACTGGACACATGTACAAATGAATCTAAATTTTTGGCTTCTTTCACTTCTTTTGCCAATTGAAGGACTCGCCGGGTTCCCAACAAGTTTGTATTTACCGTTGGTGTCAATGGTTCGTGAAAGTCTAACGTTGCCGCCGAATGAATGATAATATCCACACTGTTGACAAGTGTTTGACGATCAGCTGGCGATATACCCAAATTATCTAAACCAACATCACCCTGAATTGGAACCAATTTCTCGAAAATAGCTGGCGTTTGCTCTTTCAATAAAAACTCAAACACCTGACATTGAACGAAACAAAAAAAGAAAACAAACAATAAAACAATGGGTAATTTGAAATGAAATTGGCCATTGTCAATGACTTAGTAAGTAACACGGTCAATACCTCATTTTTCTTGAGATCGTCCAAACGCTGTTCAACTGTTTTACCACGTTTCTCTCTCAATAGTAAGTAAATTTTTCCAACCTTAACAAACAAACAAAAAAAAGAAATCAAACACAATTACTTAATTGCTATTGTTGTGTTGTCTTAAATCCCGCACACATCAGCAAAGTGCAAGTCTAATATGTTTAGATATTCTAAGTAAACCGCAAAATAATTACCTCTGGAGTGGTTCGAAGTAGTTTTTCAATCAAGGCAATGCCCAAAAATCCAGTGCCACCAGTAATGAATAGATTTTTATTTTTATAATAATTCGCCGTTTCGGACGCCATGGTTGTCGATCAAATTGGTAATGCTAAAGTAAGATGAATCAATTGAAAGGATTTGATTTTAAAAAAAACTATTCAAACTCAGCAGAGACGTGTCTCTATGTTTTGAGTATACTCAAAATTGTATTAAAGTATTGTAAATGATAAGATGGCGCGCACCAACGACCGTGAGTAATTAGCACGGAGCATACAAATTCACATTCGAATGCCCGTTCAACTCACAGTGCGTTTAATGACGATGTTACCGAAAGAAAAAAAACGAAAAATGCTAAAAAATCTTTAAATCTAAAAATAAACGACAAAATAATCAAAAACTGATTATTATTTATAAATAGAAGATCATTTGGAAATATTTATCAAGGTTGCATCCGTATCTTAATTATAAGCCGGCATCTTGCTGTTATTAAGTAAAATGTCATTTTTAAAATGCTGACATTGAATAAAAATAGATTTCAATGCATTGGAAATCTCCATGGAGATGAAATTCATTTCCTGACATGAGGCCAATCACAATTTGGTAACGATTAAAAAAAGTGTTAATAAGCATAGGTATAACAAAAAATAACACAATGAAAGGTAAGATTGTTCGATCAACAGGTGAAAGGAATGTTAATTTGAACATGGGATTCGATAATTTAAGCTCTACATTCAAAATTCGCTACAATAACATATGAAAAAAAAGGCGCATTAAAAGACATTTCGTTGCAAAGATTCGTCATGCTCGAAGAGCATGATTTTGAGAGGCAAACAGACTTTTACCGAAGCCTCGCGGTATTGATTCTGTGCCACTCTCAATTCTCATATCGAGTATCTCTACCGCCCAAACACGCAACATATATGTTGTTAATTACTGAGTATAAACCAATAAGGAAATGCTTGAAACAATATTTGGCGATGACAAAATCATAATACGATGTATAATGGAACTTGATGGCAAATCGAAACACAAACATTACTCAAGCTCACCGCGGGCTTGATTGGTAATCAACAATTTTATTAAAATTATTTTAATGACAGTCTTTTCTACATCATCTGCGATTTACAGTCAAGAAAAAGGTGAATGCCGAAATAATCGCAAATGGTCAAACTAACTAATGTTCACTGATGTTTCGATATTGACAGAATAAAAATGATTTGTGATTCGAGATGCTATTTTAATAATCTGAATTTCAGATTGCCATTTTAAGCTCAAACTCAAACAACTTTTGAACTTGTTTTTTTTCCTTCTACACATGAATTTTTGTTATGCAAATGATACAAAACGAGATATAACCAAAAAAAAAAGCGCAAAAACAAAAACTACAATACCACAAAAGTTTACACGTATTTCAATCCAAAGAATTTTTTTTTCTTCTAGATTCATTTGAAGAAATAAAAACAAAAATATGAATATTCAAATGATCAATGAATTAAATCCATTGAATTTCTAAAGTGCGAATACATTTTCCAATGACCACAACTTGATTATAACGAATATTTACATGGTATTTATTTGATATGAGCTTACGTAGCTTGACGTAGCTCATAACTATATCTCTTTTTCACCATAAAACCCGTACCGCTGATAGTTATGGCATTTTTGTTGTTTGTTGTTGTTCAATGTGTAAATAAAAAAAAACATTGGAGATTGATGTAACACAGTACTGGTTTCGGACTGTTGATATTGCAATTCAATCGAAGGTGTACGCTGTCTACTAAGTTAGTGGAAAGTGCAAAATACAAATTAAGACGTAACATAGTCAATATATGAGATGTTACACACACACACACACTCACACATCGATCTCGTTTAATCAACAAAAAGCAGAAAATAACAATGATAAACAATAAATATCTGTATTCGCAATGTCAACTGAATCAGACAGTTGAACTGATGTTTGATAAATTGACCAAAATATGGTGTATTTTTAGAACTGGGCAAAGAAAAAAAAAACAATAAGACTCAACTGTTGACATTGAATGCGAAGTGTCTTCAATTCAGTGGTTCGACCTAGGGTTTGACTCGATTCGATTTGGTTTGAAAGCGATCTGTCATGTGAAGATCAACACACTGTCTTATCCACTTTATTCACATTTCATAGAGAACAAAAAATAATAATATGCTTTGCACAAAAATATCACTTGTAAACATTGAATGAATACACTTTTCAACGGCAATCTTGCTGAACGACGTAGAAAAAAACGATTGACGTTCAAATAAAATCAAATGTAACTTCAAATACAAAGTAAAGAAATGCAATGCAATGAAACAACAAGAATAAAATGCAAAATAAAAAAATGCCACCAAAACTGAGATGACACAAAATAAAACACAACATCGGTCTGAATGTATGGAACGGTCTAAAAGTAATAGTTACCGCAAAAACTATTGACTTTTGTTCAATTGAAACGGCTACGGCTGTTTTTGCTCTCTCTCTTCCTCAGTGTGGACGCTTTCAAACGAGCGGTGCGAATCGCAAAGTTATAAACTTACAAACACACCCAGGTGGACAAATTACACGAATTTACTCGTGTGTACACGAATTTGACACGATTTGCTACATTTAATTTTCGACCATTTTTCGTTGCGGCAAATTTTAAATTGTCTACACGATTCGTATGCACGATTTATTTTATTTGAATGTTTATACCAAATGTGTACACGATTTAAAATTTGCTGCAACGAGAAGATCGGTCGTAAATGAAATTTACCAAATCGTGTGAAATTCGTGCAATTTGTTCACTTGGGCAGGCATGGACTTAGGCACAATTGAAACAATTAAATGCGTTTGGTTTATTATCTAGCAGGTTAATTTTGTGCATTTAATTTGTCTACTGTTTCTTTGTTGATGATCATTAAAAGCAACAACGACAACAACAACAACAACAACAACAACAACAACAGAATAGAATAGAGGTACCACCTTAATTGTTGTCTATGTCTACTCGTCCAATCAGTTCGGTCAACCGACAATGACCTTACACCGAACTACAATCGCAAAATCATATGAAATAATCACCGCACAAAAAGAATGAATGAAAATGTAGTTAAAGGTAACGAGACGATTGTTGTTTGACAAAATTGAAAATGATCCATGAATTGCACTTAAATTTCTGAGATTTTAATTCTAAATATTAATGTGAATTTCGACCAACAACGGAAAATAATTCAATGACCCATTCGCCTTAACTGCATTGGATGAGCGCTGGTCGGCTTAACTCATTAAAATGTTCAATAATCTGTTGGACTACGTGACTTGACCACAGACGCGTGGTTTAATCGAAATATTAAGGAATGATCACTTTCTTTAACTTTGGCTCGTTTCAACTCTCTCTATGCGATTTTTTTTCCTCTTCGTTTAATTCCAACACATAGTTCATCGCCCTTCGAATCACACATATAAGATTTGTCATTTTCGGTAAAAAAAAAATGAAATGAGACTGACAACGCACCGAAAAGACCTAAAGAGATGTAAATCACAATAAAAATTGAAGTGATAGCTCGATTAGAAAGTTGTTAACGACTTAAATGAATAAAAAAAAACTGAATGCATACGAAATATTATATCAAAAGTTTTAAAAATGAACGTTTTTTTTTGTGTGTGAATGAGATGAAAGTGTGACTGGATGTAGTAAAAGTGATACTTTCGGTGCGATGGTGTGATTTTAAGTCTTAACATCTACGCAAATTAAATCCAAATGTGGTCATTTGGAAACTGTTCGTCGTTTTTGTTATTGTGGCTTAAAAATAAGCAGAAAAAAATTGATGTATGACTATTGTTTGAAATTCAACATATGAAACTTTGCACATTTTTCCGATATTCATCTAATTTGATTTTAGCATCTGTAAAATGTTAGAGGTCTTGAACAGCACAAAATAACCTTTGGATTCAAGAGATCTCGTTGTTTTGCTTACTCTTCGACCGTGTGATTGTATTTGTGGGGGAAAAACATTTAAACAAACAAACAAACACACACAAAAAGTTGCGAGTCACAAATATATGACTGACATCATGTTGTCATGCCAGCCATGTCCGATGTCGTTTTTTAGACCTCACACCGCCATTGAAGTAGTGGAATTCTAATGTTGATGCTATAAAGTTTAAGACCAACACACAGCCAACGATTTTTTTTCGTTTGTTTGTCCTCTATTTTCTCAACACAAATGACCACTGTCATCGTCTGTGAATTAGAACTTCCATTTGCGTGTTGCGTGCTCAGCTCTAGATTCAACTTGAAAATGCGTAAGACAGAAAAAACAAGTCGACAAAAACATTCTATTAGCACGAATACGCTCAAAGTCGAGCGAGACTTTTTTTTGTTTTAAATATAATTTACAAAAAAAAAATAGGCACAAAAGAGGTAAATAACAGTCAGTAAACAATCAAATGCTACAGTACTATTTATCGTCCAATTTAATCTTTGAAATGCATTGACAATGGAGTTGTCACGTTTGTGTGTGTGTGTGTGTGTATGAGAGACCAAAATGTTTATCGCCTCTTCTAAACTGGATTTGGAGACATGTATCCAAATATTGATTATCCATACTATAGAGTCTATGTAAGCAATAGTAGTCGATAATGATGAGTTCGTTCTAGTCAGAGTATTGGAAATCGAAATCGAAATTCAGCTCAAAAGTTGTTTCACAGGTTTATGTAACTACAGCAGACGCTCGGAAATTAGAACCAATTGGTTTTTCAGCTGGTTCTAATTTTCGAAAGGTTCTAATTTTGGAGCGTATTTTGAAAATCGATTTTTCATGTCAAAATGGAGAAAATCAACACATATGTCATATCAGTTGAAATATCTTTGGTTTTTATTGATATATGAATGGAATTTTATAATAGAATCAGTAATCAAATGATTTATTTGTCAGGTGACTCATTTTTCCGTCATGAAATCAGTTATTGAGCTTTGTTTTTTCGTTTTATTCAAATGAGAAACAACTATATCAGAGCGAACAGCCAGTAAATTAGACATATGTTTGGTTGAGAGTAGACATGTTTGTCCGCACCATTTGAGCAAATTGTTAACACTTTCAATCGCTGATGAATATGAAATCTGTGGCTCGTTGATCTCACCATTCATTTCGACGTCATTGTCCGAATCATCGACATCAGCTTCAATACCCGTATCATCAGAATCTTCTTCGAATATGTCATCATTCCATTCATCTATATCACCTGCTGCTATACTGTTGTTTGGAGCAATTTTCGATAAAAGCATTTGAGTTTGTTGGAGAATTTCCATGTAATCGCAATCTTGCTGAACCAATTCAGATAACGGTAAATCGTCCTCCTCATCGAATTGACTTGAATCCCAATTCATTATTTTGTTCCACGATTTTGCAATGACACTTTGAGATAGTTCATCCCAAGCTTGTTTCAGCAATACAATAGCATCCGAAATTTTGTGTTGTTTTAGATATTCATGCACATCAACATCATCTTGTGCAACCAAATGACTCAATAATTTATTTCGATATATTAATTTGGTCATTTTTATTGGATTTTGATCCATTGGTTGGATTGCAGCGGTTACATTTGGTGGCAACAAGAATGCAACGATATTACCATCTTCACTGTGTAGTTCTTCAATCGGTGCATGTGCAGAACAATTGTCAATGACTAAGATAGCTTTCGGTGGCAAATTATTCTCTTTCGAAAAACGACAAACCTATACGAATAAAAAAGAATGAACATTGGTCGAAAAAGTTATTTTACTTTTGAGGATTTAACACTGCTCACTTCTTCGATAAATATTTTGTGAAACCAATTGTGGAATATTCGCGATGTCATCCATGCTGCTTTCGAGTTGTCATAGTGAAGTGGATTATGAAAATCTCGGAAGCACCTTGGGTTCTTAGCCTTGCCGATGACTAACGGTCTCAATTTATGTGTGCCATCACAATTCGTTCCGAGTAAGATTGAAATTCGCTCTTTCTGAATCTTCCGACCGGGTGCGTTTTTCTCACATGCGGCAACATATGTTTTGTCAGGCAAACAACGGAAAAACAATCCACTTTCGTCTGCATTATAAATTTGTGCATTGGTCAGCCCCATTTCGGCAATTTTGGCACGAAATCGATGTATGTATGGTGTAATCAACTCAATGTCACTTGAAAGTATTTCACCACATATCTTCAAGAAACGGATACCGAATCTGCGTTTGAATTTTCCAAACCAGCCATCACTTGCAACGAAATTATTTGATGTTTTTTCTGGGTACATCGATTCAAACAGTTGTTTAGCCTTCGCTTTCATTATTGGACCACTGATTGTACATTTTCTGTCGCGTTGCTTCAAAAACCATTCATATAATTGATTCTCCATCTCCGGATACTCGGACTTGTGCAATGTTTTTTTCTTGGCGAATTGGAATGTATTCGAAACTGCAGCCACAATGTCTTCTCTTTGTGATTTGATGTACGATATAGAAGATTTGGAGACACCATAATCAATAGCTAAACGATTCGCTTTCACACCTTTATCAAGTTTTCCTAAAATATCTGTTTTTTGTTCTAACGTCAACGTTGTTTTTTTACGTTTTTTGTCATTATTTGCCGACATTTTTTGATGATAATATTAAAAATAAACAAAAAAAACGAAACAATCAAAAAACAAAATATAGCGCATTGAAACCAATTCCGTGAAGCACTTGTTCGAATACTAGCGACATTCGATATGACTGAGATTTCAATGGATACTCGGTTTAGTTTCCATTTATGCACAGCAAATAGAATAACATGCATGAACACTGCTTGTGTTGCAACGGTAAATGCGCCGCTTCACTCTTCATGTCTTTTAAATGTAAACAAATGAACTAGAATACTAAAAAATCGAATGCAAAACGGATTGTGGTGTTCGTTTTCGAGCGAATAAATGAAAGAAAAGAAGAAAAAAAATCCGCTCGGAAATTAGAACTTTTTGGTTCTAATTTCAGAACGTACAATGTATCGACGAAGCTGGTTCTAATTTCTGGACGGTTCTAATTTGTGAACGTTCTAATTTCCGAGCGTCTGCTGTAATACGTGTCTAATAGCGTGTGTTTGGATTCCATCGGTTTTAACCCGATTCATGTGTCCGCTAGTATTTAACTTATCTTATGTTCACAAGCTCAACGGAACTCGACTGGATTTTGCTAAAAAAGAAATCAACATTAAAAATCTCTGGAACGCAATTTCAAGTCATCAAAAACTCAACGGTTTGTTGATTTTCTTAAAATCAACGAAATAAACATCATGAATGCCGGAATTCAATTCGGGTTAAGCAATCAACGATTGCGACCTAGCTGTAATTGCGCATTACACGATATGAACGATGCCTTCGTATCATTATGAATCCGATAAATCGGAAAAATTCGGTTCAATAAATACAAAATTATTGTTTTCGTCAGAATTTCGAATAATTTCATGATTGTCAACGAATTTTTTTGATTGTTTTGCGTAAACAATCATCATTTTGAAGAACTAATAGAAATAAAATGCATTGAACAGAAGAGAAATGGTAAATTTCAAGCTAAAATGCATAGAAATATATGCAAACATATATGCAACAATCTATAATTTCATATGCGTACGTCATTTGATTGAAATTGCGTGTTGTATGCGCATAAGATGGTATAATTTGTAAAGTGATTGCCATATATTTATATTTCAAGACACATAATATAGAAATTATGTGTATACAATGTTGCACGCAATTTCGATCTGTCAATCGGGATTTCTTTCATAATATACTGTTTTAGTTGTTGTTATTGCTGTTTCGGTTCACAATAAATGATTTAGCGAAAGTCCATTTGTTCATATTCTTATCTTGTTATTCAATGTTTTGTGTGCAGAATTCCCGTTTGTTGTTTCACTCCGTTAACGATGAGCAGTTTATTGTTGATTGATATTAAACAATTAAACTTGAAAAGAAACAACCAACCACGCCGAAGAAAATACAGCACGAGGTTTTTTCTCAATTTACTGCTATACGGTGAGTTTGCAGTTGTATTCGATTACGCATTGGTCTTTCTCCTCTATCTCTTTTAACGATTTTATCATCCGGTTTCTGAATGTGTTTAATTTTCTACAATTCACACAGAGAATCGAATGAATTTCATTTTGTATCGAAATAAAGTTGAATTCAGAACGGCTTTCACCCGTTAGTGACTCGAAGCTGTGATCTCAATACATTTTATCTTGTGTGTTTTTTTTTGTTTTTGTTTTTTTTTTTATCTATGTGATAGTGAATAGTAGCGATCTTGGATATTTCATTGAATCGCTGATACAATCAAGTCACGTCAACACCGTTTCTCACTCGTGATCATTTTAATAAACTTTTTTGTTTCATTAACAGATTATGTGTTGTTGTTGTTGTTTTTTTTTAAAGCTCAAAACGGAACCAACAAACTTTTCTTCATATTCAATTATTTGAATAATTACAAATGGCAGAATAAAAAACAAAAAATCATGAAAAATTTAATACACACCTGTGTGACTTCAACACCGATGAAAATAACAAAATGTTTAACTAAACAATAGAATTATAGAAAATAAATGCATAAATAAACGGGCCGGCAAATAACCAAGTAAAGTAATTTCATTTATTACATGCACCAAAATATTTGACAACAACAACAAACAACCAATTGAATTTTGTGTGCACCTAGAGATTCGGTGTGTAACTGAACAAATACGACGACGGTATCTAGATTTTATGCTTGCAATAAGACGGATTCCACACGACTGACAGCCGATTTGAAACGTACTACACTCAATTTGTTGTTTAACAATGTGTTGATTCAAACAACGTTCAACTGCCGCACAGAAGAACTGCTGGATCGTTTTTCTCTCTCTCTCTCTCTTTCTTTCACACTCTTTTTCTCAGCACACTCACACACACACACACACACACACACACACACACACACACAATCCATTTTTGACCATACACACGTCATTCCAGCTTTCAATGTAAAGGTTTTTGCGAACAATATATTGGATATCTGTGTGTTATTCGAATGTGTTTGCACTTGGTAGCTAACAAATGTTAGCAGCCCAATATGAAATAAACGCGTATGAAAATTCACATATTTTTTTTAATGATTAGTGTGTTAGATGTTTGAACAAATACCGTCTCCGTTCGTTGTACATTCCGTTCGTATCGTTTACTAAACTATGCATTGGAGTCGCCAATAGACGTATGCGTAATACGTATACATTTCATTTTAGAAACAAACTTAACCCTATAAATTTCTTTCTTTCTCGAGTTTATAATTACCAAACAAAATTTAACATCTTCTACTTTCACTTTTAGGTATCACACTTGTGACATATAAATGACTTTTTATGCGATTATTGCAAATGAGTCTGAGAAGTAACAAAACAAAACAAAAAATGTCAGAATTACCAAAAACTACAAATCAATGCAATGGACGGTTAATTAAAAGAAAAATAATCAATGTGATTGTGGAACAATTGATTATTATCGTGGCGTTAAGATCAAGGAGCCAAAAATTATTGGACTGATGCTCATTTTATTGGCACTTCCCTTAAATTAACTCGATGATATCAATAACAAAAATTGTCTTAAACTTTGTATTTGAATGTCATCAAATTAAGGCCGTGGCAATGACATTATGCAAGCGCCTGGCCCACCTGTACTTACTCACCATATTCACTTATCGATTATGATTGTGTTCAACAATTTTAGATCGATAAATTGGAAATGATTTTGAGTCATCGATGTGAACGTAGTTGAATTTTTGTCGTAAATGTTTTGGATTTTTTTTTTTTGGAAAGAATTTACGGACAAACTGAAAAATATTTGAATCGTGCCGATGGCAATGTAAACCGCTTG
Organism: Aphidoletes aphidimyza; assembly: GCA_030463065.1. Lineage (NCBI taxonomy): Eukaryota > Metazoa > Arthropoda > Insecta > Diptera > Cecidomyiidae > Aphidoletes > Aphidoletes aphidimyza. Next base: position 6,935,183 of record CM059998.1, on the reverse strand, counting down.
AAAACTAGCCAATTGTCCATGAATACCATGTATACGTTGAAAACGTCGCAGTTTTACGAAATTGATGGCAAATGGGGGAATTTTGAAATTCCTGTATTTTATTGTAGCGTCAACATTTTGCGTCACTGGAGTCCAGTTATTAGACTTTAGTCGTTGAACCTGTCCTCAGACATCACAAAAATAAACCAACCGCCAAAATTTCAACGGAATCGTACCATATTTATATTCAGATAAGATAGGACATGTGCACTCTGGAAATTATTTGAGTGCATAATAAACTGGAAGAGTGAGAGCAAAACATACAGTAAAATTCCAGCGCTACGATATGTTCTGGAAATTCACAAAAACGCTCACACATTTTTGGTTTTATTTAAAATAACTAATTTTTTGGCCAGTATTTACACTTGTCCGATCTATTGTCTTGTTGACCCAACAAGAGATATGCGTAAATAGTAGAGAGCGCTTGTTAAATATATCTGTATAAGTTTTTGCTTGGAAATGACTAATATTTTACAGTTTTCCCGCTATATTATAGCGAATATAGTAGGATTTTCAGACAACCTGTACACGTAACTGATAAGAGATAGGTGCAAATAGTCTTTAGACAATTTTTTGATCGTCATTTTGCAAAAACTCTATACTTCTAATTGCTCTGAAATTTCGATACTAATGCAATAACGAAAAATCAAGTTCCAAAAAGATTTCTTTCTTGGATTTCTCTCTTGGGCATGATTGTTTTAGTGTTCGATAATATGTTTGATTTTATAGAATTTGAATGACCATTCGGTTCATGTGAGAATTTTGCGTTCATTCACATTGAATTCCTTATGAATTTTATATTCACTGCATAAAAAATTCATTTGTTCCTTATTCTCATATTCATTTGATTGTCTTCATTTTCATGCAATTTCAATTTCACTAGCAGCGCAATAAAAATGGAGTTACCTCTGAATACATTTGAATTTTACCGCCCAACAAGAACAACGTACTTGTACATTATATCATTGTATATGAACAATCAAAAAAGTTTCAATCGAGAAAATAAAACCAAAATAGATGCAATGAATGAGTTTGAAATAACTAATAAAAATGCAGAAATGTGCCTTCTAAATTTCAAATATTTTCAATAGAATCGCAATACAAAAAAAATAATCTAGAAATAAATGAAATTAAAAATAAATGTTGTGTGCTAACTTCATGCTGTACTTTGACGACACTGCGTAGTAGAGTGAATCGTTGTTTGACAGATGAACTGACAAATCACATTGGACGGAAGTGTATGACGCCATGATGCTTTTCTCATATTCTTTCTTTTTCGAACGTGTGAAGCGTCAAGACGGTGTGCGATTCCACTCTCTCGTCTAATTTCGGAAAAATATTCAGAAAACAGTGAGTATCATGTGTTCAAATGCTGTGCAATTTGCAACTTATTCATTTATAAATTCCACAATTGTGTAAATTTTATGGAAACAATATCTAAAATGCATTTCTTTTTGTTTTAATTTGTACTCTTTTCCATTTCATAATTTGCCTCTCGTGTGGACCCGTGTGCACCTTGTGTCAATTGTACGTAATTCAATGAAACACGTTGTTGTTTTTTCATCAATCGTATGATCGAATAGAAATGCCGAAAGAAATCAAAGAAGTGAAAGATTTTTTGATGAAGGCGCGCCGAAAGGATGCCCGTGCCGTTAAAATAAAGAAGAATCCATTGAACACCAAATTCAAGATTCGCTGCTCACGCTTCTTGTACACATTGGTTGTTGCTGACAAAGAGAAGGCCGAAAAATTGAAGCAATCTTTGCCACCAGGTCTTCAAGTTAAAGAAGTCAAGTAAATCAGTTGAAAAACCGCAACTCACAACACACAAATGACAACAACAAACAATTATCACCAATTATCCGGTAAACCAACTATCATCCACTGGATTCAATGGATACATAATTTGATGTTTATGTAGCAGACCATCAGCGAACATCAATAAAAAAAAAACAGTTTCAAAATATTGAATATTTTTTTTTTACAAACAAAAAACTATTTTTTGTATCAGAAAATATGGCAAACTGATGTTTCCAATGAAATACAATACATTGAGTTCTGTTGGAATATCGTTTTGTGTTTCATTATTTTTTTTTTGCTGCAAATAAAATTGGTGTCAATGTGTATATGATTTGAAATTTAGTGTGTTCGATTTTGTTAATTTGAAACATAACCTCAAATGGTTGTAACAATGTTACAGTGGTGCCGATTTCTTGATTCAATTTAAAGCATCACATGAAGAATAATCGAGACAAATGAATGATTTGGTTTTAAACTATTTGTTGGATTTAAAATTATTGTCAAATGAGAAATGTTTTTTGATTTCGGTGCATTTTTTGCTAGTTGTAATTTCTTTTTGAGAGTTTGTCTCTCATTGAATGTTTTTAGTGGCTTTGACATTATTTCATCGAATTTTTATTACCATCAAGAACTTGGTTTGAGTTTATTCCGTTGATAAACATATTGATTCACATATATATAATATTAATTGCCACGTTCTATTCAATTTTAATATTTCTTACGATTGTACAGTTATTCTGCTTTCACAGCAGCTCACTCGAAGTGGTTTGCACAAAGGTGCAACCAAACACATTTTGAGATTGCCCATGTGTTGAAAAATACAGATATTTATCAAATGGATGTTCGTTATCAAATAATTTAAAGCACATCGTTTATCGTGTTAGCGACGAATTGTCACGTTATATTTTCCAAAATTATATTCAAGCAATTGAATTTGCATAAAACTTAAGGGCTAAAAATAATGTGAATTTCAATGTGTTTTTAAAAAAATGCAATAATTTTGTTTTTTAAAATGTTCATTTTACAACTGAAAAATGATCATTCTATTGCATTAAAATTAGTAGTCCCATGTCCAATTTTGGTCCCAATACAACGGTTCGTCGAGATTTTCCCGATCTCTAGCATGAACAATGTCCACATCATTCTGATTAATGTCAGCGATTAAATTCATGTTTGAACCATCCAAAGCATTGAAGTTGATGGATTCACTTGGATTAAAAGCGGTGACCACACGTTTATTTTCGCTTCCAATCAATTTTGTTATGAATTCTGTATTTTGTAGCAAGTCATGAGCTTCATTTTCTGCATTGTATACACCGACTAATTCACGTATCACACGATTTCGTTCCATTTCAATCGTATTATCTTGAAGCTGTACGAGAGCATCGGCTAATCGACCTTCCAAGTTTCTATAAATGAAATAATTTATGCAATTTTAATGACTTAAAGTTGAATTGCATGATTAAAAGTTGCTTAATCGCTCAATTTTCTGTGCGTAAAACAAAATCAATTGAAATTATTCTCACGTTATTTCCTGTTTGATTCCTGCGGATCTAGAAATTTAGATTTTTTAGGATTAGATCATCAATGGCAAAATTAAAAGGTAATGAAATAAGTAAGTAGTTAATGATAAAAACATTCGATACCTCTTTTTCTTCTTTAACATTTGTGAGTAATGGAAAACTTTGCGTGTCCCCTCTTGCACCTCATGCTCGTAGCTACAATAAAGCAATGGTAAATTTGCACCGAGAAATCTAGACTTTAAAAATGTTTACAATCGATGCTTACTATTTGAAGACATAGTAAATAATTATTTGTTGAATGTCCTTCTTTGATGAGTACCTGTAAAAGTTCAGATCAATCAATCACATAAGTTCATTTAAAGAGACCGCTACATTTGGTCACACAAGTACAACGTAAAGGTCCACTACAATAACTGGAATGTAGTTTTTAGTTCAAAATTGTCATTTGACTTGAACCAAAAAACTCCATCCGAAAATAAATTGAAGTGATTGTTCAAAAAGTTCAGACTTGTATGAGTGGAAATAAATCAAACGAACGGAATAATTTGGAATACATACGTGAATTGTTCCAAAATATTGTTGTTGAATTGTTCGATGGTTGAGATTCGTTTGGTGCGTACTTCAATATCTGTATGTGGATTATTGTCTTCGACAATAACACTTGCACCATCGACTGTTGAGTCATTGTTGCGAATTTCATCATTTCGATACTCCTTTGGCAATGCGATAAATTGTTTTCTCGTCATATCCGTCACGAATACACGATGCATTCGAATTTGTTTTGTTTCATTATCAAAATGTGTTCGCATCCGTAGTTTTGGTGTGAATATTTGTTGTACAACTGTTTCCAAATTGTGCATATCATACCATAGCTTCGGTACACGTTTTGGTTGCGTGAAAAATGCAGGACTCTTTGTCATATATGGATTCAATGCTAACGTAATTTTTTCACGATTTCGTTCGCATCGTGCACAGATTTGGTGCATTTTATTGTAGCGCGTTTCAATTAAAGATTTTTTCCTAGTGAAAATAATAAATAAAACAACTGAATTACATTCATAATCCTGACCTTTTCTGACTTTCTTCAACAATTAATTCATCGATTAATCAAAACAAAAAGCAAAATGGAGAAAAATAACATATTTTCATACAAATTAATATATTGACATGGACACACTATGCCCTTGTGAAAATAAAACGATTAAACAAACAGTCGTTTAGCAAACGGCTAAATTGGGACAAAAAATGACTGGCAATCGATTGATATTGATTGGCAATCGACTGAAACCGTCTAAAGTACATAAATTTGTAGGTTTCAGACGTCTATTGTCTTAAATCCAACGACTATAGTCGTCTAATAGTCGACTGGCTGGCAATCATTTTTTTTTCACAAGGGTGTGCAATGAAACGGCTACTGCATTATGGCCAAACCAATACTTTTCCTAATCACATTACATGTGCGGAAAAGTAAAATGTAAACATGCACACACACATGCAAGGGAAAAAAAGCGAAAACAACAGCGATGTATCAATAATCGAGAGGGTGACCGACGTTGGTAAACACACAGATGGTTTCAATGCACTTGAGCAATTGTAATGCAAATGGATTATAATATCAGATAAAATGTGGTGAAATTGCGTATTGGATTTTTAACTTGGCTTGAATGTTTTCAAATTTCAATACATTTCACTTAGATAAAGCATTTCTGTAACAAGATGAAAATGTACAATTTAATTAAAGTATTGCACATCGTTTTGGTAAGCGATGCAAAATCCTTTGCGAAAGAACTGCTTATCTTTTTGAATCAGCCACCCATCCCATCTCAACTGTTCTATCTTCTGTTAACTGATTTCGTAATGTGTCCACTTTTTATCATTAGTATTAGATGATCGTCAATGGACGATGGACAAATATTTATTTTTCGATGAATAAATTTCTCATAATATTTAACTGAACAGATATGTGATCATTTGCACACACAGAAATTTTCTCCGATTCAGCTGACGGAATTACTACAAAAAACGCTGTATGTATGTATTGCCTACAAAAACTGAAGCATTCCCTACAAAAATGCCCCTTTGTAGTTATTCAGTGCAATGTTTGTATTTGTTTCTCCGGCTCTGCTACATTGTCTCCTATTCTTCTGTAAGCCACTATCACATGCGCAAGAAGGAGAAACGATACTACAATCTTAAATGCGTGCGACTAGAGCATTGTGTATTCTTACGATTCCCCTTTTTGCGCACCATTGAATGTCTTGTTAATTCAAATATCACAGAATCCGTAGAAACACATACAAGTATTGTACTGAATAACTACAAAGGTGCATTTTTGTAGGGAATACTTCAGTTTTTGTAGGCAATACATACATACAGCGTTTTTTGTAGTAATTTCGTCAGCTGAATCGGAGAAAATTTCTGTGTGTGTGAATTGCAATATAAATGTGAAAAAAAATGAATTCGATAGCTGAATTGTTTACTTACGATTGAGATTGTTCAATGATTTCTTGCTTTTGTTTTTCATTGTACACAAGGTATTGAATTTCCTGATTCCTGAAAATGCCATTTCCATTGTTTAAAATAATATGAATTAGTAAAATTAATTTCACTTTCAAGTGTGAAACAAGTTCAATCATTAAGTTCTTGGCTTACTTTTCATAGTTGTAATTGTTAAAATCCTTAATAGCTGAATACACGTCATGAATTTTTTCTTCGCAATAATTTTCAAATCTGTGGCAAAATAATTTTCAAAAGAAAATATTTCCGTAAAAAACAAAATACCGAAATTGTGTTTGATCAAACGTTTTAGATTGAAACTTGAAATTTACCGATGCAACTCAATAACAGCCGAATCAGGTAATTTGTGTACAACATGAATCTGTGCTATGATTGTTGGAAGTTCGGAATGCTCTTCAGGCTCTGGTTCGTTATTCTTGATGATAGGTGGATATGGCATAGCACAATCATATGGAACAAGTGCTAGTGACGGTGATAATTCATTGCTGCAATTTTTCTTATCATTTATACGGAGTGGCGGGAATTCAACTTGGTGTTTTTAATTAAACAAAGTGTTTAAAAATGATATTAGCTAATGTTGATTGGATGTGTCACTCCAAGAGAGGTAAACAACATACCTGCAGGTTCATCGAACCAGGGAATGATTTCATTTTTGCCAGTAGACAAATAAAGTACTAACGCTTTAAAAAGAGTCGTCAACTCCATATTGCTCACTAACTTCAAGTGAATGATTATTCTGGTTTTTTTTTTTAAATGATTCGTTACAATTTGGCGATATGCACACGTGTGATTTAACAATTAAATGACATATTTTCATAAACCGTATTTATATGAGAAAAATTTATTCATAATGCAATTGATTTCCAGCCACAATATATATATTGACGAAATGTGAAAAGACTTGTATAAACATTTATTTACGACGAAGTAAAAAAATGCCAACACATCCATTCATCTCAATTCAAAACATCTGTTACATACAAGAGAAACAAATAAGATAAAGACGAATGAGGCACAACGAATTCAACATTACTACAAATAAATGTGTCAAAAGAGCGTTTACTTCTGCCGGCAAACGAAAATCTCCCGGAATAAAATCTATCATATGTAGATTTTATACTTTCCTATAGAAAAAGGGTTAAAATAATTGCATTCATTTGCAAAAGATGATGTTGAAGTGGCAATTTTGGAACACCTGTGACAGTTTGATTAATTCTAGCTATGAAACATAAACAAATGAATTCATTTATTGAGCAATCAAAATAATCTACCCTAGAATCTGCCCCCTGAACCTTTGACTTTAAATTATTGATGTAAAAGTAACATTCCGTTTCGCATGTATGCGGTGATATGCGAAAAGTGAACGCAGCTCACGAGAAATGAAGCGAATAAATAACATACAGAAGTAAACAATACTGTTTCGTCATAACAATTTTTCCTCTTCCATGAAACAAAAAAGACCGGAAAAGTACATCATTTTAAGTCCAGTTATTTGTTAGATTAGATAAACCAAAAAGAAGATAAAAATGCAATGCAACTTTTGATTCAAAAGTCTAAACTTTTTAAAACATTTTATTTTCGAAATCAAAGCAAAAACGTCGGAGAAACACAAGTAAGTTTGACCATAAGTATAACAAATTGAACATATTGCATGATCAAAAGCGGATGAAAATAGCTGAAAATGAGTGGCTGAGAGTAAAAATACGCTTGTCGAAACACGTTATTCAAAAGCGTTTCGTATTTATATTACTTGAAAGTGCATCGGTTGACTAGAGAAATCCTTGTTTTACTTTTATTGAGGCGTCAATCGGAAAAATAAGCAAAATTTTAACAACGACAAATATTCAACGAGTACTTCATTACATAACAGGCGTTCAGAAGCAAAAACAAAATTCAAGTAATTTAAATTTATGTAAGATTTAAAAACTCACGAAATCATGATACGCTTCTTCATAACCTGTTTGGACCAGCTCATTCTTATTCTCAGTCACTCATACATTTTATGATACGGGTAACCCAATACAATTACCCATCAAACAAGGAAATCAAAATGAACAACACTTGTTCGGTTCTAGTAAATTTATATCGGATAAATAAAAATGTTTTGTTCAATAATACCCCAAAAGGGTTTTGCAAGGTTAGCTCGATTTGATCTTTTACACTCTCATGAAATTTCGCGATTTTTCCACTTTTCTGAATTTCACTATTTTCCACGGCTATGAAGCTACAACAACAATAACATACAATTTTTGCAGTTTGAAAGAACACAGTAGATTGTCACGCATCAAACGAGCAGAGCTGTAGAACACCCGAACAAGAGAGAAATAAAAAGGCTACTCGATGATTTTTCGAATTTGTCCGCCAAAAATTACATCAACTGAACTGAGTCTATTGTCTTCTGTTATACTTTAGCAGTCTCAGCACTAGCGTCGTAACGATCTAACTCGGTACAATGGAATTCATAGCATTGCTATTTTCACATTGAGGTCTATATCCCGTAAACTATTGACACCTTTTCAAAGCTGTCTTGAGCAAAGTTATAGATAATGATATAATCTACAATTCTTCTAACCAAACTTTGTTAAAAAAATATGACATCTTAATGGTCTTACAGTGTGTTCCACTCCAGAAAGATACCCATACATAAGTTCTGACATAGCCTTCAGGGTCTATGATTATCCCCCCTTAAGTTTTTGGACCCCCTGTGAATTGAATTGACTTTGTATAAAATGTGTATATTATCACCAAATAGCAAAATCTTGTCCCACCTTGAAAATTCAACCACATCTCCCAAAGGGTAAAGCTAACTTTGCAAAACACTTTTGATGATTTGGTAGACTCGAGGTGTACATCCGAAAAATATCAGTTGTCCAGGAAATTTATTGTCACACTGTGAATAAAAACCATTGTTTGATAAAAGTAGTGTAAAATTTTTCCCATAAATCGTTAAATCGTTTCTTCCTTGAAAACTTTAAATTTTTAAGCTCTGCGGAATTCGGGATATAAAGTAGACACACTTCTACTTTAGGTTAATAAAATCTTTTAAAGTAGCGAAAGGAAGACCCAGCTAATCAGTGAAAGTATAACCAATACAGACCAGTGGTCCACATTGGCAAAAAGAATGACACTTTGGCCGAAGTCATGATACTGTAGTAAATATTTTGAATGTGTTGAGTCTGAAATTACCATAAAAATCCCATTGCTGTGCATTTCTTTATAGAAATTTTCCGAAATTCGTTTACGAACAACTTTAAAAGTTATCACTATTATTATTATTAAATTAAATAAAACCAAATTCGCATGTATTTTTCTGCATATATTTTGACAGTGGCAGCTATCACATCTGAAACTATTTCTCAATACCTAAAGATTCCAATCTGTCATCATCAACAAAAGTGTAAACAAAAACAAAAATTATTTGTCTCGAAAATGTCTAAGTACGTGCCAACAAAACAGCATTTGCGGGAAGCTTTGCTTTTCTGTTTTAATTTAAAGAAAACCGTGACCGAAAGTCATGAAATGATCTCAGAAGCTTATCCTGAGACTGTTTGGGAAACAAAAACGTGTCACCGTTGGTTTGCACGCTTCCGAAGTGGTGATTTTGACGTGGAAGACAAACAGCGTCCCGGCCAGGTGAAAAAGTTTGAAGATGCTGAATTGGAGGCATTACTCGATGAAGGTCAATGTCAAACAGAAGTGCAGCTTGCAAGATCATTGGGAATCACTCGCCAAGCTATTTCCAAACGCTTACATGCAATGGGAATGATTCAAAAGCACGGAAATTGGCTGCCACACGAATTGAAAGCGGGGCACATTGAAAGACGTTTGATGAATTGTGAGATGCTGCTTCAGAAGCACAGAAGGAAACAGTTTTTGCATCGTATTGTAACTGGCGATGAAAAATGGATACATTTTGATAATATCAAACGTAAAAAATTGACGTTAACAACAACACCGCATCAAGACAACAATGATTTTAAGACAATGCTGTGTATTTGGTGGGATCAAAAGGGTGTTATCTATTTTGAGCTACTGGAACCAGGTCAAACTGTAACAGAGAAGATTTATCGACAACAAATTATGAAACTGAGCAAAGCACTGAAAGAAAATCGGCCAGAATATGTCGAAAGGCATGACAAAGTGATATTCCACCATGACAATGTGCGGTCACATACATCCAAACTGGTCAAGGAAACGTTAGAAGCGCTTAAATGGGATATCTTACCTCATCCACCGCATACACCAGACATTCCTCCTTCTTGTTATCACTTGTTTCGATCGATGCTGAGCCATCTCTCTCGACAGCGCCTCAATCATTTTGATGAAATTAAAAATTGGCTCAACGAATGGCTCACGCAAAAAAATGAACAATTTTTTCGCGATGGAATTCATAATCTACCAAAACGATGGGAAAGTGTCATAGCTAATGATGGTCAATACTTTGAATGATTTTTTTTTTTGAACATTTTATTACTTTACATTTGAAATAAACATATTTTTTTCACACACAAAAATCCGTAAATTGATATAAATACTTTGATGAATAGTTTCGAAAAGTTATATTCAATGTTCCAAAGCTGATGAATTGACGCCAATTTTGTGCATAGAAAAGTTCTTTTCAATGTTTTTAAGAAATAATATGTAGTAAATTCTTTGAAATCTATAAATTTATGTGCGTTCATCGCATTCAATAGATTTTGCGCGAATCAGCTAAGTTTTTGGAAACTTTTTGATGGTTTTTTTTTTGTTTAGCAAGTTCTTCTGATGCGATCCAGTGCCGAAGATAAATTTAAAAAAAATGAGGCATCAATGTGAATAATTCGGTTGATGTTGACCCACTTCTGGTACGTCTGCTTGAAAATCAACATTCTGATCGATATTCTATCGACATAATTTGAGTTTGAGTAACACTTTATTGATTTTATACCAAATTTACTCAGTTAAATTTAAGTTATTCAGGAGGAAAAATGATACGCATCAATTTGATTGTAAACAGTTTGTTTATTCGGTAAATGATTTTTTTCTCTTGAATTGCTTGAATTCAACTGAGTAATTTCGTTTTAAAATCAATGAGATGTTTACTGATGTGATGTTGATACACCTCTGGTACGTTCACCAGAATGAGGTGGTTGTTGTTACTCTTCACCAGGTTTCACGAAATGTTGATCATTGCAAGCCGCTCTCTTTGACCTAGGATAATACCGCTATTTCGCTTAAAATGCACTTCATTTGAATTGATAAAACAACAAGTGTTATAAAAATATATGGAAATTGAACAATTTTGATTCAATGTAACGAATGGACATGGACAATGGACAATAAAAATTGAACACATTACTTCATGAGAATAAAATCACCACAACAAAAAATAAATGAACAAAATGGCCACCGTTTAGTAACATTAATAATAATCAATATATTTATTTTTGGTTTTCATCCATACTTTACATTTATGTTTAATCCTGTTGATTTTAGTAATTTTTGTTCTTGTTGTCAAATACCATACACCACACGCCTCTACCAAATAGTCTATGTTCTTTTGTGTTTTTGTTTTTGTTTTTTTTAAATTCAGTTTGCTGTTCGTTTTTTATAATTTAGGACAAGCATTTTATTTGTTGTTGTTTAATTAACTATACATTTGGTTGCACTTTGCAATGGTATTCATGTGACATGACCAATTTTTGGTTGTAATCCGGAATAAAATGGTTATTCGAAAGGAAGTCGAAGTATATATTCAGAAATTGTTTTTGTTTTTGGTTTTTTTTTTCATTTATTTATTCAAATGTGTTTGCGCGCACCTTAATATGATTGATTTCACATCATTTTGCTGGCAATTATGTGTAAGTGTGTGTGTGTGTGTGTGTTGTGTTATGTTGTTTTTTTAATGGCAGAGTGTGTATAAATGTTGGTTCGTTTGCCTGTTCACCGTTGATAGAGTCCATCACTCATTATATCATAATTAAATGTTTTTTAAAATGAACAATGGCTCTTAATTATGGAGCATCAAAATATTCCACATACTTCATTTATATTAAAAAAACCGCCAAAAACTCAATTTTCATTTATACGAATTTGAACATTTATGAATATGGTCAATATCTCTTCAAATATTTGTGAGTTTGACTAGTCAAATGAATTTTCACAATGTATTCGATTCGATAGATCGAAACCAAAATTGAAATGGTCGATTTAAAAAAAAAAAAAATACATACAGACGACGTTATTGGAATAATAAATGAATTTCAGGAATTATTTCCCTTATCGATTGCGAATCAGGACGTATGTGTGTGTGAGAGGGTATGCGTGTGCCCGAATCAATTGATATGGATGGTAAATATTCCACAGTTCAGTTTAAATGTTCGGTCTCATTGTGATTTACCACGAAAAGTAAATACAAATTTCAAACGTTTTCGATTCAATACATACACGTCGGGCAACAATGCCTTAAAGCGAAAGCTAAAAATATTGATACTCAAGTAAATCGCTGATGAATAAGTTGATTTCATTCAACGCCATTGATGTCGTTTATGACACATTCAAACCACCAAACAATACAAATTCTGAAACACTCAAAACAAAAAGAAAAAATATATTATATATATGTTTCTTTGCGATTTAATGTAATGGCAAATAGTGATTGCCTCTGGTGATTTGAAAAATTGTGTGCTGTTTTTGTTGTGTTCGGGTTCTCTTTCTCTTTCTCTCTCTCTCTCTTTCTCTCTCTCTCCTTCTACTTTTTTTGTCACAAAGAGCACAGAAACCATAAGAACCCACATCAATAATTGTCTGTGTGTCACATTACCTCACAGATTTCTTCAACATAGCAAAAATTATTTCACACGAATGCTAAACATTTTATCAAATAGACGACATTTTCCTTGTTTTTGGTTTTTGTTATAACTGAAAAAAGGGAAAAACATTCTCTTCCGAGCAATGAATTAAATCACAAGATCTGCCACATTTCATATACGAATCGGTGAATGTGTAATCATTTTGAAACAATAGGCCTAAAATGTCCATAGATGCCTGAAATGTTCATAGAATTTTAAAAGTCTGTACTCGCCCGAAGCATATTCGCATCGGGGAGTCAGTTTATGAAGTTTCAATCAGCAAACGAAAAATGCAGAACACGATTGCAAGCGTTTCGGTAAAAATACGTTGGCAAAAATGTCGAATTCATCGAATACGAGCAGTTAACAGTGCAGAGAACTGAATCAGTAACGGTAACATTTTTGTTCATTCCAAAGATGATGTTGATAAATGTGTATTTACTTCGGCTGGAATGAATGCTTCTAGCAGTGGCCACTCCACGTTTGTTTTATTGCTGGGGGGATTTAACCATTTCCGAATGCCTGGTTATTGGTTGGTGCTTGCATTCGGTACATAATTCGCAAACATTCTATACAAACGAATGTGGATTCATGAAAAATACACAGCATTCGCATAAAGCACTAGAGATTCACCAGTCCGTAAATGTACGATTGCACAGAGCATTCACAGGCATTCATGAGCATTCGCTAACTGTTCATACACATGCATCTTTATTTGAAATGGTTCTGATTGACATTCGCTCATCATTGTTCCGAATTCGCTCATCATTTCTTAGCATTCGTAACTATTCGATTGAATTCGAACGCTATTCGCACGAGTTAAATCCCCTTAGTTCTATTGTTGTTGTAAAAATAAGTTGGAGCCGTAGGGTTTTTTCGAAATCCAGGCGAGCAAAAAGCGATTTGTTTTATCGTTCACACACAAACCATAAACGTTTTGAAACAGGGATTCGGTTTGTGACCGAAAATTCGAGAGAATGACATGAGTACAACACATTAATTAAAATTTATAAACGGAAAACCAAACGCATCTCTCTCTTTCTCTCTTCCGTTCACTCATTCGCTTTGCAAACGGCGATCGTTGCAATCTCCCCAGCAAAAGCATTATTTCAAAGAGAGAAAAAAAATGCAATGCCCACAAATATTGGCATTTTCCAGTCCAATATGCTGTAACCCTGTTTACATATAAAATAAACCGAAACAATTTCAATCCATGGAAACATTTCCGCGAGACACATGGAGTGTTTCCTTTTTGCGTCTCAACAATGCATTCGAACCCAAATATAATAAATATTACAAAGAAATCGTTTGCAGAAGCTATAAATTTGAAAGCGCACCCACAATTTTCACATTGTTTGATTTTTGATGTCAAAACCGAATAATCACCATAAGTCTTCAGAGATCACACGAACCGATGAGATGACACACACACAATGCAACCGAACTTTATTTTATATGCCATGTCTTTACCGCATATCATTGGTGGTGGTATATGGTTGGCATCGATGTTGGGATTATTTATAAAATGCGATTAATTCAATGTTAAATAATCATTGTCTTGGAAACGAGCTCGCTGCTCGATGCATACGATCACTGGGTTATTAAATGGTGAGTGGATTTCTGTTTTTTCTTCCAGAAATTTAAAAAAAAAAATCAATTTTACTACCACAAAATCATCATTTTTTAATCTGGAAAAGAACCAAAATCAATGCTGCAAATTGCAAGTTTGTAGCATCTCGAGATTCTCTTGAGCATCTCAACATGCTGTTCAATCATTTATATGGCTTTATTTTTTATTGTTCAAAAGTTGATATTGTTTTCCTTTTTTTTTAAATCTGTAAAGCTTTTTTCTTTTTCTTGGCAGTTCCTAGATACTTAAATAGCTACAGCGATGGAAGAGTGACTGAAAGTGATTGAATATCCAAAAATATATATTTTTTGTTTGTGACAGAAACGTTAACATTGATTGAAAAGATACTTTTCTGAGTCGCTGTTGCGATTTGCTCTTTTGTGAGAATTCTTTCGCGATAAAGATATCCTCTTTATTCGCAGCTGTAGTGATGCCACAGAAAATGTACGTTTAATTATTCAAATATACGGAATGGAATTCGCACGAAAAACAGATTGATTTCAAAATGCTTCCACCTGGGAATTGAGCGAAACGCATTTTTTGACACAGATGTATCAATAAATTTGACTTCATGTTTTACATCAAAAAGTCTAAAATTACAGTGAAAATAAACCGACACAATTTTTTTGGGATAATCTGCTCAATTCATAGTAGTTTTTTTATGCAGTTTGTATATACACCGGAATTAATATGCAGCAGTTTCAAAATGTATTTTGAAATCCAATACGATATAGAGTAAACAGCCAAACCGTTGTATATTAATTCCTGCGTACATATCATAAATTCAATCAATTGTTGATATTTGTTGAACATTGAGTACGCACCAAATTATTGGATTATCAAACTAATATATAAACAAGTATAGAAAAACTTTGTTCAACAATGCTATTCACATCCCAAAAAAATATTCATAGTTTTAAAATCAGAACCACATCAAAAGTTAACAAGTTGAAAAGTGACTGAATAATTTTCAGCGGAAAGTAAATAATCAACTCATCCGAAACAGTTTGTCAATCGTGTGAGTCTGTGAACATGTAATTAATTTCCCATTAAAACATCTTCAATTCGGCTGTGGTGAACGCTCTATTTTGCAAATAAATGCATTTTGTTAATTATTTCGATTGAAAACTGTGTATTTTATATATGTATACATTGCAATACCAACTAATTTCTGAATATCATGAGGAAAAACGACAACGAACAAAAAAAACCTGTTGACAAATCAATGATTCACTGCACAGTTCGGGCGAATTTTATTGCTGAAAATTTTGATTGTTTTGAATAAAATCAATTAATTGCATTCCTTTATACTTTGGCTTCGTTTATATTTTTACTTTTCCGCACACTTTTCCGTGATGTGCCTAGGAAATGTATGGAAAACTCAACTCCACTGCACTTGAGTAAATGAATTCTGGTTGGGCTCAAATGTTGGCCACAATCTCAGTTCGCCATGGGAAATATCTTTTCTCTGGCACTTTTTCATTTGGCTAACTCTAAGAAAAATCCATCTAATTGTTCAAGCCATGTTGAAGCCATGTATCATACCAAAGAATACTAGATGAAGCTGACTTGACGGTGCAGTATTCTTTGGTACGAAACATGGCTTGAACAATTGGTTAAATTTTTCTTAGAGAATCGGTTTTGGTACCTCTGGTGCCAAATGACGTCGTCGTCGTTGTCAATGTATTTTCGTCAAAACGATAACTTTTAAGCAAAGTGTCAAAATCAGAGTGCAAAAAGGGTGGCAATATGGCAAAAATATCGACTCATCCATCTTTTATAATTATAGTGACACAAAAATAAAACACATCTACGTTTCACATTCGCGATTCGTTTGATTTGGGAAATATTTTCGCTAAAAGATGATTCATTCTGCTGATGCTCAAGTGTATGTGTGTGTGCTGACAACAGAAATAGATAAGAAATATAGATCTGCAAATTAATCGTGTGTCACAGAATTAACTGAGGGTCCAAGAACTTATCACGAAGGTAATAGACCTTTGAGGCTATGTCAAAACCAATGAAACCAATACTTTTTCTCTTGATTAGTCGATGAATTAATTGATCAAGAGTAAAATACAATTTAATATCAGTGCGAATTACGAATGTCATTCAATTTATTTGTATATGAATTCTTTGTCGAGGCATTCGTAACAACAAACTAGTTCATTGTAAAACTACTGTGATTGGAATTCAAATGAAATAATTTAAATTCCAATCGTATTTTTTTCCTCCGGCCAATTTGATTACAATGTTCCGGTTAAACTGTCTGAATTCGTGTGCTTTCTTGTTTTAAAGGCATTAACATTAATTGAATATAATTGGATTTTCCATTGAATTTTACATTTTACGTTTTGTGACATTTGCTCTGGCAATTATGGACCGAAATGGATTTAATTGAATTTTCCGACAAATTTTGCACACACACACA
Organism: Aphidoletes aphidimyza; assembly: GCA_030463065.1. Lineage (NCBI taxonomy): Eukaryota > Metazoa > Arthropoda > Insecta > Diptera > Cecidomyiidae > Aphidoletes > Aphidoletes aphidimyza. Next base: position 6,918,413 of record CM059998.1, on the reverse strand, counting down.
CACACACATTAAATGTGGCATATTTGATGTACAATAGATCAAAATTCAAAAGTCTCACTCAACTAAAGAGAAGTCGAAATTGAGTATTAGCTCCTTTAAACATTAACATTTCAATATACTTATTTGAGTTTCATTGTTCGGTGCAATATTTAGCGAATAATAAACTAAATGGTATTCTTGATAAATTTCAATTGCTTGAACCAATGTGCATATAAGCCGAAATTCATTTTATAGACGTCGAAACTCGCACACTCACACACATCGAAATGAGGAAGGAACAGAGGGAAAGCAGCTGACTTCCGTCTCAAGAATCCATTTAGTGGAGCGTGCAATCCAAATTAAATGCTCATTGTGTACAGAGCCAAAAATGTATTTTGCGCATAAGTTTAATTATTAATTTTATTCTAATCTATTCAAGCGTTTTATATTTTGGATTTAAGCCCGAATCCATTCGTTCATCTCAATGAATATGAACACGAATAACATTCTCTTTTACATTTGTTTTGTGTTTGTTTGGGTATGCGTGTGTTTTTTTTGCTCTGTATGTGTGTGTATGTTGTATTTTTTGAATGTTTGAAACCTGTACACGACTTCTGCTATTTACATAATTCAATTCACACAGTTCCGGTTGTTGTTGTTGTTGTTGCTTTGTTTTGTATTTATTTTTTGTGTTGCTACAATACAATAAAAATGAAAATACAATTTAAATTTTCAACATAAAGATAGGCTGTTGGGTGTAATCAAGCGTATTCACTCTTGTCTATGTCTATATCTTTCACTTTTATAATTTTATAATTGAATCAAGTTGCTTTCGATAGCTTGTGACTAAATACAAGGACCATAATTCCATTGTTACTGCTAGTGTCTTTTATTTATTTGTTTGTTTGTTTGTAGTTTGTTTATTTTGTTGTTGTTGTTGTTGTTGTTGTTGTTGTTGTTGCTTCTTCTATTTTCGTAAAACATTCAACATTACACTATTTAACATTATTTTTTGAGAATTATGCGTGATGAAATTGGAATTGTTGGCCTGAGTTCAATCCTCGAAGGATTTTATCTTCATTTGTCAAAGTCATCAAGAATTTGCAGGGAGCCGAATTTTAAAACTCGATGCGGATTTGATGCGGATTTGACGCAGGCTACCGTTTAAAACAGCGTATAATTCGTAGGTCAAAAATGTCTCTATTGGTCTCTATAAATTTGTCAATTAGTATTTTATAAGTCGTTCTGTTTTCTATTTTGATTTTATTTCATTTCAATATAACTCGGTTTCACTTACTAAACTTGAATAAGGAGAAGATTGTGTGTGTGACGTTAAAATTATATTGTTCAATCTATCAATCGTTTGAATCATTCTTATTTTAAAACTTCAACTATTTTTACCACTGCTTCCGTATTTGTTTGTATTGTTGTTTTTTTAAATAAATTCTCATTAACATTTAATATGTTTTTTTTTTTAATTTTTGTCTACTAGTAGTTGAAGCGTTTTTGTTGTTGTTGTATAGAACAGAGAGCTATGTTACACAGAAATCATTCATTAATTTGACTCTTATTGTCTTTCTAATAAGGGTATTGCACAGGATCTCTGCACGACATATTTGTCTCATTTTTTTCGAAAATACTCATGCAATTAATTGAAACGGACCACACTGCATTCTATAGAAGTTAATTCAATCATTTAGTTGTTATTGAATACAAACTTAAAAAAACACAATTGAAGCGATGAGAATCAAAATTGACGTCAGAAAAATGGTTGAAAAATGAACATTTCAAGTAAGCTTTCTGCCCTTATGTTTGTTTATTTCAATTTGTTTGCGTGTTTAAATCTGTGTTTTTTTTGCGCTTAGTCATATTTCTATAGCATCAATTTTTATTTTCCGCGATTCAATACTTTAACTTCATTCTTCTTATTTATTTTTTTTTACAATTTCGAAAGGTCTCATAAAAAACACTACATAATTTGTTCAACGACTTGATTTCTATTCAAATACAAACACTGCTTGATTATATTTGGTTTTTTTGTCTAAACATGTTTTTTTTCTTTTCAATAAAGCAAGCAGAAATAAGACCATGACATCATTTAAATTCGGAAAGCATTGGTTTTAATTTTTTGTTTAAACTTATAATTTACTGTAAAGTTCATTGGTTTTTGTGGTGAACTTGTGCAGCAGTGAAAAGATTGAATCTAAATAGCCAATAATAAATGTTCAACACAGCATCGATTCAAGACTTCATAAAATATGCTCTGTACCCAGAGGATGTTCAGAGTGATGCGATTTAAAGCAATGTACCCATAATGAAAACAAAAAAAAAACATGACAAAATGCTGAAACCGATGTAAAATGCTGATATATTTTAAGCTCAATTAAAGGCTCGATTCAAGTTAAAACGTGTTCATTGTTTGACTCAAATAATTGGAGCTTTAAATTTACCACATGGATATCCTGATATTGATCTAAATTGGGGTGTGGTAGAGGTGAGCTATGCAGTGATCACTGAATGGGTTTATCGATTTATCTTCCTCTTCTTTTTCTTTTGAGTTAAGACTGGTGATGTCTGGAATGAACTAATTTTCGTTTGCTGTTTTGTCCGGAAACAACATGGACTATGTATGCATAATACGTTTTACAGTCAACAACAACCAAAAAAAAATCGTCTCAAAAATACGTTAGATATTTTGTCAGCCATAATGTGAATTTATGCCATTGAATGGAAAGAAAAAGAGAACGAGAGCGAGAGAAAAGACCATCGAAATGTGCTAAGTATGGAGCTTATTCAGTTGAGTCTTTTATCCTCTTTGTATTTTGGAGCATTTTTTTTCAAATCGGTTCATTCTGTGCAAATGTGAAGAGCTTTAACATAAAAAAACCTACATAGCATTGCAAACATATGTACATTATCTCGTTTAAATCCATTTTATCAACATACACGAACAAAACAAATGAACATGAACATGTTCCGAGTATATTTATTGTATTTTGAAAAAAAAAAAAAAAAAAAAAAACAGGATAAAAGGAATGCATCGCTTTATGTCGTGTTTAGTGGCACTAAAATTGAGATGTTTAAGAGGAAGGTGAAAGCAGTCTGTATCCAATCTTTCCAATAGCGTGCACGCCCGGGCACTCATTCTCCAAAATTCGCTTGTCATTTGTAACATTCAACAAATTCTGTTTTTTTTTTTTTTTTTTAATTTTGTCAATGTTAATTTTTAATGATTCATTTTTTTGTTTTGGTTTTGTTTTTCTACAATCAACAACATCAATAATTGCGTTTTTTTGTGTGTGTCCAATAGTTTATTATATTCGCAAGTATTTTTTCTGTATTAACCACGTTCGGTTTACTGTATATATAGTTTACGTTTATTATACTTTGTTAGGTTGAGTCTCTATTCGTTCATTTCATACATCTAATGTTTGACACCGATCACAAAGAATTTAAACATTTTCACGCTTAAGCCACTCAATATTTGTAAAATTGCGTAAAACCATGGATACCAAACGTTCGATACCGAAATGCCATTTCAATTTTTGTTTACTATTCGAACTAAATGTCCTAAACGTCTTTTTTGCAATAAATGTCACTCCTTTCAGATTACTCCATTGTTGCATACTTGTTATGAGTTAATCCAAACTGTTAAATTGTATGTTATTTTTGGTCAACTCATTCGAAAAATGTTTAAAATCTTTGGTGGATGGTTTTGTGAGTATTTTCTCTGTATTTTGTAATTTTTTTTTTTTTTTTTAACCATTCATTAAATATAACAACAATAAAAACATACAAGAAATCACATTTATCAACAATGTTTTAGTGTTTTTTTGTGTATTTTGTTTGCATTCACGTTATGCGTTTCGTGTTCATCCATACAAATATTCAGAATGTCATTAGAATGTCATTGATAAATTGAATTGGAAAAAAAACCAACATTTTCTAGTCCCAATGCTCATATCTTTATCATACAAACGAGAAACCATTCATTTGGATTTAGTTTTTTTTTAGTTTGTTTTTGTTTCTACTTCAAAAAAGTTTTTTTTTTCATGTGTGAGCTTATGCATTTGCAAAGCCAACGCAAAACGAAAAACCCGACAAAACGGAGATTAAATTGCAAAACTTAGTACCATCAACTCTAATTAATATCTATGGAATATAGAAAACTAGTTTCTTTCACTTTTGGGATTGTTTAACATGGGAATCGTTTTGCAAATATGGCTTTTATTTTAATGCACACACACACACATGACACACAAACACATAAATTTTTACAGTTATGCGAACTGTTGCATCCGAGAAAACAAAGAAAAGAGGAACCAAAAACAAATTCAACCGGAAAAAAGCGAAGATTAATTTTATATTCAAATGTGTCACACACAAAAAAGAAAATGCGAGATCCATTGGAAACAAAATTATCCGAAAAATCTATACGTGGCTGGTATGTACCCTGTTCCATCGTCACACTATAATGATTAGGAATGCGAGAGTTGAAACAGCAACAAAATGCTATCATATATTGTGTGCAACACAAGAAAAAAAAGAATCGACACCGCTAAACACCGCATCACAGTGAAAATGAATAGACAAGTGTGAATATGACTGTTGGGGTGCATTTTGTTTCAACACACACACACACACACACTCACAACACACACTCTAAACATCATCAAAAAATAGCGTTGAATAGAGTGAATGTGAATACTCTCGTCAAGGGTTCCAGCAATATATAGGGGTATCCCACCCTCCATCCCATGACGACTTCCTTGGAATCCTATAAATTGATTGCATTGATTCAGGATGTTCTTGTTCTTTAATTGAAAAAAAAAATGTAACACCATCCTCTTTATACAATGGTTGCTTGAGTCTTTAGCAACTGTCGTGATGCTCATCAAAACACATCATTTTTTTTTTGGTATCACTATTAGTGATTCACTAAGAAGTATTGCTCTTTCTGTTTGAACTGTAAAAAATTACTCAATGAAAATTCATCGCAAATGCATATTTGTGCTCTTATTGTAAAATGCACGACGTTCAATGGTGGAAGAAACTCTTTTCTCTGCAATTTAACTGGATTTATTCGTCTTTGGCACAACTCGAACGTAATTTGTTTCACGGCAAAGTTCGTTTACAAATCCTTCCGATTTTTGTTGTTGTTCGTTATGCCTCAAAAAATTGCTTTGACATCCTCTTTAAACCATTTTCATTTTTTGTTTCCTTCCATTTCGGTTCAACTGGAATCGCAATGCATTGTATCGCAAATAGAAAAATGTTATGTGTGTGTGCATGTGTATGTGCATTTGAATGCAGCTATCATATGTGTTCAGCGTGTGCGGACATACGGATGATTAAATGCTTGACGAATGTGACTGTGTAAGCAATTTGTGTTCTTTCTCTCTTTCTCTCTCTCTCCCCAATTCAATGCTTTTGTTTTCCAGTTCTTAGTTTTTATTTTTGCCCTTTATGCACAAGCACACAGTCATTTTGCTTTTGTTATTGTTGTGTATGTCGCTATTATATTACATTTAAAGATACATATTTATTCATATAACATCAATACAATCGCGTTGATTCGCAATCTCTCGTTAAGACAACAAACTTGTTAAGTTTTTTTTTTTCTAAATTATTTTTTCATTTTGATTCATTTGTTATTCAATATAGTTGTTTATATCTTTTCATTTGATCCATTCTTTTATAATTCTGTTTCTTCTTCTTTTTCTTTTTTTGTGGTTTATGAACGATTAAGGTCTTTGGCTTAGAATAAATTCGATCAAAATTAAAATCGTACTTAGACAAATATTCATCTGGAAGTGTGTTTGTGTGTCTCTATGTTTGTTTGTTGGATTGATTGTATGTAATGCGTGTGTGTTTTTGTTTCTGTGATCGTGCTTATTTAATTTTATATTTGTTGTTGTTGTTGTTGTTTGTTTGTCTATTTATTTAGATTATATTCATCGACGGTGCAAACCTTCACACATGCGCGTGCGCTCACAATTTCACTATGCCACATTTTTATTTAATACTAAAGACAATTTATTGACTACAATGAATGAAACTTCCGTAAAAAACATAAAATATTGTTATGGCTGCTGTGATTGTTGTTGGTATTGTTGTCCACCGATGAATGCAGCATGCGTGATGTTTCTCACATATTTGCCACGATTCATGGATTCCTGAAGACGCTCGTTCTCTTGTCGCACTACATAAATAGAAAGATAAAAAAAAAACGGTAGAAACACAGAATGAAAACCACATTATTGCTTAGTATAGCTTTAATTTTTGGAAAATATACGGGATTTTGAGTAGAAAAAAAAAACTTTTATACAAGGTGATCCACAACGTGTGGAAGCAAGACTGTAACAGTAAATTGAGCCGACGCGAGCGCCCTCAATTCAATAAGCAAAATCAATGCAATTTAACTATTCGATTCGGAACTAATGCTGGTTCCAAGTGCTCAGATTTAACTTAAATCACGGATTTAATTTTTTCACTAAGTGAGACATCGATATTTTTTCTTTTTCACCAAAGTAGAATCGAAATTTTATGGAAATAATCAAATTTTTTAAGAGAGCATGCAATTTCATGTAAGACAGAATGCAAATTTTTACGATTTTTACTATTGAAAAAATAAAAAATATTTCTATATTAAAAAAATGGTAAAAATCAGGTTCTGTCTTTACAAAATTCTATTATTTCCATATAATTTTGATTCCACTTTAGTGGAAACGAAAAATTATTTGAGTTTCATTAAAAATGAAAAAGTTAAATCCGGGATTTAAATCTGAGCACTTGGAACTGGCATAAAGAGCGCTCCAAGTTTGAAATTTGTTCATGTTTCCGTCCCTTGGTGATCCAGAAAATGACAAATATTTTATAAAGTGAACAGTGTAGTTATTCAGGCTGATGGTTTGATCCATTCATCACTTTGTACTTTATAACGAAAGAATTGACAAAAATGGAGGAATTGATTTATTCCTAGGCACCCTGTAAACATGTTATCAACAACATTCTACTGGTACATCATATAAGGAACCACACAAAAAAAAAGTTAGCCTTAAGCTCGCTTCTGGTTTCTATAGCATTTAGCAATCGAAAAATATCACAGATTTAAATATGAAAGACCAAAATCAGTTTTTCCAACGAAAAAGAAAAATCTGTTTGTAACGAAAACTCATACGAAACGCAGTTGGTTTTCTTAATTTGTTTTATTCTATGGAAACGACAAACAAATATCATCAGTGTTTTACATTTTATTTTATTGGAGAGACAAAAAGTTTGTTATTAAATTCAAGCCTACTTTAAAGAAAAAGTCGCAGCGCATCATAAAAGTGAAACTGAGATGGCATCGATGTTGCTACTTTTTTGTACTTAAAATAATGAAATGTTGGTAACTTAAGTGTAAATGGATTTTGGTTTTGTGTGATGCATATTCTTGGAATCGAAACGAGTGTTCTACATATCGATTAGAAAAAGACTCTTTTCCATTTTAATGGAATTAGCAGTACGTCCTTTTTCGCCATTTTTTTTAATGCAAAATAAGAATATTTTCAGAGAATGAACACGAGACGGGCACTAGTCTCATGATAAGGGTTTGGTGCTTAACATACGGTGCTCTTTTTCTCTCAATAAATTAAGTGCAGCATAAATGCGCATGCATAAAATATGCGGTCGCTACTATATACAGTGCAAAAATCTGCATTTAGTGATTTACACCATATGCAGACACAATATTCATAGTACGTCTACTTATAGTGAATACCACTAAATGCAGAAAAAAAAAACATTCTTCAATCTTATCTAAATGTACGAGCACACAGGAAAAGGTGAACGTCACCACCTCACCAAATATCAAATATCAAATTTGAATTGGAATTACTGGTAACTAAGGACGGATATGTGAAAAAACATCTAAATTTAATGGATTTCAATATATCCAGACATACGATATTGTCGCAAAAATTAGTGAAAATTACTAAATGCAGATTTCTGCTCTGTAAGTAGTAATAGTAACGGCCTAAAACATGCACCCTCTTAATTAATAGTTCTGTGTTACTAAATCATTGAAGGGTATTTTCCAACCAAAATTGCGGTTTTTGTATATAATTCATGTACAAACAAAGCCCACAAAAATATTGGCCACATTGATTTGTTCGGTGTGCAAACAAAACGTCGCCATACCACTTTGTGTGATCGCGTAACATTACATCAGCCGTCATTTTTTCATTTCATTTTTGTGTATTTCAAAATGCTATAAAATGTTGATAAACCTTTTTTTTTACTGAATCTCAAACACCTTTTTGTCAAACATTTTCAATAGCGCTATATTCCATTCACACAATCTTGTTTCTCTTGCTGACCATCACTTGGAATATAACATTTCTTTTACGATCGAAAATTTGGCGCTCCACTCAATTGTTCTTTCATGGCTGAAAAATTCCAGCCATAACTTCATAATCATACTCGTTTATGCTGAAATTGTGTGTACATTGTGACTATTATCATAAAATGGATCAAATGTTTGCATCCACATTTTCAGTTTTCATTTATTACGCTTTTGGTATGGTGTCGAATACTTTTCGACGCTTTTTTTTTTCTCTCCCGCGTGCGCGGAGTTCATTTTTTTTATTATTCATTTAATTTAATGAAAGAAGTAAATTGATGTTTATTGTTTCTATTGCATGGCTTCGAAATAACAACAACAATGAAAATAGCGAGAGAGAGAGAGAGAGAGAGAGAGAGAGAGAGAGAAAACTCGTACCCGACTACCATATTACATTCCAAACTGAAACATTCGTTCGAAACAAAAGTTCAATTAAATTAAATCAGTTCGGCTTTTATCGGGGTTTTTGTTTATATGTATTTATTGAGTATATTATATATGCTTTCAAAACCAAATGCATACACACACACAGCGTGAAACTGTTTCATGATGATGATGGTTTTTTTTGTGGTAAATATCATTTACACGATTTTTTGCTCCATGGCAAACACGGCTCTTTAACTTTTTGCTCAGAGCTGAAAATCATTTACGCATTTAACTTTTTTTGGTTGAGCATTTAACATTTATTACCCATGTGATGATTTCTCTATTATCTGTATATTGGAACCTGTTTTATATTTAGATGAACCCTTTTCACACCATGATTTTAACTATGAAAAGTGTTTCTTACATATGGAGCATGAATATTCATCGTATGAAAATAGCCTTGAAAATGTAAATTTTTGCCTTGCCTCCTCATAATCAAGTCAGATAGGATAGTACTAATTTCTGTTGTTGCCAAACAGTTTAGCAACCAATGTTGCATCCATATTTGTGAACTATCGAGGAAAAAAATCGAATTGAATTGGTTTGATGTGCATTGCACTACTTGCAAGTAGTTTAAAACATCTTTAGAAGCTTCGGGATTACATTAATAGAAACATGTTTGAAAATGTTTACATACACACACACACACACACACACAAAATATTTCTTAAACTTTAGGGCATTTATGGACGGTGTGTCCACGGTGGTCAAGTGACATGCCACTAGTCTATGCATAGACTTTAGCATAGAAATCTAGGAATTTTAGTATTTAAGGCTATGAAACTTCTTAAGTGACTTGTCATTTAAAGAAATGCCCTAATTTTAAATTATGTTTTTGGATGAACTGGTTTTTGAATTTCAAGTATATTTGTGTGTGTGTTTGTGTATGTTTAATGCTGCTAATAAAATATGTTTGAGTGAAACTCTTTCATTTCAACATTCTCTTTGGGGTGATAACATTTGGAGTATAAAGATTCTGGCGTATTAAAAACCGCAAGCGATACGTGTTTATTAACTGTTCAATGCCACTTAGAGTTTTCAAAGTAATCACACAAAATAAAATGTTAGAAAACGTGCATTCCATTTGAAATTTAGAATACCAAAGAGAACTGGAAGGAATCTCTGTCTCTCTGTCCGTCTGTCTGTCTGTCTCTCTTTCTCTCTCTCTCTCTCTTTTACTTTTCCTCTCTCTCTCATGCATTAGTCTATGTTTGTTTCAGCGTCAAGCCAGTCTTGGTATAGAATTTCTCTTGAGAATGCACACTGTGATCTCAATGATTCCGAACTATCCAAGCTATCTCAAATGCTGCCTGGACTATCCGCGCCCACCTTTGATCAAGAGGATCACGTTAGTAAAGTGAAAATATCCAAACGGATGAACTTTGAAAACGGGGGAGGTTTTAATAAGAATTGTATGGGTTTCACACTGTGTAGATTACACAACTATTGAAAAAATTCTCTAGTTTCGAATGCGAACGTGAATTGTAACGCATAGGCAATTTCTCCAAGTTGAATTATGATGAAAAAAAAAAACCTAAAAACAACTGAAGAATTGCGGATTACACACTTTGATGGAGAGTGCGACACAAGTTCACAAGAATGTTTAGAGTGCACATGAGTGTCAGCCGACAAAATCACAAAGAAAGTAACGCCAGAGAAAAAAGAGACTTTCAAATCCATTTTATAGTTTTTTCCGACTCGTTCTTTCTCTCTCTCCTACTCTTTCTCTTCATGTTTGCGTGTTTGAATCATTTTTATTCTCTTTTATTTTCGTGGACGCCTTGAATGGGTGGAACATATGTAACAAAGAGTGTGGAAGCATTATCCAATGAATGATTTTTATAATATGATGTTGGGCACTTGTTTAAGCATGTATAGCATTATATTTTGTGCTCATCCATGTTCATGAAGACATTTTGTTATTTTGGTTTTTTTTTACTCTCGCGTCAAAATTCACTCTATAGATGGATCAGAATCTACAATGCATTCACATCAAGGTGTATGACTCATACATATTATGCGAAAGTGAAGCTAGTGCATACACAACGAGGAATAAACACAAAAAACCCATTGCATAAAACACTAAAGTGAAAAGCTTTCAGATATATACATAGTAATAGAGCTCGATATTGAACGTATACATTTTTTTGAATTCAAGAAAACTCTTCAATAAGTTTCAAATTCAATAAAAATGTTGAGCAACCGAACCAATACACACATACGTGGTAAGCACTTGTTTTACGACAAATACCTGAGTCTTTTTTGCAAACAATTCTTCCGCTAATTTCAAAATTTTCATGAAAAATCATGAAGGTCATTTAAATTTTTCTAGAGAATTTTATGGAGGTAAAATTTAAATGAGTAAAGCACTAAATGGCCAACATTCAGAGTGTGAAATAAGAAATAGTCAGTTTATTCAAAATTAATATGTGGTTTCAAATTTAAATTGTAATTAAATTGTATGAATGTTCACTGATAAGAATGCAAATATACATTTTTGAACATCATTCGTCTTATATGTGTAAATATTAATAGATAAACAAAAGGGATCGATAAAAAGGCGAATGACAGTGACGAGTCCAATTAATGTCAAGAACGAAGAAATAAATAGTTTAATTCATTTTGTCGTGATGTGTTTAGTCATTATATTGTGTAGTGATAATCCATGCTTGTTCGAATTCGGTGTGTTTAAGTCAAAGAATTATTATTCCTTCATACGTTGACAAAAAACATAATCGAAACAAATTTGGCGTTCGATCGGTTTGGTGTTTACATGATTGTGCTTCACATTTTCTCATTTTTTTTTCTATCTACAAACATTAACATTTTTTTAATTTACTCAATATATTGGGCATAGTTTCAACTAACGAGAGGCTGTACTGCGAAAAAAGCTTTAAAAAAATCGTTTTAATAAAAATGAGGGAATTGATTGCATGTGATTACATAAATTGGTCAATTATAAAGTCCATATTTTTATTACTTTTGTTTACTTGAATACGGAATTTTGTTACCCCAATTTAACATCTCGAATGTCTATTTTTTCATCGCTTCTGCATAAATATTCATGAGGTGTACTCATACAGTGTATATTATTAAGCACACTCCTCACATGGCATCCGGATTGTAAGCTCCCAATTGAATTAATTCACTCGTTTGATTCAACTCTTAAAATATAAACTGGACACACTACCGACTTTTAAGATTTCCATATCAACTTGCAAACATGGCATGACAATGATTTGGTTTGATCTTAATTATCAATTTTTCTCTTTATTTTTGTTTGAATTGTAAATGAATGGGTAGCTCGTGGTAACCCTTGGGAATCGAAGCTTAAATACACATAAGTTCTGAAATTGACAAATTAAGGGAGCAGAAAGGGGTGAATCACCATTGAAACATTGAAATGATTGAAAACACTGAAAAGTATTGAAAATCATTGAAAAAGTATTGAAAAACAATGATTTTTACTCTTCAGTATTTTCTGTCTAATTATGTTTGGCAGAATGATTGCCATTCCAGATCAGTCATCGTAGATCTTGGTGGCTTTGTCCAGAACCTATGCATGTCTGTTTCTGTTTTTATAAATGATGTGCAGTACATTGTATACAATAGCCAGTAAAATAGTTTATGACAAATGAAATGGTATGAAGGTTTTTTTAATGTGTGTGCTTGTGCTGTTAACCGTTGACATCGTCATTCTCAATACTGCAACTGATTAAAATGCAGAGTGTATGGTATGTTTCATGACCTCGTTAGGGCTAACGTGTATGCGCGTGTGAAATTGATTTGATAATGTTTTTACATCCAAGTGTGAGAGTGCTGAAAAAGTGTACCAAAACCTATAGCTGACCCAAAGTTTAACGGGGGAATTGAAAAATATGTTAAATTCAGATTGCTTCAGTCAAGAGACACTATTCCGCCAACCGTTGATGGCAAGTACAAAAGTCATACTAAATTCGGTAGAATAAAATTTTCAATCATTTTTCTCTCTCTTTCTCTTTCTCTTTCTCTCTCATTCTCTCTCTCTCTCTCTCTCTCTCTCTCTATCTCTTATTTGTGCATATTTGTACGATTGTATGTCCATTCATTTGTAGGTATACATTATACATGAATAAAAATAGTCACTTTATGCGAGCACTCAATGGCAAAAAGTTAGCAAACAGTCACAAACAAAGATGAAATAGATTAACGTGTCACAAACGAAAATGACATTTTCAATTACATGGAAATTACTCTCTCGCTAGATACATTGTGTAATGGGCCCAGAAGCTTCAATAATGGCGATTTAATAAAGCTAGCCCGAAATGTAATGCAAAATGTATAAAGGCGAAAATATGATCTATTAAGGCAAACATTTATTGATTAGACTAGAAATCGAATGTCAGTTCAGGCTATAAATTGAACGATCGCCATTCATCAAATGGAAATGTCATCAATTTCCCAGTGCCGAAAATGCGACGTCAATAATTTCCATGGTGATACGAAGTCATCACCCGTTTGAATCCACTTTCAACACATACTCTTTCATTTCGATGGAATGTATCCTTGGTGTTTTTCTGTATCGTTTTTTGTTGTTGTGTTCACTCATACACTTCGCATCCAACGTTGGTTTTATTCAAATTTTCTGTTTTTTGGCTTCTGTCATTCATGTTCAAGTTTTCCATCATTTTATTTTGTTGTTGCTGTTGCGCTGTTGTTGTTGGTTTTGTTTATTTTTATCCATTTTCATGTGGACTATCCAAATTGGTGTATTGCAGTTGCTCTTCACTGCCAACTCTTTGGATCATCGAATTCTACCGCTATCTTAAGCGTAAAGCGTACTTCACTGAGTGTATATTTTTCTCTACAGCCATAAAACACATTTCGCGGCGCATAAAAATGTAAATGGATTCAAACAAATTTTACGGCTTTCAATACGAATGTTCTATACAAAATGCAACATTTTTCTATACGTATATTGAGTTTCATTTCGAATGAAGTTCGAATGCGCTGATGACTGCTATAACATACACCTAGCAAAACAGTCGCAATGGTTCGGAATAGAATAAATACGGATATTGTCGCGAAAATGTTGACAATCAAAATTGCGAACACGCGCACACACGCTTGAAATAGCAAAAACACTTGAAACACTTTTCGCTATGTCATTCACATTTTCAAGGAATGGAAACAAAGCCGCTACGTTTTGCCAACATTCATTCTCTATCATTCGGTTCATAATCCATTTAAATTTAACTAACCAACAATTGCAAAATGTGTTGCATATCTCGAGTTTTGTCCCAATTTCAACGATGCTGGAAAATTTGAGCGCAGAAAAAAAATATGAAGTAACAATTGATACGTTTAATTGCAACTTTAATCATTGCAATGTTTGTTTGTTGAGCACAAATGAAATGACAATATCATTTGAGGTATAATGTGTGTATTTTTGGGTAGGATTGAATTAAGTCCCTTTTAACGTGGCAAGATGATACGTGCGCCGAAATCGAACCGGTTTCAGTCGATTGTTTTTGGGGATGGGGGTGGCAAAGAGCAAAGTTCAACGACAAACACGTCGCGACATCATTCGTTTTCGATCTAATACCGAATAGGTTAGACCGGATTATTGGGATCAGATGATATCAATTCATGGTCTTTCGTTCAATTCGTTTTGCGTCACCAAAATGGAATTACACCACGGGTAAAGTGGTAAGACCGTAAATATGGAAATATTTCAAGTCAGCTATGCTAAGCGCTTGTGATCTACGGAATTATTCCGTTGAGACTTAAAGAATTTAAGAGGTGATCAACTCAAGTTTCGTGAATAAGCCATCTCTTTATGGTGGTAAAATAGGTAAAATGCTTAAGTTTGGAAAACTTTTCTTTGTACAACCGAACAAACCAAAATGACTTGTAACTTGGTTTAACCTCACGTTTAAATGGATTGCAATCATTCTCTTTGTAAATGCGACGGAACATTTTCAGTTGCTAAAAGATCAAATACTGCGCAATTTAATTCTCCATAGAAATTGTTTACAGAACAAAAAAAAACGGCCATTTTCGGCCAACGCCGTTCTTATGGGTAGAATTTGAATCAGACTGGTATAAATATACGGGAGCAAACGTCTACCGAATAAAAACTGGAGCAATTGCATAGTGATGAAAAACGGTATGTTTTGTCAAAAGATTGAAAAAAGGGGAAATAGACGCGAAAGAGAGAGAAAAAGAGAAAGAGTCAGCACTTTATCAACTGGTTGAGAAGAATACATGAGCAAAAGAGCTTTTTTGTTCAACATTTTCCCGTAATGTGAACGTGTCTCTCAACTGTCATTTCGCACAATGAAAATAACCGAGCATTTTCGTTGGTTTTGTTGGATTCGTTTGCATTTGTTTTGCTTTGAGCTGTCTTACGGTGTTTTCGTACATTGTGATAACCGATCATTATCTCTGTGCCATTTATTTTTCTGTTCAACAATGTATTCACACAAACTTTTTGCCGGCTGGTTTGATTGTTCGAATAATTAAAGGCAATAAATAAACGTAATCGGTTTTACCATTTTCGTCATTTTAAAAACTAAATCCTTTCTCAGCTGTCACACATTTTTACGGGTGTGACATTGTCAACTTCAATGCATTATCACAACCATTTCATACAATGCAGAGTATATCTGTAAACGATTTTGCCACGCAAAAGAATCGAAAATTGCTATACCAGACTGACATAAATGCTGTACTAATATTAGATACCGTCTAAGGCGGGCTTTGCCTTTCATAATAGTCATTACACACCGATCTATCATGCTTTTCACGTTTATATCAATATTTTGCGCATTTCTTGACTTCATTTCCATGTATTTCTTTTTCTTTCGGTGCGTAGATAGCAAGCGAAAGATTATAAATATGTGTGTTTGTGGGTGTGCGAAAGAGAGAGAGAGAAGGGGGAGAAAGAGTGGCACGTTCTGTGCTATCACAAAACCACCACCTACATGAAAGATGTACTACCTTCTGGAGTAAATGACAATGATATTACAATTAAATCTGTTGCCGAATTGATACGTCTAACGGTCTCATTCTATCGTTTTTTTCTCGGTATGTATTTTTTCCAGTCTTTTCTCTCTCAATCGCTAGAATCATATTTTAAGATGCACAGATGTGTGTGAGTGTCTGCGGGTTTTTTTTTCTTTCTTTCGAAACAATGCCGCATTATGAACAGAATAATAGACGAATGGAAATAGAATCTAGTCGAGTGCATGTTTGTAGAATCACAGAGACAAAGAATATAAGTAGAAAAATGAAATGTGAATGGAAAGAAAAAAATCCCAAAGAGAAAATGAACAAACGAGAGAAATTAGTCTATTGTGTTGCTATCGTGTCCGTTTTTTTTTTAAATTTATGTGCATCGTGCGAGTGTAAGATGAGATACGTATTATCAGAAAGGCTATCAAATTCAATTCAAACAACTTGTAAATGTCTATTTAAATGAATAGCATCAACACAGAAATGACGCTCAAGCCCATCCGAACCCCATAAAATGGACTAAAAATGACACACACACACACACACACACACACAAATCTGGGCTCTTTTAAAGCCAAGCGGATTAACAATATGCAACAAACATAAAAGCAACTCGCACACAGAATAATGTGAAAAGCGAAATGGTAAGGAAGGGATGAATTGAGGGAGAGAGAGGGAGAAAACGTGAGGCGAAATGTGTCCCGATCAGATAAATAAATAAGCAAAGCATCACCAGATATAAATGAGCAACAAAAATATAGCACATTTCCACACTAAAAGGGCTCAATTCCATTTTGACACGCCGAAAGTTATCATATGTAATTCGGAAACTGGTTTGGCTTCTATGCCGATGCCAAAAGACCTCGCTTTGGTGTCTAGATTTCGATAACCGTATTTTTCGGTTATGGTGTATCAAACACGCACTGTGTGTGTGTGTGTGTGTGTGTGTGTGTGTGTGTGTGTGTGTGTGGATAAACTAACAAGTGGATGGTAGTGGTTTTTTTCTTCCTCTCTCAAAGCGAATCATATTTCAAACGTCATGTTCAGTGGACTACAAGAATATTAAGCAAATTATCATTATTTTATCATTATTTTTTTTTTCTCTCTCTCTCTCTCTCTCTCTCTCTCTCTCTCTCTCTCTCTCTCTCCATACGCCAAATCCATTAATTTTTTTCTACCTAGCTTTTTACGGGTTTTTGTACCAGGGCTTAGCCATCCATAAGAGTTAAATCTTGATTACTGATAATGCACACAGTTGCCGCAATTATTTTAACTTTAAATGATGTCAGCCCTGTTTTACACCAAATTTTACACAAAAACCTAATCTCAACGTGTAATTTCTATTTGACTAGGCATGTGAAAAAATAAAGCAAATACCACCGCTGCATTGTAAATAACCATGAAAATCGTTCCATTTATTAATTAGATATGGTTATAATCGGCTTACAAAAAAAAACCAACCAACAAAGCTAGCAACCAAGTCAACAGCAGAATTATTCAATGTTATTTCAATTTATTGTTTGCGCTGCTCAATTTGCGCATATCAAATAAATGCCTAATATCGAAAATGAAATGGTAGCATTTGCAGGTTTTTTGTTTTTCCAGCCAACAAAAGGAAAAAGCGATGAGCGTAAAATGGTATGATTCAACTGGTTTGAAATGTAAAATCATGACAACTTTTCGATTTTTCGACATCGGTATTTTATGAACAGACGGAATAAAATAAAGTTTTGTGTGGTTTTTTTTGTTGTTGATTGAAGTAAATATAAAATGAAATGTGGTCGAAAGAACCAAGTGCTTTTATTGTTTAAACAATATTGTGTGAGTGTGAATATTCTCTTGTGTACGAAAATCGTAGTCTCAGCCCCTCAAGTCGATTATCACTTGTTTGAGGTTCACTTGTAATAAACTTTTACAAGTTTTAACATTTCAAATTACGCACAATTTTACCTTTTATCTCTTTCTCTCTTTTTCATTGGATTCAAGCACAAAAACAAAAGTTTCAGAAATCGAAAAGTCAGAAATAATGTTTCATTTCATTCTCGAAAAATTTCGAAAGAATGTCGTTATGTGGGTGTGTGTGTGTGAAATGTGATGGTGTGAAAAATGATATTCGAGTGTATATGTCAGGGGACTAAAACTTTTTTTCTTCCTTATTATCTTTCACGTCCCATTTCAAATATCGCCCTACATAATTAGTTTTGAATGAACTTTCGCACCAAAGTCATGTAACAATCATATTATTTTTTTTTTTTTTTTTTTTGAGAAGTTATGGTAATCTTAACGCAGAAGTGGTACATTTCTGACATTTTGAGATTTGAAACACTGTGTTACCAAATTTATATATCGAAATGAAAATGAAAAAGAACAGCTATGCGATTCGGATGATGATTCTTTGAATTTGGTTACTATATTTACCATTATGGTGATGAATTGGCGAATCACGGTTGCCGGGTCCTGGTGCAAACGTATAAACTCGCTTTGTATGATCTGATACCTGAGTCATTGATGAATAGGTGAATGTAAATACTACAACAAAAACGCCCGCAAACACTAAGCTCAAGAACAAAGACACAAGAATGCAAACGATACGCTTTCGTTTTCGCGTTGATTCTGTATCGCCATCTTCGGTGTCTGTGCCGTCGATGCCCATCTCATTGCCGTCCATGGATTTCTTTTTCGATGAGCCTTTTTTCTTGTTGCCCGTGCCGCCATTCGATAAAATGGAGCTTTTTCGCCGATTTTGTCGATATGAATGCATTGACGTGTCATAATTTAAATCGCTACCATCATAATTCGATGGCTTGTGATCATATGTGCTGGATGATAAACGTGGACTTTTTTTGATATCGTTAATACTTTCACGGCGTCGCGGTGATAGTTCATATTCGGCCGCACTGGTGGTGCCCATAAATGGATCGGTAACAAAGCTTTTGGACTTTCTAGCTTCGTTAACCGTTTCACGAAATGATTTAGCTCGCATGCTTGAACTATGCGCTCGTTTGGCGACCGTTGCCCAATTTGATCCGTGCATTGCACGTTGCATTCGAACCTCGTCCGCTTGAACTGGATTCAAGTAAAAACTTTGTGTAGCACGTGCTATTCGTCGAAAACTGTGGTGTGGTTTATCTAGACTTTGTGAACTATGCTTATGCGATACGGTTGCCGCACCGATCACTTTTTTCGTGGTCATTGTGGTTGGTGATGTGGCACATTCAATGGCATCCATTGTTTCGATAGAAGTGCTTTCGATTTTATTTCGGCTTCCGCTTCGTGAATGAAATACTTCATTATCCAATGATGATTCGGCCGAATTAAATTTTGGACTCAAACGACGTTTGCTACTGCTAACAATAACTTGTTCATCGGCCCCATCGTCGCCCAGCGAATGACATTTTACAACATCGACAATTTTTTCCATTTTAATTTCATGCTGACGGCTACGATCATGAAATGACTTATGCATACGACAATTACGTCGGCTATTCCCTGTATCGGTGAGGATCGGTGGCGCTGGTGCTGGCAACGAACCAATATCATCTAGCTCATATGGGAAACCAGCCGCCTGTGAATGGCGCATACTATTTGTTCGGCGTGACATTGGCATTTCGTCGGTGGTCATGTCATTTGCATTAAATGAATTTGCTTTGCGCATTTCATAGGCCCCATATACATCCAACGTATCGGATCGACGAATATTTGGTTTGCGTGACATTTGATGTGTATGTGGATGCGTAAAATCGGGGTAGTTATTTAACGAATGATTACTACCATCCATATAAAATATGTTGGGTTGTTTCCGAAATTCCTGTATTGGTGATGATACGACATGCGATAACGAGGGCGGTGGTATGATTAGATTATTATCAATTAACAAATTCGGATCGATTGTAACGCCAGATGCAACATTACTGTGCTGCTGGGATATACCTGGTGAATAATTATCAACAGCCAATGAGAGTGTTCGATCGCCGGTTTTCAATTTTGGTGCTTTCTTTTTAAACGATTGTACTGCTTCAAGAACGGCTCGTGTTTCGGGATCCATTTGGGATTTATACTACGGCGCTCGAACAACAAATTCACTGGAAGACTTTCGAAGAAGTGTAATGATTTTTTGTTTTGTGTATATTGTTATATATATTGAAGCATCGACAAGGGCCACAGCTTCATTCCGAAAACCGTGTTTATGAATAATTGAAAATCTACATCGCAAAAGATTAAAAACCTACCATTAAAATGTGTAACTTAAAATAGCACCAGACATTTTTAATTATTGTATCCGAAGCTGTATAACATAACGCGCGTCTGTAGCGCGCGCACGCAAACAAACACACACAGACCATCAATTAGTGATTATAAATTTATTATCGCTGTTCGTAAAAGCATTTGTGAATCAACCTTTTGTTTTTCAGCGTAATAAAAATTGATCGTCGGCAAAAGGGGTCGTGTGTGTGTGTCAAAATTGCGTGTAGATCGGTGAATTTCACACTCACAAACACCCAAAAAATTATTGATTGTTATCGAAACTGACATATTCTTCACATACAGACATACAGAAACAGCAGCAAAGCAGCAACAGTAAAAGAATGCTGAGGCTAAAAAACACACACACACATTTCTACGTGCTGACGTAGAAATAATTTTAAACACAAATTGATTTTATTACAACATTATTTGAAAATACATAGACGCCAAATCGAGACTGATGGGGTTTGAGTTTGAGAGACAGTCAAATACACTCAGTTCGTAATCTCATGAAAATCGTACGAAATTTGCATATTTCGATATACTTCGTCGTCAGCATGGCACCAATTTAAGCGTTTGTTGGAAGTGCTTGTTTGAATTTAAGTTTCTTCTTCTTATTTTTTTTTTTGTTTTGTTCGTCTCTTTTCTCGGCGCACATACATTCCCAAACACAACCAAATTTAATAAATCACGTTGTTTTCATATTTTTTCTCCCTCTCCAGAATCCATTAATTTGAGAAACGCTGACTGGTAGAAAGAAAAATGCCCACGATATGAATAGAATAATGAATGGAAAATTAACATTTGCTTCCTTTTGATTGTGAACGTGATTATTTAAAGTGAGCACATCGTGAGACGTGATTTTTTTCTTTTGTTTGTCATCATTGTAGTTGTGTCCATTTTGTCTCTCTCTCTCTCTCTCTGTGTGTGTGTGTGTATCTGGTGAATCTTCATTTGAAGGTTCTTTACGCACAGTCGTACAGTGCGAGCCTCGAGAAATACCATGTCAAAGTCATTTCCCATAGATTTGTTCAAGTGAAATAACAAAAAAACAAAAATAACTCAATGAAACTGCATTTGAGTGTTGTAATATTTTTTGCGAAAATTATATTTTTCCAGAGAACCGACAACAATTCTATTTGTATGAATATTAATGTAATTGCAAGTCTTTCAACTAGTTGCTAGTTGTTTGGTGTGTGTGTGTGTCGTGTGATATGAGATTAACGTCTATGGTCTATCCCCTGGTGAGTCGTTTTTTTTGCCAAAACAATGTTTATTCGGCTTGAACCCAAAATTAAGTTCAAATGTTTTGTTAAGCTCAGCTCTTCATTTTAAATGGAATGTACATATATTTTAACCACGATATAAAACCCATTACTATTTTTTCTTGGTTAGAGTCATGAGAGAAAATCCAGATCTACAAAATTTTTGAGTGTTTGCATTGCATTGCACTTCGCTAAAGAGAATTTCAAATGAAAATAAATAAAATCAAATTGAATATAAACTTTTGCTAGGTTGAAATTAAACACACAAAATATAGCCACCCGACGAATTCAATTTCAAAATGTTTGAAAATCCAAACGTATGGCATAAAATATACTCAACACATCATATAATTTTGTCTCAAAAGTAATAATTCGCTTATAACATTTAAGTGCAAGTATGAAAACTATTTGGTAGAAATTGACCCAATTTTACATTTTTGGCACAGCTCAATGTGTTAAAGGATCTCTTCTAAAATCCTTCATCGTTTGTGTCTATTTCTCACTCTCTCACTCTCTCTCTCTCTCTCTCTCTCTCTCTCTCTCTCTCTATCTCTCTATCTCCTCGACATTTTGGGTCTCATTTTATTTACATTTCCATTCTGCGATCTCTTTCAGTACATTAGCACAAATCAAATGTATCACGAGATAGTGGCCCTTTTGGAGAAATTATCAACATACACACACACATACACTTACTGTGTTAAGCAAACTTAAGCTTAGCCAAACAAATCGTGAACATGTTTCAAGTTGCGAAAAGGCAATGGAACATACATAATATTACGCCTCTGCGATGTGTCGACGCTAATTTTGCATAGCAAAACACACACACACACACTTGGTTATTCGTATTGTGCTACGAAAACTAGTTTGTAACGATGAAGCACACCGTCAATCGTACCCGCCAAATCTCTATATATAGGCCAACTTTAACCATGCGTATTTGTCTTTTACGCTGAAATGCCGCAACCACCCGTTTCATGTTTCGTGTGAGTGAATCTTTTGCACCAAGAATCAGACGCCCAATTCATTATTTTGAAATATATTTTTCGAATTTTGAATTTTCAATTTTCCATTTATCAGCTATGCAAACGATGAAAATTGGTGTGAATTGTGTGTGGACTCTATATGTTTCACATATACTCTTTCATGCACATTTTTGCGGTAAAATAAAATGAATATTTGGGAATTCAGTGCTCGTCGAATTTTTAAAAGCTTCAAAAAATTGTTTGATGTTAAATTAAACTAACATTTTCCGTATGCGATATCACATTCATCGATGCTGTTTAGGTATATCAAATACTCAAGCATATTCATTTCAGACTGTCTATAAACAAATGATTTACAAATAAACATTAATTTGTTTTGCCTTATGAACATGGTGCTGTTGTTTTTGAATGTTTGTGTGCTTTCTTGGTTATTTGGAAATTTTCCATTTAGATCATCAATAATATGTTTTATCGCTTTGCACATCATTGGCATTGCATTCATATTTATGGATTGGCTTTATAGTATCGACATTCCGATGAAGTATATTACCGACATGGCGCTCGAGAGACAATGTTTTTAGCGCTCAAACAGTGTTTGCTGTCTGAAATAAACATTCCAAATGGAATTGGTTCGAACCAGTGTGGTGCACGGTCGGCAACTTAAGGAGGGGGGGGGGATCACGTAGAATGAATGGGGGGGGGGTAGCTCAAGCTCGAGAGAGAGAATAAGTTGAGGACCTTTTTTTTGTTTTTTTAGGTCTTCAAAATCAAATTGAAAAGGGTTTTTTCGTTCCATCCGGGCTTAACCGCCCCCCTCCCCCCCCCCGCTGGGCACCATACTGGTTCCAACGATCACGATAAAATGATTCAATTTTTGAATGAACATAATTGTTTGTTGATAGACAATTTTCATCGTGTTAATACTCGAATTCACACACAACGAAAATTTATCATCCGTTGTATTCTAAATGAAGTTTATTTCCATTTGAATTCCGCCAAATCTTCGGGGAAAGAGGCTTTTAAAGCGAATCAACCAACCAAATATGCGATTTCCATAGACACTCAATCATATCACTACTCAACAAAAAAACAAAAACGAAAAGTTGTCAGGAAAAACCATAAACCTATCCCGAAGGAAAATGGACCGCTGAATCCGAATCCTAATCTGAAGTCCGTTTGTTTCGATCAGAGATTGCGGAACAAATCCAAATGGGATAACAGAGGACTAATGTTGTTAGTCTGGAAATGCGATGCGTTGTTAGCCCAATAGTAAAATAATTAAGTGACACATTGCCGCATGTACTCGATGCGTCATTATCTTAATACAGACTATACAGACTCTTGCGGTGTTGCGGCAATACGGCAATATTAATGATAAGGCTAATGGAGATTCTATGTTAGCATTAGCATTTTCAAATGACTGGTTTCGATTGGCTCGCGTTTCCGGGATATTTGTAATTTCGCTGTTGTTTTTTTTATGTTTTTCGCTGATATCAGCGGGTGATTTTCCTTCGAGATAGGTTTATGGTTTTTCCTGTCAAATTTTTGTTCAAATTTTTCTGAGTAGTGTATTTTACGCTCATATTTCTTACTTAATTGAAATTTCGCATTGCTCTTATCCCCATCCAGCCGTAATCTTCAATCCATTCGACTGAACTTTCCCCATTAGAATATAGAATGGGCTCCATTGAACCGCCAATGGTATCGATTTCATTGACAACATGCTATATATTTGAATTTATCTAAACCGTCTAATTTCATGCGTTTTTCGGAATGACTTTTTTGTGATAACTGGTTTTTCATCAGCCTATCAAGTGATTTTATTGTCACATGTAACAAGTATCAAATACCAAATGATATGTTGAACATAAAAAGTTACACAGTTCAAAATCCTGATGGGGTTGAACACCACATTTTGTTGTCCCATAAAATCCTTTTTGTAATTTACATAATACTCTTCCAACATACATCAAATATGTGTTGCAATTTTCCTTTTTTTTTCTTCTTCTATGACACAAATCCACAATCATCGGAATGCTTAACGCACGATGTAACTTATAAACATGAATAATAGGAGAATTATCACCTCTCGATATACGCTTATTGGATAGAAAAAAATGAGTCGTGCAAAGTAATGCAATTATTTTTCTATTGAACATGATATTGTTTTTTTTATGTATCCACTCCCAAAAAAGGTATGCGCTGGTTGCCTAAATAATGATTGTTTGTTACAATTTGAATGTTTAAATCTTTCGGTCACCCCTTAAATTCTTTTTGTTTTGAAAGTTAACCCGGGAGTTGTGTAAAAAAAACGTTAGCATTTTGTGTTTATGTGGATTCAAATGTTTGATTTTTGAGTGCGGACGAACTATCGACTATGTAATGCGCCATTTTTCCGACAATCTGTATACCAATGGAAAGGTCTTAGAAATTGCGTGTCATTAATGTTCAATGTTTTGATTGACGAGACATTTCATTGGCTCTTCGAACTGTTTGGTATTGTTTTCTCAATATAGAATGTGCAAGCGAGCCATAAATATTGAAATTAAGTCATATTCAAGTGAAAAAAAGACAGAAACGTATTTTTGACAGCCATAATACGTGTGTGAATGTGCATATGTGTGCTATCTGGTTTCTCAATTGTTATTAAGTTTTTACTCATATTTGAACAAAAATTACATTATTTATTACGGTGTTTTCCATATGAAAATGCACTATGGATACAAATTGAACCAATACAGAAGATCTGTAATTTTGTTTTTCTTCAGCATTCCTTCTCGGAACGTCTTTCTGTGGGTAACTTAACACTTTTTGAGCACAAGTTTGTTGCGTTTTCGATACACCAAATCCTATTAGATGTAAATGCACCACTTCGTGAGTAGTGGTTATTTAATCGTAAATGTGCGTTTGGATACAAATCGACTCGAACACAGATTCCGGGTTAAAGAAAATGAAACAAAGAGAGAAAATGTTGAATTGGTTATTGTACGTGATACAGATCCGAAATGAGCATGCAAATGGCTTTCATTACATTTTATTATGCTGGAATTTGTAGCATTCATTCGATATCTTTGTGATTTTCAATTGTTTGTTTGTTCGTGTTTTTTTTTTGTGCGTTTGTTTGCTCTTGTTCTAAAACACAAAGATAGAGCAAAAAAAAAACACATAAAATGTGGAACATTCAATAAAAAATTGAAAGTCTGATTGCATACTAAAATGAATATCAGTTGAATTGGTTTTCGTCACCTTTGCACGTTTTCGATTGTTCTTGGGTGCGTTTTGTGATTCACACAATTTCACTTTAATTGATGCATAGAAAATTGCATTAGCGCTTCCCTTTCCTCTTCGGGGAATTTGATAGCATTCATTTGGTCATTTTTGCGCTTCTCTGTGGAATAAAAAGGGCATCGATGAATTTTCAACGAGCAGCAACACACAAAAGCAAATCAATTCAATTCACAAGCAAATTGAATTACATATTTTGCTGACATAGAATTCATTTTGATCATTTGTTTTCTCATTGTCTTTACGATTTTTCGTTCTATTTTTTTTTTCGTGGTTCTTCTTTTAATCTTTTGTTATGTCTTATATTTACTCAGTACGACCCAGAGACACACTATCGTTCTTCAACCGTTTTGAACAATAGCTCATTTCGTTGATTCATAAGTCTTATAGAAATCCACTTAGAGCGGATGATTGTGAGACTGATGATTTCTACCACATCAACAGGACATATTTTCCGGCTTCAGCTTACGGATCAAATAGAGAGCACACGAATTTAGAACGAAAACGAAATTTAAATTCCGGATTTGAATGGAGTGTGTTCAACCGTTGCCTGAATACCAAATCCGTATTTGAACAAGGATGATTGCAAAGTTGTGTGAAAACAGGTTTTTTTGCATCTCTTTCAGTCTCTCTCGCTCGCATCAACTGGCTCTACAGTGTTTTTTCGGTTAAAACATGCGTAACATATATTTTACATATGTAATTCATATTGGCCAAAAATAGGTCGTTTCTCCAAGTTCAACCAAATATAACAAATAAATCGTTTAACAAAACGAAATTGTACAATGTGCAAAGATATAGAGGAAAGTGTGTGTGTGTGTGTGTGTGTGTGTGTGTGTGTGTGAGAGAGAGAAGTCGTGCAAAAAATAGAGAAAGTCAATCGATGAAATCAACACCAACACCAGCAATAACACAAACATTGAATAAATATCTATATAGATGTTTTGAAATGAATTTCCGTTTGCACACTTGCACTACAGCCGCACAAATAATATATATTTCAAATGAATACAAACGTTATCGGATTGAATTTCACTGCTTGCAATTGTATTTTATCGCGTGGCAAAATTGGAATCAATCGCTTGGAAAAGAGCTGATTACATACAAAACCTGACTTGGTGCAGAACTCGTTTTAGTGAGCTGGGATTTTATAATACGTAATATGAAACCAACTGTCGCAATTGAAATGGTTCAATGAAATTTTCACCAAATTAGGCCAACAATTTCTAAACGGTTACGACGGGAAAGGAGAGAGAGAGAAACGACACGATTACTTTTTCGCACGTTAGATGAAATTGTAATTTCAATAACGAGTTTTTGGTTCAACTCAAATTAAAAGTGATGATTCCTGGTACAAAATGTGATTTCACGACAAAAGATTCTAGCAATTTTTTCCCCCAAAGTTCACAGAGTGTTAGTACAAACGGGTATCGGAAAAAGGGATCTCCATTTCAAAATTTCATCGAAATGTGACATGGATTCGAGAACTTCCTGGGGGTAATCTATTCCCAAAGATCGTTATGGGACACCTGTGTCCAAATGTATGTACTCAACAAAACATTCGTGGCAGGATTAACAGCGATAACTCATTACGCATTTTGAACATAGACAAATAAAATCATTTGGTAATTTCATTGTCGGTTTAATAAAGCCTCAGCATATAGGTTTCGTCAAATGAAATTATATTTCATTAATTCAATATTTATTATTTAAACAGAGGATCAACACAGTAGCAGTTTTCATTTAAATCCCCATACTGACGATATTTTGGTAGATTTTGTGTAAAATTCCATTGGTCTCATTGTTATTTACACATGTTTTATATAGAAAATATCAAGTGTAACCAGAAAAGTCATTTAAGAATGACTTGTTTAAAAATGCAAGTGGTTGAATTTGCATCATATGTGGTTGAAACTCACTCAGTCAATTCAAGAAATTTGATTTATATTTTGCGGATGTGAATGTATAGAAAATGCATTTTCAGTTTGGTATTCGTTTGCAAGACACACTCATTTAACGTTGGTGCTGCTGCAATTGCATCTGTCAACATAAAAGTGTTCTTCATATACGGAAAAGTGACACTTGTCATCATCTTCGGTATTGCCATCGAATAATTATTCACAAGAAAATATAAATGCAAGTTGTAGACAAGCGTGTAAGTTGCAGACAATGATGAAAATTGGCGCAAAGAACAAAAACAGAAAACACGTCACTATAATCTCAGTGCTGATTATTAATTTGAATTTTCCATGAATGTTTTCTTCAGCGCACAGTTGTCATTGTCATTAAGACTTTTGGTTTGTCCGCGAGCTTAATTTACCGACGAACAACAAAAAAATATAGTATAACATGTACGGGATGGTCTTTCTATTGGAAGTCAACTGCACAACAACAAACATTCACTAGAAATATTCAAGTGCATAACTAACTTATGCAAATTAATTTTCAGTCAAAAAAAATATTAAACCAATTATTGCACGCACATTTTACAGCCATAGAAATAATTTGCATGCAAAAATTGGTTCAGTGTTATACCGCAATGAAAGTGGAACAGCCGGAATACTCCAACATTTTTTTTGTTCCTATTCTGTATAGTACTTTTACTAATCGACAACCGCGAGACTTTTTGGCGCAACTGTTTTTTTTTTTTTGTTTGGCTTGAAGTTTTCTTAATAGGCACCAATAGTGCAAGTTCATCATTTATTTTTTGTGGTTGTAAGCATTTTTATTCAATGGTTTTGAGTATTCATAACCTCAAGTATTTGATAAAACCATAAAAAGTGATGCGATGCAAGTGCTTCGTAAAGCTGTTTCCTTTGTCGTTTCATTGCTTAATCGCGGCTTTATCGCCATTTTCTGTCAATTGTTGATGAAAAGCCACATATTAATGTAATGGCCGTGTGAGAGAGCAAAGAGAGCATGATAAAGATTTGTAATCAAGTCTAATTATAACTTTATGCTCTTTATCAGCACTTTCCTTGTGAATTTCCAAGCCTAGCCCTCCATGAACTTGATTCAAATTTCTCGTTGATGATTTTCCAAACTGATATTTGAACTTTGAATATTACTGTTATAATTTAATTGGGAAATTGAATTGATGTTCAAACAATTGGCGATGTGTCTCAATGGCAGACAATTAGTTGGGGTGAAAATAAATGAAGTGTGCGAAGTTAAGGACGTAATACAATAGCATTTACTTACGCACTTCAGAGGATTAAGCTGTATACCTGGAAAATCTTTCGAATAGAAGCTGCAAATTTGCGAAAATCTACGTATACAAATTGCTTTTGTTGAATATTTGAAATAATGGCACTTCAGTGTGAATTTGGGTGATGAAGAGACAGAAAGAGGGAGAGAGAGAGAGAGAGAGAGAGAGAGAGAGAGAGAAAGAGAGAGAGAGAGAGAGAGAGAGAGAGAGAGAGTTTGTGATAGAGAATGAAAATCGACTCTCGATTGAGAATTGCATTTCAGTTGGCATTTTGCATAGCTTTTAATCAGTTGACCTATTTAACATTCTCTCAATAAA
The DNA here is from genome assembly GCA_030463065.1 of Aphidoletes aphidimyza. Lineage (NCBI taxonomy): Eukaryota > Metazoa > Arthropoda > Insecta > Diptera > Cecidomyiidae > Aphidoletes > Aphidoletes aphidimyza. Next base: position 6,889,322 of record CM059998.1, on the reverse strand, counting down.
CGGGCATTGTGGCTTGTGTACGTAATTCCATCCTAAATACTTGATAACTCGGTTTTCAAACATATGTTTATTCGGCGGTTATTTCCAATGGAATTTCACATGTTAACACATGTTAACACACACACACACACAATTCACAAAAATGAAGTTTACAAATATATTTAATCCAATTTCAATTTTGGGCTGCGTTCCACAGCTCACTGAATATTCAGGCGAAACGATGGGGAAAAACCAAAATCCTAAATCCAAACTACAAACTGAAAAATGATTGCATTTTATTTACTTAAGTCAATTGAATTATAGTACAAAAAATAAACCGCTGTTTTTCCATGAATATCAACCACATTGACTGAGGGAGAGAGATAAGAAGAGAAAGAGAGAACAAAAACTGAGTTTAAAAAATTTCACAGAACTTTTACCAGTTCAATAACATTTGTGTGCTTCGAATTTCTACGCTTATTAAATTGTTTTGTGTACAGGTGCATAGTCTGCACTGTGCAGTATAATGGAAACAAATTGAGGTTTTACAATGAAGCCAATGAAAAACTAGAGAATAAAAATTATTTTGCATCATTTTTTTTCTTCTTCTCCAATCCCTTGTTCTCTAACCCTCTTTCTTCAGGCGCATGGAATTGCGTCACAGATGTGATACTATTTTGGCGTTCTCTCAAGTTGCCGCAATATAAACTTTCTTGTAATATACTGAGATGAAAATGAATTCGATGAATGTATTCAAATTCAGGTATAGATGCTACCTTATTATTTGGTACAAAAAAGTAGGTACATCAAATCACAATTGAGAGCGAAACGATCAAATAACGACCGAACCATTCGGCAGTGATGAATAGCTGAACATTAGACTGGCCAAAATTGCATCGAAGACATCGGATCAAACTCTACAACCCCAAATTGTTTTCCTTTTTTATTTAAAAAAAAAAAAAAGATTGACAAAGTTTGAACGCAAAAAAATAAATTTAGGGGTAGCGCAGACATCGTTGCGTAAAAATCGTTCGACAAATTTTCAGCATTAGCATGAAACGAGAGCTGTTGACCTTGTGGTCTGCGCTACCTCTAAATTTATTTTTTTTGCGCTCAAACTTGCGCCAATCGTTTTTTTCAATGAAAATGAAAAAAAAATGACGGATTGTAGAGTTTGATCGGACGGCTTCGTTGTAATTTTGGCCAGTCTACTACACATCGACAATCATTGCAATTGTTGAAAAAATTGCATTTTCGCATTTCATGAGAATAGCGGTAAACTCGGTCAATTAATGGAAAACTTGACTTTGCGATGTTATTCCGGTAAATGAAGAAAATTATGTCACTTTAATGCCAAGATCTTCTACATAAAATTGAATGTTAATGGGAAAAAACGTACTCTCCGAATGCAATTTAAAACACTAGACAGTTTGGCGACTACGATCTCAATGTTTGCAATCACATACATTTACCGGCGAAATAGTAAATGGGTGCTGATTTGTGTCTTTATTTGCGTTTTTTTTTTCAAAAACCCATACTGTTTTTACTCATTGGAACTGTAACTTTGCACAGGGAATGGAAGTGATTCCATTCTGAATTTTACTGATTGAAAATTTATATCTTTATGTCTGAGCCAGAGCAATGACCTATATAATGTTTTAGTGCTTGATGGCCTGAGTCAAAATTCTAAAGGGTTTGGCCAGGTTGATGAAATACGCGTTTGAGAGGCTTGGGCTGTCTCAAAGTGACCGTTAAGGTACGATAAGAAAATTCGCGTGGAATAAGTTTTCCACGAAATTCTATTCAACCGACCAAGTTGGACCATGACAATTTTCCTTGATATAAATGAAATATACCTACATTTTATTATTGGAGAATGATAGAGTCGTTTCCCATAGTTCTATACTGATATTAATCATTCTAAATTCTTAACTACCAAAAACAAAATGCTTAACTACCGAAATATATCAAAATCAAATTTTGACTTCCAATTTTCTCAAAGTTACACAGCCGTTTGAAGCCCTAGATTCAAATGATGGATTTTAAGTGGAACGTAACATTAATCTAAACATGTGTTCAATCATGCACATACTCACAACTAAGCCACACTAAGGCATAACAAAAGCAAACATGAAATGAACTCAAGTGCATTTACTTATTAAATTTAGTACAATCGCATGATTTTTGTTCTTGACAACTTTTCATCTCTGGTGTCTCTGGTGAGGTGAGAGAGAGCGAGAGAGAGAGATAAGAAAAAAGACATCTGTGCAACCACAAAAATGGAAGGTATTCTCTGAAATGCCACAATTCATACTCACGCTACAGATCAACTGTGAAATGGTAATTACATTTATTTGCACCATAGCAATTAAAGCTTAATTGAAAATCTAATTGCATTCACGCAAAACCAACACTATCATATACATGACATATGCACAGCACATTGCACCGATTATGAAACAAGTTAACACGAAAAAGCCACACAAATTTGGCGTACATTGTATTGAAGACCAGATTAATTGGTTATGCCTGAATTTGGCCTGGTGTTGGAAATGCCTCGAGAATGCTACCAGTTATTGATTGTTGGTATTTTATTAATTAATATTTAACCGGCTGACGTAAATCTGTTTTTAATCCATAAATTTCCGTATCACCAGCAAAAGCAAAATGCTTTGTATATTTATCAGTCCTTATCAACAGGCTGAGCTTCACTTAGTTTGCTAGCGATTGTGAAGCTTAATGGCTACTTTCATGGTGCATTATGAATCTGGTTGGAAAATTCCTTTGTCTGAATCCATTGAAAACGCAATACTTAAAGTGATTAAACCAAATCTTTTCAAATATAATGTTGAAAATAGAACACACTTAAATTGAGGTAATGGCGGCTACATACTTATTCAGTGATATGTAGTCGCTTTGATATTTGAGATAAAGAACCATTGAATGCAAATAACCACGTTTCAAATATGTGCAATTCGAAGAGCATCTCATTCTCACTCTCCGTCTCTCTCTCTCGCTCCTCCCTGAGTGCGTTTGGGTGTTTGTTTGTATGTATTGTTCACCCACACACGAATGCCCAAAGAGATGTGTGCACCAAATCATAATCCAAACAAAAAGTGCTTAGCTTGGGTGTCTGGTGACTGTGTGTACACTTTTCTTTGTATCCATTTTGCCATTGAAGAATTTTAATTCGAAAATTCATGGAGTGAGAGAGACAAAAGAGCATGACATTCATATGGAACGACGAAAGTGCCGAAACTGTGGTATTTAGATGAAATACCATGCTTCAGCTATTCGAAAAATGCCCTTTCTTCTTTGTGGCATTCCATATCTCTCCCTTATCCATCGAAAAATAAATTTTAAGCGCATTACAGGCACAAAAATGTCTCTCTCTCTCTTTCTCTCTCTCTCTCTCTCTTTTTCTCTCTTTTTCTCTCTCTCTCTCTCACTCTCTCTCTCTCTCTGTGTATGTGGTGAGTATACAAGCGAAATACGTAATGCTGTTCAACAACTTGGCGAATACATTCAATGAAATGACACACTCTCGCACTGCATATTAAAATAGCGGTTCTGCGAGACAACCACGGTGTAAGTTTTTTTTTTTAGTTTTGTACCCTTTTACACAGGCTTGATTGTAAAACCATTTACTAGACACTCATGCATACATATTGATTTTTCTTTCTTTTTATTTTTCATTGCTCAATGCATTTTATTCATGAGTGACGTGCGATCAAAATTTATACCAAACGACGTACCTTGTCAGGTTATTGATCGAACTAAAGCGTTTTTTTCTCACTCCTTCTCTCAATATACCATAATGCAATCGTTTGAATGCACCAGAATTGGCGGCAAATTTTTTTTTATTCTCTTTACAAAAGGAACGTATTGCACAGCAACGACAAAAATAAAATAAAAATGACAACAACAACAACAACAACAAAACAACACGTTCTTATTGTGTGCTCCTGTTTGTTAACCTTCCACCACCGGCGTAATCAATAGTATTTATATTGAAGCGATTCGAGTATGCTAAACTGATTCCTTGTTGTTGTTTTTTTTTTTCAAACTGTGACGATGTAGTTTTGAGTTCGTTTCTTCAAGAAAAAAAAAAAATAAATAAATTCGAACGCCATTCGTTGGTTTCGTTTCGTTCGTTTCATATTCACATTCCATTCTCTGATTCATTTCGTGTTTTATAAAAGAGCGAACATTCTCTTCGTGCTATTGTTTGTTTATGTACGGACGTGTGTGTGTGTGTGTGTGTCATTTTCGAGATGAAAAATGGAGTAGCATTCAGTTCGTTGATTTTGACGTCAATTTACCAATGCTCCGATGTATTTTTTATTCACTCTGTGGAATTGCCTATACGTTCTATTAGTTTGCAATAATATTATTGTTTTTTTTTTCGTGATATCGAAAGGAGCACCATTAGCGTACATCAATACATGTCTTTTCTTCATGAGCTTAACTGATGTGTGCATGTGCAATACACTATGATGTGCAATACAATAAAAATCGAAAGAATAATTATATTTGGCCCGGTGTATGTAAAATGTGATAATCCTACGGCTAGCCGTTTTGCCAATATTCGCAAATGTTTTGTCAGAATACAATCAGAATTAAATTATTGTGTGTAACTAATAGCGTTCATTTTCAATTTAGATAGAACAAAAAACAAAACAGATACGATATTAAATTCAAATATCACCAAAAAATCGATGGTGCCGTTTAAAATACAATTAGATGTATACATCCGTTATTCTGTTGTTCCACTGTCCCATTGAATCGTTCATCATTTTAAAGTGCACGTCATCGTATTCAAAACATTCTATATATTGTCATGTCAGATACAAGCCCCCGAGAGCTATCACGACCCAATGTCAACCCATGTTCTCGACTAGATGCACTATGAAAAATATATAAAACAGAGTTTTGTTTTCCCATTGTCGATCACATGTCGAGATTCATGATTTAAAAAAAAAGAAGAAGAATACCGATGACATTGGAAAAATCCGGTGGAAAATTGGGCATCGGTTCGAAGACATTCAATCACTTTTCATTGCATATCAATCACACCTGATTGATATAATCAATAGCAAGAATGCTACGCACAGTAATGAACAAAGTTAATAAGACATATTTTGAAGATATTTACAAAGTTTTTGAGAAATTTTGCTCCGAGTAGCAAATAATGAAAACTACTTTAGTTGTTTTGGCTTTGTGATGCAACTTTTAATGGATTCAAACATTTCAATATTAGACATGCGGAATTGACAACATATTTTGAGTATTTTCTTGGGCGACATTTTCAGTTTTTTTTTTTTTAACTGCCCTTACTAATTACCGTAACGGTTTTGAGACGTAAAGAGAAGAATTTTGAGCATATAAAATCTAGATTTCATAATGGAGTGCTCTTAAAGCTCAATCATTCCTATAATTTTAGACTGCACTTTCGGTTGCTCAGATGGAACTCTCACTTCTCTCTATTCACTTCAACTTGTACACAATTTGATTGAATAGTTTCAAACTTTTAGAGAATATACAGCCACTTCAAACTCATCTATAAAATTGAAATTGTTGGCCTTCTTTGTTTGCTCTGAAACAGTGATGAATGAAAAAAGCCCACATCTTCAATACATCAGCATGCAAAAAGTTTATTTCAATATGAAAAGATATATGTTTGCAATAATAAAAGAAAAATGGGAATGTTCGAAGAGAAATCTCAGAAACAATTCAATGAGTAAAACAATTCGAAGAAAATAGAGGAAAAACTTCGAGTAGCATTCACATCGCGTATTTATATTTATTTCATTCATTTTTCATCGATGTCAGTCATTCGATGTCAATTACAGATGTGCACCATATGCACATTACACATTGCACACCACATCCGGCTTTCGCTCATACAATTTTTAAAAATAAAATGAACTTGTCTTCTCAGCTATGCTATTGGCGAAACAAACGAAAAAAAAAAATAGTCGCAGAAATCTATTCGATAAGTGATAATGTCATTGTGTGCCATTTTTTTTGCACAATATATATAGATGAGCTTAAACCATAACACTCTGTACTATAGAGTCCATAGTGCATGAAAGATTTATCAAATATTTGTTGCACCTGAACACCTGTTAACCCTTTTTGGTATAGTAGTGGTCAATTGGATCGAATATTTCGAGAGCAGTAAGCGAACAATTGAACTACAACTGAATATTTCAGATAACCTTTACAACCAAGTTTCGATGAGACGAATCGGTGCTGTGGTTTCAAAGCTTCAAAGCAAAGTTACGTCATTTTATCACCTCAAAAATGTGTTGGACGTAATTCAAACGACAATTTTGATGTTCATGTGTGTGTGTGTTTATCTCTTCGGTATTTATTTGGTAAAAGTATTTTAATCTCAATAGCCAAACAATTTTTTAACTCCATAAGTTTTCGTCATATATTTACATCAATGTTTTTATTATTTCGAACATATTTTTTCCAACAAAAAAAAAAGACAAAACAAAAAAATTCATTTCATTGACGTTGAAATTTGGTATTCCATGTATTTTATATGGGTGGTTCGACGGGGCCGCTTTATGTATGTATATTGTTTTTTTCATAACATTCTATACTAAGGAGGGTTAAAGTTGAGGTGATTCAACATAATCCGCTGCAATGGATAGTGCGATAGATGTATATCGTTATCCCAGTCACCATATAGCAATCAAGTTGAATATAATGGTTGATAGTGTAGTTGAGTTCGAGCCTTACATTGTTATGGGACATTGGCTATAGACCGTGTGTATGATGCCGTTAAATAGCTTTAAAATAAAAATGTTCTCTATATAAATAGATTCAATGCAACAGCACAATCGAGCGTTTTAAAAGACGGCAGACAGAAGCAGAAAAATGCTGTAATTCAAAAGGCAAAGGAAAAAAAGCAATGTTCAGAAAAAAAACTATGAAATGAAATAGAAATTAACGATCGGCTATGGGCGAGAGAAGATGGGGATAGTAAACCACAACGGTTTACCGGCACAATATCTTACCCATCATTGAATCCAATTTGAAAGAATACAAAAAAAAAACAAGTACATTCACACACATTGAGAAGTGTGGACCAGGGAATGACTTAAAACAAATAACCTCATGTTTATATCCAGGTATTTGTGCTTACTAAGTAAGAATTGATCTTCACGAGTCCTTCCGTTATAATGTGTACTATATTATTTATGCATGATTCGTTATTTTTTAAAATACGTTTTCAAACGAAAGGCAAGTGAACAAAAAAAAACAAGTTAAGGCTAGAAAGTGTAAGGCAAACAAAAGAAGAATATATAACGAAAGTTATGTATGGCATCTCCCACTCACTCTTTTTCACTCCCTTTCTCACTTTTGTGTTCTCTTTGTCTCTACGTAAATGCCCAGAATAATACACTATACCGGTTCGTGTGAATGAGACTCCATATTTTTGTTGTTGGATCTTTAAAAAGCCTTTAAAAGATTACACAAAATGCATATCTTGCCTCTTCCAAAACGGATTAAAGACCCAGTCTCATTTGTGCTGGATAGAGTTCGGTATATTTGTTTGTGTAAAGCTTTTGCTATATAAAATGCACATTCCAAAATATTTCCATTCGCATGGCATTGTTCCGTGTACATTGTTGTCAAGCTAGTACAAAGTTGAATAGTGCAAAATCCCACAGCTCGAAAAAAAAGACGGAACATCTATTTACTGTAACCGCCAAAATTGTCATGTTGACACAAAGTTGAGCATTTAATTGAATCAAACACACTAAACTCAACTAGAAGCTTCACATTACGGCCATTTTAACTGCCTTATTGAAGGCATCCTACAATGATCTATATCAATATGGGCAAATGCCATGAATTCAAATCCGTTCGTTTAAATAACTGGTAATAAATGTCCTATAATAGATACAAAACGAACTTTTCATCGTGTAGAGCACACAGTTTTGCCAGGTTTTCAACACAAGTCTAGTGATCGGAAACTATTTGCCGTATGTTTTGTGTGGCCTAATTGGCTATTATATTAGCCAATTATGTTTGTTATTCTAATGTAATTTGTTGTTCCTAAAACAATCGATTATTTACCAAATTACCAGTAAATGTATTTTGCAAACGAACACATAGATGTACAGCGGCCGCTTTGTACCGCTAAGATTAACTTATATTGCTCTCTGCTGCACCATCCTCAAGGGTCAGTTGACGCTACATATAATACTAACGGTTTGTTGCTAACGCTGACCAGCGACTAATTCGTTGGCCAAATAAATTCACTGCCAATTACTTAGTATTAAGATACTATTACTAGAACTACTCGGAGAGAGTGTACTGTCCAATATGATCCAAAATAAAAACTGAATTAAATTGGGCTCTCACACTAAAAAAATGATGATTTTTATATACAGTTGTGTATTTGTTTTTCACAAACCAAAATTGTGACATTTTGTCGAAAAACATATTTAAAAATCATCAGTTAATACAAATTTGCTGTAAACGTTTATGTAATGTGAACCAGTGTATTGAAAGAAACGTCAATTTTTTGCAGTGGCATCTTCGACAATGCGCACAATAACAATAATGACGGGGTCCTCACATTTTTAGATCGAACCAATACTTTTCATGCATTTTGCGCCGAAGAGTGGAAAAATAGAGAGAAAAAATCCCGTTTGTAACAATAGAAGTTATAGGTAAAAAATTTCAATTGTATTGTGTGCGAGGTTCGTTTCAAGTTCCTGTGTTCATTCATTGACATGAGCCATGGAGCTGGACGTTTTTCACACAAGAAGAAAGGAAACGAGAGAAAGAGAGAGAGAGAGAGAGGAAGAGAGGAAGAGAAACCTCCCATAAACAAATTTTCCCACCCTTCAACATGATTCGTTTTTTAACTTGGTAATAAAGTTTTAGTTTGTTGACCACATATTTTCAGAGGAGCCGAGTGACTGACACTGAAAGTGTAGACTATGGTAGTGTGGGAAGGACACCGAGAGAATGCGACTTGTGAACAAAGAATGGACGCAGCAAAAATATTTGAAAACTTTTAACATTCTCTGTGCAGTAGCTAAAATACTTTTGTTTTCATTTGAGATGAGTTGAATGTAAAAATGTTCATTGAGATTTTTGTTGTTGTTGTGCGTCTTTTATACATACAGCATTTTAGAGATGAAAAAAGCCAGTGAACAGATTTAGTCATAACAAGCATACACAAAAGTCACAATGTGGGCAATGCGTGTGGTTTGTTGGATCCTAGGGGGAAATCGTTATTCGCCATTCGCATATATACGACGCATTTGCGGATATTTGCATCGTATTCGCAAGTGTATTTACATAGTGTCATCCGTGGCTGTGCACGCAGACTACCAACAACAGTCCAGTCCAAGCAAGCTGCCAGTGAGTGTGTGCACAAGCGAATGGTGCAAATGATGCGAATGATGCTATGGTAATGCTTGCAGTTATATACTCCATCATTTGTTCTATTCCCAATATTTGCAAGATTTTTGCACTATTTGATTGATGATTTCCCCCTAGGTTGAATCATCATTACAAATTTATTCACAAATGATTCTATTGTAATATTGTATGTGAAATACCAAATTGCTGTGCTCAAATCCATCGAAGCAGTCTGTGTTCGAGCAATGTTGATTCAACGTCATTGAATGTTTGAACCAAAACCAAAATTGAGAATATAAACCATCATCGATCATTTAAATCATCGTTCAACGTTTTTATGAAATGTACTTTCGCGTAAATCGGTTGTGGCTTTACAATTTTTTTTGTTTTGAAACAATATGGAATATATCGTTTTTGATGGATATAACACACTGCAAGACTATTCGGACTATATTATACTATCAGTATAGAAGCCAAAAATGTCGACAAATGCAACAAAAAAATGTTGAAAAAAATGTGAAAAGCTATTTTACATTTAAATTTCAATTTTCGTATGATATTTCTCTAAGTCCTTGTCCGATGGACTACAGCGAATATCGATCGATTTGGTATGGAATTTAGTTAAAAACCCAAACTGACTTGCAACAACATATTAATTTTTGAAAAATATCCCGAATTTTAAACAATTGGCCAGACGAGTAAATATAAAGCGAGTCAATTGAATCATAAATTCAGCAGCTGAAGTGAGCATCCAGTTGCTCAGCTACTGAAAATTCTCGAATAGTTTTATAACATTCGCAGTGAAGTTACAAGCACCATTCATTTGAATCAGCATCAAAAGTTTTAATGCAAATCATGCACTTAAAATAGCGTTTAAAATCTTGATGCACTTAGGTTAAAAATTAAAAGCTCATTCACCAATTAATGAGGCTATTCTTCGTTTTTCTGAAATGTGTTTTTTTCCCTCATAATACTTGAAAATTAGAAGCGAAACTATTCGATAACTATTTGGATTTTTGAATAAATGTAAAATATTGTCGTTTTACAAGTGAACCCAACCAATTGGCTCAAGTGAGTGTCAAATTTAAAAGGAATGATACGGAACGCAACCCACTTGCTTTGGAAATTAGTTTATGTTTACTACAAAAACTGTAAAGCCAAAGATAAGATGCACAGGAGATTAATAAAAGGGATCGTTATGAGACTCTTGTTATTATAACCTCTCTATCAATACGTCTTTCGATATCTTTCTTTTCCCTCCAAATAAGAAAATAAAACTAAAGAAGTGTCGCTTTATCAATATGATTAATTTTATCAACGCCAAATGGAATCAAGTGCACATTGATTTTTAAAAGTCATAAATTTTTCTTCCAACAATGAGTAACGCCAAATTAAGAGAGACTTTCATTACATGATTATTTGCTGAAATCAATGCTTCAACAAAAATTAATCAATTGCATTTTTTCGAAATATTATTTCATGATACACTTCTTCTCTTAAGGGTAGATTCCCATTTATATCCACATTTGTATTCTCAGCCACGCAGTTTCTGTTGATAGTTTTTTTTTTCCTTTTTGAAACGTAAATTATCTGGGGTGATTCACCACTGGTCAGTGTGAAAAAATGCCCATACATAGATAGTGGAGCCTTTGTTATGGTTTGGCGGAACAAATTTGCCTGCAAATGATTGCCGCGTGAAGATCCCATATAATTTATAGGAATTGCGGGGGATGATTTGAGTACCGCCCCTTTCAAGTGCAGTTGTTTTTTTTTCAACCATTTTTTCCAATTATTTCTTATTGTTCTTTTTTTAGAAACTTAACATTGATCAAGAATTTCTTTTCAATTATTTGTAATAAAAGTATTGGGAAATATTATTAATATCTCAGATTTAACAGATTTATGCGATAAAAAATTAATCGCGATTTTTATTTTGGTAAAATGCATTGTTTTCTGGCACGCTTGAATATGAAATATGTTTTCCACAAAATGGAATCAGTAATATCACATACAGTATGTGACATACTCTAGCAAGATGTACAGCTTACTTAGTTGAGACTGCAAAAAAAAAATCGTTCATACGCTTCATCAATGGTTTTGTGGTAAACCATCCAATGGCTTCGATGAATCCTTGTTTGAGGGGTGAATTTTGTGATTTGTTTTTACTTCTGACATTACTTTACTAACAAAATAAGTATCATATTTCCTTTCATTTTGCACGAATGTGTTTTTAAATTGAAATTCCAACCAAGTAACACAGTTCGTTTGCCATACCTGCCGTGCTATTTTGCGATTCAATATTAGAAACGTAAATGTATTTCTTTTACGTCAAAGTTTGGCCCGAAATTGTTGTTTTTTTTTCTTCTTCAAAATACGTAAACATAAATCAAATTAAGCACAAAACTTTGTCAATTTTGAACTGTAACGAAAATCAACTTTCTCAAGTTCAATATAATATTTAAAAGTGAGTAAAGCTTTTGACATCATATTAACGGTGCGAGTACAATCACATTTGATATGATGTGAACAACAACAACAACAACAACAACAGTAACAATAACAGGACCATAGTAATCAGTTAGGAGCCCATTAGTCCAATAAATTAATTAATTAGAAAGAGACATTGCTCTTTCACTGTTTTCAAAAGTTTTTTTTTCTCGAGTTGTAAATGAGTTTATCAATGTAACAGATAGAAGCTAGTAAAAACATCACCTAAATAATAGTTCTCTCTTGCCAGCAGCTGACAAAAACACAATGAAAATGCTTCGTAATATGTTTTGTATGTACTTCTTAATGTGTTTGCGAAAAATAAAGTCGTTCTACATTTTTTCCAAAAAAAAAAGGCGACACAACAACGAACTTGCAATCCAAATCTAATTATTTGCTTATAATTCAAAAATTCAATCTTATACTTGAAATTATTTGAATGCTCAGTTGTTCAGTTCAGTTGTTTCGGAAAGCTAATAAAAGCCCATCATTTCAGGCTAATGTTATTCAACAATTGAAGCAATTACATGTTACGAGCTCTGGCTATTCATATGTTCAAGCATAATGTTGTGAGATTGAAGATTACACATTAGGTTGGATGTATTTTGCCTCATGGTAAGATGGAGCAAGAGGGTGAAACAGCTTAGAGCACTAATCAAGCGATTTTATTCTACTTAAAAACACTCAAGTAAGCAGTTTGGCATTTTGCCTTTATCGAATTTTTCACATAGAAAACATCTGCCAACTCAATGCCATTGTATTCACATATACGATGTGATTACTTGACATTATATCGTATGCCTTTTAAATGTGGGCATAATATATTTTTGTTTTCCTCTCCCACAAAATTGTCGCTCCTTTTAGCATCACAAAATTCATTTTAATGCGATCAAGTGTGCAAAATCATTTTAGCATATATTTAAAGCTTCAAGAAAGAGGACACAAGAGTAAATGTTATATACATCTAATGTACAATGGTTTGTGCAATGTACATTGCAAATATATGGCGATATCAATCGATTTTACTTATGAAATATGAGCTCAAGTATATATTGTTTGTTCCTCCTCTCCTATGTCATTCAAGTGAGCATTGCTAAGTGCGCGCAACTTAATACGATTTTTCTTTTAGATACCATCGTATTCATATATGTGACGGTTTATCATCAAACTTATTGTTTTTTCTAGTTCCACTTATAGTCTGACTAAAATAGCAATATTGCTATAATAAGATGAAAAAAAAACCTCTGAACGAGATAAAAACAGAGTGGTGCACGAAAAGATCCTGCCCATAAAATGAATGATATCACATTTTGAGTGGCACTATTGGGCGATGTTACACCACATATCCAGAAAGTTGTAATTACATAAATTTGAAAAAACGATTTACAAATTCACATTAACTTGTGAAACCAAAATACAAGTTTACTAGAACTTCTAAGAAGGATTGACATTGCGGGTCAAAAGCTTTGGCGAACCAAAAATAAACGAAAATGATAAAATGATTTTTTGTTCTCGGCGACATTTTAAGATTTTGGTCACGATTTTTTTTGTAATTACTATTTTTGTTGTTGTAATTTCTATTTTTTTTTGTCGTGACCAAACTTTTAAAATTGATTTTTTGGATACTTCGGAGCATTTTGGGGTATCACAAAGGTTTCTAGCTAAGTATATCTCGGCGAGAAGAATATTTCATTCCTTGACTGCAAGTTGATTAGACCAACCAGTGAGCTAAAAACTCATTTTGAATTTTTTTGTCGTAGTGAGATTTTTGTTTTTGTCGCCGAGGCGTAAACTGCCCCTAAGGAGCTAAACATTTTAGACTAGACTTACGCTAGTTTTTCGTAGTCAAGAATAAAACAAAATCAACATTTATCAACACAGTACACATTTTTATGGCAAAAGCGAAAATATTGCTTGATAAATTTTTATTTCTGTGATCAATTTCAATACCACAAAAATTAAAGTCTTAGCACTTGGAACCAGCATCAACTGTTACTGAATGACACCAAATCATTCTAAAATCATTTGGATGTACTGCAAAATAACCGCCATCCTTCTATTAATTGCTGTTGACATTTCTGTTGATATTGCGCATTTAACCATCTTACATGAACATTTATTTTCACAACAATTCATTTTGACAGCGGTTTTCGTTTAGTTTCGTCTCAAGCTACACGCGAATGCCTATTCCACGGATGACATCGGTCGGCAACACAGAATCCCAAAACTTGTGTATATATATTGTCAATAGTGTGGTGACACTAAAAAAGTGTATTTTTTTGGTGAGCCACTGGGAGAACTGCCATTCTACATGATACACTTAGAAAGTGCAGTTTCACCTCCACTCCAGTGATTAATATACAGGCACCACCACAATTCAGCGTATTCAACCAATTATGAATAACGAGATTGATGAAAATCGATTTTGTTTTGAGTTCTACACCATCGAAATTTGCTGGCTCATGGTATGCTAAAATGTGACTAGCAGTGGTGACATTGCTCAAGTATCATTTCTAGAGTGAATCGGTTTTTGTTGTTGTTGCCATTATTCAACTGTTGAGGTGTGCACTTGAACTATTTTTAACAATTCACTTTTTTTTTTAAAAAAACATCTTGTTGGTCACAACATAAATTAGATCAAATCCGAAAAATTCAAAAGATAAGGTTTGCGTTTAAATTTCATTTTTTAAACGGCCTGTTTGAAATTAATATTTTGTACGGAAGCGATCCACACTAATCAGTTAGTCATTCAGACTTTCATACAACTGGCAATATAGAGATAAAAACCACAAGTAATATCCCTTCAGCAGTAAAAATATTGTTATGTTCATCTTTTCGATGACTAGCCAAAAAAAAAATGCTCAAAGTTATTTGTAAGATATTGTCTCATGTGCTTATATTAGTCTGGAATACGTGCATTCCTGCACGACTGCGGAACTCACATCAATTTTGTTCTGAGGATGAATGTTGAGCTTGTAGCATGGGTTTATTCACACTAATAACAATGTATTGAACTGAGACCGATCAAATAAACCCGTTAAACGGTTAATTGACATTGAAGGAAGAACAAAACGGAACAAAAACCATATAATATGATCATCGGTTAAATAATCAACCACCCGAATATCCATTTATGTGGTGGCTTTTTCGTCTGCCTGATTCTCTGCCAGTTATTTTAATCCGTGGTACTTTATATATTTTACTCTTAATTATCATGATGGAAAATATTGTTCGAGCAAAAAAACTCTATCCGCACCTCCTACTACATATATAAAGAGCTATAATAATACCTCATACAACTACTTATAAGTTGCAAACAAACGTTTTTCAACTGCTTAAAAGCTATTCAAATTTTTCATCTCTTATTTCATGTGCTTTACCAAATAACCGAAAAGCTGAATATAGATGCAGCAAAAAGTTGTTGTTTACAAAGTCATCGATGCCAAATGAATGAACAAAAATCGATTTAATATTTGATGGAAAATGGATTTTCCAATGAGCATCATTAAACTCCGTGTAAAACGATATTTATTATATAAATATGGTAATGAAACGAATGAATTACAGATTTCACAGGCAGGCCAAAAATGAGATTTTCTTGTTGTAATGAAAAATTATGTTTCTATCCGATCCTATAGAAACTTCATAAAAAATGTATCATTTTTATAATGACACAATCGTCGAGACCATTTAAATGTCAAATTCATCATAAAAAATTGACTTTGAAGTGCACAGTTTAAAACAATAGGCCAAAATGGAAAGTCCCCAGATGATGCCAAAATTGAAGAAAACGGAGGTAATGTGGCAGAAACCATCAATGGAGGCCATAAAATACTTGTATAATATACTTTATCTAGACACCACACATAAAATTGATCTTGACGTTTGCAATAAATTTTCGCACTGTCATTGCATACAAATAACATTCGGGAAAACGTACAAAATGCGAGACAAAATGACACCACATCAAATTCTCGAATGTTTACAACGATACAGTTAGTTTGCCTCAAATGTTTTTATGTGGTACATTCGCATTTTTTCATTTCGACAATATTAGAAAATGAATCCAAGCTGGTTTGTGTGTGCGTGTGTGTGTGTGTGTGGATGAAAGAGAATATTCAACCATTTACAACCATTTACCGTTAATAGATGTTTAAAATGGTTATCAATTTGAAATGGTTCAATGATGGTTTGTGTTACTCGATTAATATTGAACCACCATTGACAGAGTAACATCACATTTATTTCTTTGATTTGAATCCTTGGTTTTTAGTTCATCACTTTGAGTTTGTCTTTGTTGAGCTCACAATATCCATAATAGTGTCAGTCTTTCGACCAAATTAATGAATAAAAAACTTTCAACGTTTTCATTATGTATTTGACTATCAATACTATCAAACAAACGTCAAAAGTAACGAAAAGTACTGAATCAATATCTGCACATACCGATTTGCGAGATGCGATTCTCTCGATTCTCTCTATCTATTTTGTTTTGCAACGTCGAGAAAGCCTAGAGGCATGCATATATGATAGGTAAGCAACAGTAAATACAGATATTGTCTCAGTACTGTTCGGTACTTTTGATGTTTGTTTAGTAGTATTGGTAGTCATTTGCCCCTCGAGTTTTAACGACAAAACTTCTCTCACATTGACATTGACAGAGAGGGCTACAAATAGCTAATTTTCATATATTTATTGGGCACCTGAAATCCGTTCTGCATTCACCACCAATGTTAACTCTTCAATGGTTGATTTTATTTCGATTCGTTGTTTTCATCCTTAACATTCTTGAATTTCCATATTGTGGTTGTACTTAAAATCAACTACTTTGATTGCATATTTTGCTCAAGCTGAATATAGCTTAATGCATGAAGCATTTAAGCCAACTCGTACCATTTAGTTGTAGTATTTAAAGAATTTCAGTAGCATTCGGAGAAAACCGCACAAAAACATTCTATGTTGGCTCCGACACACTATAATTGTAGACAGTAGTCAATCGGTCGATTCAATTCAGTGGTATTTATCAATTGAATTTATATATAATTCGTGTACACGAACATCAACCATCAATGACGAGGCATACATCATGATGTTGGATAAAAGAAAGCACACGAGTGGAAATGCTAGAAAAGCACATGGAACATAAATTGTATAGATTATTTTCTCAAACAGCAACCACAGTGCGATGACAAGGCTCACTTTAAAGGGTTTTTTTTCTGGCAGAGAATGTTGGAGAGAGACGGATAGATACAGATGTATATTTCCATCTCTTTTCGTTCTGTGTTCACATCTAAAAAAAACCCTACAAAGTGAGCCTTGTCATCGCAGTGTGACAGCAACAAAAAAAACATTACGAACAATCGAAATTTACATCAGAGACACTTGAAAGCATCTGTAGACACTTATCTAGGCGATCGTAATATTCATTTTGAAGCGCACGAGCGCGTGAATGTAATAGAAAATGATTCGAGAGTGTAAGCTTTCATACGTCTGATATTCGAATGCGGGACACAAATTTTTAATGGCAAAACTGTGCCATAAAACCGGAAACAAATAACTTTTTCGAATTCAGGAATTAATCATTTGCCTTTGGAGGCATAAAATCGCAAAGCTATTTGACTCTTCGAAACTTTCGTAATATGCATGATATTCATTTTTGAAAAACGGAATTTTATTTCGCAAAACATTTTGGGGTAGAATTTGGGAATTTTTAATTGCTTAACATATTTGTGATCTCACACATATTAGAAGAAATCGCAAACGAAGCATATGTCATTAAAATGTCATTAAATAAATCCCAAATGAATGGAACTAGATGGTTGTTCGGCGAGGGGCGGCAGAAGAAAAAAAAACAGTTGCAAACATTCACATTCAAGATTGCACAATTTTCTAGAGAAAATGAAAATAATATTTGTTGATGTGACATCAAAATGTCACCACTTTGTGCAATTTGGAAAACAAATGATTTACAAAACACACACACACACTCGTATGTTGTTCGGTAGCGAACAATGTTGAGGATGTTGTACAATGAATTAACATTCCAACACAAAATTGTAATTCGCCATGAATTCGTATGAAAATTTAAAAAAAAAGAAGAGAAGGATATGATGATGCTGCGCTACTGCCATCGCAACTGCCATCGCAACTGCCATCGCACCAAATAGAAAGCTATATTTAGAAATTCAAACCACATAGCCGTAGAATCAATAGAATCAATAGCATCATTTGAATTTCAATAGCAATTGTTTAGTGGCTGTCAATGTGATGGCAGCAGCATCGAAATTCAAAACAAAGTTGATTACCAATGCATATGTTATACGTGGATGACGTTGACTATAAGCTGATTTAAAACAAAATTGCAACGTTTCTGTCGAAAGGTTTCCGACATTTCATCGTGTGTTTATGTGTGTATGTGTGTGTGTGTGCAATGCATCATTCCAAAAGGATTCAATGGAATTGCTTTCTTAGATATTTGGTTCATGAATTCTCAATTCGTCAGCATCGAACATGTTGAATAGCTGAATGGGAAAATCAGTTGATAGAGAAATTATTGTAAATTGAAAATTATGAGCGTGTTACTCAGTATGCATTTCCACAATGATGCTCAGTGTATAAACAGTACACGTCAGCTATATCATCACAACGAATAGCTATCACTTTACCATATGACATGGCATTCAATCAGAAACATGGTTGATTCAACAGCTTCAACGCCGTTACCACGGAATAGTTTTGAACTTTTTCAAATTTACAGATTTTTACATTTGAATAGTGATGGGCAGTAAATTTCCATCCGGGTAGATGGAAACAGGGCATACTATCCAA
Organism: Aphidoletes aphidimyza; assembly: GCA_030463065.1. NCBI lineage: Eukaryota > Metazoa > Arthropoda > Insecta > Diptera > Cecidomyiidae > Aphidoletes > Aphidoletes aphidimyza. The sequence goes on along the minus strand of CM059998.1, from coordinate 6,870,632 downwards.
TAAATTTATCAGCTTGAATATTTTTATTAAATAAATTTATTAGATAAATTTGATGCGTCCTCTGTATCGATGCGACGCTCCAAAAGAAAAACAATGGATTCCATTGATAGTCACACTGAATGTTTGAGTTACACGAGACATCCAACAAAACTCAAGTTAAAACTAAAGTTAACATCCAAAATTCTACTTCGGTCCAAATTTCTACTTCGACCCAAACATTCAGTGTGACTATCAATGGAATCCATTGTTTTTCTTTTGGAGCGTCGCATCGATACGGTGGACGCATCAAATTTATCTAATAAATTTATTTAATAAAAATATTTAAGCTGATAAATTTATTGGATAGTATGCCCTGGATGGAAAGAAAAATAATGGACATTTACTGAGTATTTTCCCGAGGCGCAAAATGAATTCCCTTTGCAAAATTGGGAATTTACGGCTATTTAGTTTGAATTCAACATTTTCAACATTTCATTTCAATTTAAATCGTTGTTTTGATTTCCCCATGCCGTATGAACGAGCGAGTCACAAAATGAACCACAAACAACGCGTCTCGTTCAAATGAAGTCATAATTTGACATGTTGATTTTCAAATTTAGGATAAATTCCAATAAATACCCATTAAATTGCCCAATTTTCCGGGTTTTTGACCAATGTTACTTCCCTCTACTACCCAAAATTGGGTAAATTTCCCATCACTACGTTTTAATATTGTTTATCAATTGTTTATTCTTCTTCTTCAAACATTGAGTGCGTTCAATGTACATGAACATTCAAATTCGTTGTATTTGACCAAATGTTGTTGATTGGTTATTATAATTGCATGTAATTATATGCGTATTTCTCACGCAATTTAATTTGTTACATTTTAACTATACTTTATTAAAAAAAAATAATAATATTAATATTATTATTAATAATTAATAGTGTATTCACACAACAAATATTTACATATTTATGTGAAATCATTTCACATTTCAGTACAATGTGCTCATCAAACTGACTCACTTTAAAAGATGAATAGGAACATGAACACATGATATTGACATCAATCCTTTTTTTTACACTGATATTAAATCCGGTGTATGTTTTTCATTAATATGTCATGATATCCTCTTTAGTCCTATCAATTGGATCTAATACTATCAATAAAACGGATGCTGTGCTCGTAATTCAATTCGAAACCACTGACTATTCCAAAATTGAAACCATTTTTTTTTCTACAACCTTGTTCACATACCGTTGCATGTCCGACATCAGTTTTCACATGAATTTGGCATTTTGCGTTTGCAAACAGATGTGTTTGCTTCTTTACGATTTGATATTTTCAAATGTGGAAATATGCATTTATGACTAGTCTTCCGTAAAATGTTTTACATTTTCTCTCTGTGTCTCTCTCTCTCTCTCTCTCTGGGCAATCTCCTCGTTTCGATTTGATACACGTCGTAAAACGCACTACATTGTCCACTGTCCCGTTGTTACACACACACACATATTACAGTATATATATGCGCAATAAAATGCAAACAATTTTTTCATTAAATCCGTCCACATTTCGTTTCATAACTGAATCGATATGTATGTTTCAGTTGAAATTGCGGAAATATTAGCCACGACAGCTATAACTGAACTGAACTTGGCAAAACCATAACGAAATGAAATATGTTCGGAAAAAAGGTTAAATTTACATGTCAATTCAATATTTCAAATTGGAACATTCACCGCCAGCAAAGTTGGAAATTTAATTCTCTAACTAGAACAAAAAAAAAAAACAGTACAAAAATATCTGCCGGGTAGATAATATCATTTATTGCATTTTATATTTCAGCACGTGCTTCTTGTTATCGATTTATTATCTTATGCGTCCAACTGACACATTGAAAATTTGAAGAAAAAAATTAACAAAATCACCCTTAGCGCTGATCCTTATTCGATTGCTAGAGTTTTATAAATGGAAATTGAGGCCGAAACATTCTGGGCTGTGTTTATAAAAAACTGAACAGGTAAACTTTTGATCAGATGAGCTATTTTTGGACACATTAGATCAGGTTAATGTTTCATATTGTATAAAATGTTACAATTTTTAAACATTTCAAACAGCATAGAACTACGTCTAAAAGAATGAATATCTGTGTAAAATACCAAGCGTGCTTGGCCAGAAATATGGCATTTATATAAGAGCGGCAGCTAAGGCGGCAGAGCACAATGCAAAATAGTATTCGCGGCGTATCCTGAATAAATTGTTTAGTTTCGATTCTTACCGCTTCCATAATAATCCATACAAATTTTATGGATTTTGACAACGCTACTTATGTACGTATGTAACTCACCATACACGCTTCGAACGCTATGTGTCGCTAACTAAGCCCCCTGCAGGGTTTCGAAGGTCAACAATTTACGATTTTAAGGGAAAGTTCCACTTGTTAGATTATCTGTATATGAAATAAAAGTCCGATTGTGTTCAAGCTTTCTCAGAGTTACTTTTGTACTTTACATAGTTTATGCAGAGTTTGGGAGTGGTTGGTAGGCACACTTTATCGTGTACAAAAACGTGAAATTCTATGAATTAACATAAGAACGAGTAGCGAGTATTTCTTCGATTGATTGTCACAGTGAGTCGATTCTTTTGATGTTAAAAATAATTTGTTTGCAAAAACTTAAACTAAGTTAATCATTCATTTTCTATTCTAAAATCATTCCAGGAGATAACATATAAAAATTGTCGAGCCCTAATAATAGTAAAATTATGAGCCCGCATATGCTCTGAATATGTTCCCTTTGCAAAATCTGTTTGTCTATAGCATGAGCCCAACGCACTGCACTGTAAAATCGAAAACAAGCGTGCTAATCGTACACATTCATTAATAAATAAGGCTTGAGCGCGTTTACACACATATCATGCAATCGTATAAGCTTATGCGTATCAGCGTTACTTTTATTTGCACATTCACATTTATTTCGCATCAATGTTTCTGTTGTTGATTATTGAGCTGTTAAATGCAACCGACGCGTTAAATCTATGTCAGAGTGTTCGAGAAAAACCAAGGATGAAATTAAAACGCGTTTTCAATTGACTTCAGATATTGAAATTATTTTAAAAGAACATTATTATTTGCCTATTCCATTAAAATGTACCGACAGGAAGTTTTGGAAATTCAATGAAAACGTTGAAAAAAAAACAATTAATTCAGCTTATTAAATTGGCATCGGGAATCCACCCTAATCTGTGGCATAATTTTCAAATGAATACTTCAACTTGATTAGAGAATCAGTTCACATACGCACATTCGCACATTGACTACGATCAATTAATTCATTGAATGCTAATTTCAACATAAATAGAATGCGTGGTGTAGACAACGATTCGAAATCAAATACACGCAATACGCATAAATTTTCTGAAGTTGACGCACAATTTGCTTTATGATCATTGAATATTTAATGCTGAATATATTTTTCCTACGCTCACAATCGATGAGACTATTCTTCATTTTTGTTTTCTTGTGTCGAACTATTGATGTGCAGCGAAGCTGTTACGAGGCTAAATGATAAAATGACGCATCACAAAGAGCGCCAGACCAAAAAAAAAAAAAAATAGCAAACAGAAATAATGTTTATCGACTCGCCGACATGTGTGCTCAATGATTTATATGAATACGGCATATTCCATCCAAAGAAACACACACGCACAAAACAACACGGACAAAGAAAAATATTGGAGGATACACACATTCATCCAACGTATGTAGATAGCAAGTCGTTGTACTTTTGTTTTTATCATAAAAATGGGAGTGACCGCATTCAAGTGAGGCTCATTTTGCCGGAATACAAGTGAGCACAGAGCTAAATAAACAGAATACTAAATTTTGAACGTGACTTTGACAAAAATGGTCAGCACTACTAAAACCAAAAGCTAAGATGAGAACCGGATGAAATCTCGATGAAAAAAAAGAGTGAATATAACGAAAGGATCTCTGGCCTTTACAAACACATGTCTCCACCTTAAACAAACACTATTAGCTGTAATTACGACAATTCAGAGTGCAAAATTCGCGAAACCCTTTTTACTGAATCCACATTTCATTGATGATTTTCTTTTACTTTTATATCTAAGTTTTTTTTTCTGCCTAAATTTGCCCAAGCAGCAATTGTAGCTGTTCGAGTATCAATGTACATTGTATACGCTTGACTAGGCACTCCAAGTGTGTTTCAGCTGTGAGAAAAAAAATAAATTCTTCAAATTTGTGGAATTTCCTCTAGAAAATTAAGAACATATAAAAGTTCTTTTCATAACTATCCATTGTATTGCTAGAAGTGTTATTACACGTTCATTTAATGGATGAACTTGGGCTGTGGTTCATGTACAGCACATTTTTGAAAGTTTAGCACAGTTGTTGCAATTACATACATTTTAGCACATGAAAGCAAATGCAAACTTTTTTAAGACACTTAATCCGATTTTAAGAGCTGACCCAATCACTATTAGAACTGTAATGCCTGTATCAACTGCATAGCACCGTTGATTTGGTACTTGGGTTAGCCAATCGGCACATTATGCTGACTCACCTTCGAGAGGTTCAAGCACATCTTGCAGGTGCAGAAGCACACATGTTACCCAGTACCATATATCTCAAGGAGTCGGGCCTTCCAAAAACCAAACAAATACTGAATTTCCAAAGCTATATAATTTGTTCACATTACCAAAGAAAACGCATAATACAAGAATGGGCACACAAAAACTAAAACCATCACAATCATCCGGAATAATTTAGAATGCCCCACAAAAAAAACCTGTTCACACACCAGAATAAAAACAACAAAATTCAAGGGAATGAGTAAATAATATAGATGACCAGAGAGTAAAAAAGCAATCAAAATAAATGCTTGAAAATACGCAACATTTTTTTTTCTACGGTTTAACACACCATTTTATCGATAAAATAAATAATACACCGTTTAGTTATGTGACACTATAATAAATTATAGATAAATCCACACATTACACAAAAATCTAGGTTATACGCACGAAATGTTGAATATGACTGTGAGATGCGTTGAAACTACGAGATTGTTCATTTTAAGTTGAATTCATGCGCTCAACAATTCTGGTATCGTACCCGCCCGCTTTTACAATACTAATAACTTCCATAATTCTCAATTTTATTTTACTTTGACTTTGTAGTTGCTTTATCACAGCTGCACCTACTTTGCCCATTTCAAATATTTGCAAAATGATAGCGAATCATTCGTACTTCATGCCATTCCAATTTCACAGGAAAACATTGGCACAGGTCTTTGGTTTATATGAATTTCATTAAATCCAAAATTTGGAGAATGAAATAAAGGGAGAGAGAGAGAGAGGGATGGGGATGGAATTCAAATATGAAAGCAGTTGAGTATTTTTAAGTCAGATTGATGAAACCAAATGTCTTATTTGTAGATTATTATCTTAATAAAAATGTAACGAGTTTTGATTAAGTTTCTTTCGCTTTTCTATGTGTGTCGCAATCGAAATGCCAAATGTTCTTTGAAGTTTCGGCTGCTTGAATCGTATTGATTATTATACTTAAAATTAGATGCAAAGCACATTGTAAATTGTGTCCATTATCATTGCACTTAAATCAATTTTGAATTGAATGTAAATGCCATCTACGTGAGTACGTGAGAAAAATGAAGACAACCTTATTGAACAATGCTTTCCAATTGGATAGCGTGTGTCCCTGAAAAGCTCCCCCGAAAATGACACGATTTGTATGCACGAGAAAATAATCCCATGTAGTATTCAAATGCGGTCAAACACACACACACAAACAAATCGAAGCACCTTCAGGCCGAATTCAAGTGTGCCGATATGACTTCGAAACAACAGTTCACCAGAAAACATAAGTCTTGTTATTATACATTTAAATCAAATTAAATGCGTTTATTGAATCTAAGCCCAAATTAAATCCGATTATTTCCAATTTGTACCTGGCTTGCGAAAATGCCACTGTTTACTCAAACTGTTATATGTACTTATGTTAATTGTTTCAAGTGGGGTTGGTCTTGTGGTTATTTCAACAATGCCAACAACCAATGGAAATGGGCATGGGGGAAATAACAGCAAATATATCTTTGCAATAGCAAAATTACTATCAGTATGAATTTTCATTCATATCAAGTTACTTTTGAAAAAAACATTCATCAGGACACTCGAAAATCATGCAATAATAGCCACTTAATAGCAGTAAAAAAAAGTTAATACAAGAATCAAACAAATTGAATTCAATAGTGGGATAGAAAAAATGGCTCCCTCCAGATTCTATCAATTTGATTTTCCACTATTGCTTTACTTTAGTGATTCTCCCCTTGGAAATGGGTGTTTCGTCTAGTTCTAGTACTGATTTTCCACTGACAAAAAACCATCAGGCAAATTAATTTATAGTGTTTTTCTTCAATTTTAAATGCAAATGTTGTCACTCTCTCTCTTTGAATGAGTTAAAACTTAAAGTGATAAATGCTAACTCAGACATTTTTAATGTCGATTGAGAGTGGCTGACGAGTAGGAGTCAAGAGAATTTCAAATAAGTAACGCAATTGTGTACAAAATGTTGCTCATTTTTTGGCTGGTTTAGTTTTTTTCTGCTGCAAATGCGTTCAACGTAATTTACAAATAGATTATAAAGTGTTTTTTTTTGTGTTGTTGTTGATGTCATTAAATTATTGTTGCCAATTTCGGTGAATGCAGATAAAAAAGAGCCGAATTTGCTGCATTAGTTTCGTGTTTCAAATTTTCATTCGGTGCATACATTTTTTGTTTCTTTTCAAATTTTCTGTATAACCGAATTTCCAAAATAACATTCATTTCAATGAATGCATATTTTCTTATTTTCTCATTCGCCGATTTTTTTTAGCTTCTATCTATCGCTCGAAGAGACGGAAAGATATTTTCGCTCAGTGGCACATTTTTTGTGAAAAACGGCAATATTCGAGAGACAGAGACAAAAAATAGGAAGAAAGAAAATGAGAAAGAGATAGAGTTCCATTAGATGAATTATTACGTCATATCAAATTTTCTTGTCTGCAGATTTCTGTCAGTTGCTCATCATTGTCGTAATAAGATTCCTCTTCGTTTATGTTTTCGAAAATTGTTATATAGTTCTCTCTCTCTCTCTCTCTCGCTCTCTCTGTTCAAAACTATTATTAGCCTGCAATTTGTGAATTTAATATGGAAAAAATGCGATCATGTAATTCAGCCTTTCATCGTTTTATTCTGGGAAAATGTTATGTAACTATTACCGGTACTGCAATGCATGCAACGGCGACCTTTAGCGCAACAAAATTAATATCGTTTGGCCAAATTTATATCTATCGCTAGAGGTAACATTTACTCAATCAGTCTCACAACGATTAAGAATCGCAATAAAAATGAAGTACAGTGGTCTCTCGAAAGTTCCAATCAATTCTCAATTCACGAGGGATTCATGAAGAGGTATCTCTAATGTAGGCTCAGTGAAATAATATAAAATGATTGAAGATGAAATCGGGCTTTTCACAAAGCATCGTAATACAATTTTTTGTTTAAATGCATTTAAATACATTTTTCAAATGTGACATTTGAAGTATTTTATTGTGTTGACAATTGGAAATATAAATGTATTTTTCCTATACGTGTACAGTATGTTGAGCAGTGTGCCACTCCATTTCGATTACACAATAGATCGTGTTTGTGTGGAAGAACTCAATCACGTACAGATCAGCATGTCATAGATGTCAAGCGAGTGTATTGTGATTTTTGTTTTTTTTTTCGATTCAAAATAAAATGTCAAGTTGTGCCAACATATCAAAACTCGGCAGGTGCGTAAATAGCGTGAATTGAATCAAAAATAAACATAATAATAACATGAACTATTAAATCACGAATACAAGTTTGGGACTAATAAAGACTGCAATCCTTTTTTTTAATTCGATATTCATTCCCATTCAATATTGAAATTCACTGATGAATGTTGTGTGTTGATTGTTGAGGGAGTGAGAAATGATCACACATTGAATCTGAGAAATTCAAATAGCAGTACATTAAGCATAGATTCTCATCAGGCGACCTACTACTTGAGAATCTATGACATTCAGACATTATATGAATCAAATAAAATCTAGTCGATTTGCAAACACTCGAACTTTTGCATATTTCTCTATATATTATTCTCTATTCACGGCTTTTCACCATGTTATTTCAATGATTTTAATTTTCTTCATTTCATTCATGTTCATTAGTTCCGTAAATGTGATTTTATACACTTGATTTGTTAAAATGTTGACATGCAAATGTGCTGTGATTTCTTCAGATACTCAACGCTTACGTTTTCAAATAAATTTACTTAACATAAATTGTGTTGCAACTCTTCTCTCCTTGTCTCATCCTCTTTTATGTACGTATTAAATATAAATTGAAATAAGGTGACATTGGTTTTAGTGTTAAGTCCTAAAAGTCTGCGCAAAGAACATCAAACATGTTCATTTTTTTCAAGTGAAACTCATCTGATGGTTTCGTATCATGCACGATGAGCCTGACTTTTAATGCATATTACGTTGATATGGAATGCAATTTGTTAATGGATAAATTCACCTTTTTCTTTTATTCGCGGCATTTCGAACAGAAATTTGTGTGTCGTCTTGTGAGTGTGACACGAACGCAAGAGAGAAAGGGAGAGAGAGAGAGAGAGAGAGAGAGAGAGAGAGAGAGAGAGAGATACATTGAGTCTTGAGCATGTAACATATATCAGCAGTCACGTACATTTGCCTAATAAAAAATTGAGAAAAATAGCGACTTTTGTTAGGCACATTCTAATCAAATGTCAGTTACTGTCACGGTAATATTTTTTTCCCTCTCGATGAATGACTGTGGTGGTTCATTGATTGCGTTAGTCAATGTGTACGTGTATTATACGCAATAACCTAATATATTCATTTTCACTTGAAAAACACCCGACAAACCTAATTGGTGTGAGAGCGGAAGAGAGGGGTGCACGCTTATCTCTCATTCGTCACATTCCGACTAGACGAAGAAATTTCCAATCTCATCAATGCATCACTCAACTGAGCCGATACATTGGTGCGATCGAATGAGTCTATTTCTAAAGTAATAGGAAATATTTTTTTATTTCACTTTTTCCAAAATCACATTAGTTTCATATTGTTTTGCGTGAGAAACAATTTGTCTTCTTTGAGTTCGAATTTTGTTTTCCAACGAATTTCACTAGGTAGCAAAAGATTCTTTGGAGAAAGACTCATTTGATCGCATCAATTTTTCGACTCAGTTGAGTTGTGTATTGATGCGATGGAAATTTGTTTCACTGCATTCCTCAAATAATTACATCGGTGATCAATATCTTTGCCAAAGCAAAGCTGTATGTAATAATATCATGCTCATTGATAGCTCCTGTTTACTTGAACGAGTGAAATGTTTGGATTTATTTTTACGAACGAATTGTAAAATTTAGATTTTCATTTTCATTGTCATACATCAGTTTTCACCGTACAAATTGTGAAGTGTGTTAGATTGATTTTCACTCATGAGCTCAAGAAGATGTGAGCTGCAATGCCACGCTTCACCTGTGTATAAATCAAACATGTGCGAGATGCGAAACGGTAAACGCTTGAATTGTCTTTACCGTTGCCATAATTGATTGAATTATCTTATCATGTGCGATAACATAGCTCCACATTATTAAAGCACTCTGGGTCTTCTGGGTTTTTGTAATTCACATTTTCAATTGATACGGTATCATTGCAAATGTGGAATGCAGTATCTGTTGAGTCGACAGGAATAGCATGCCGAGTATCGTTGCATGTGCGATAACTTTGACTCCGTGGCCTCTGTGCTCGAGCCATTGCAATGCAATATGCACACAAAACGGAATACGTTTGCAAACGACAACCAGATGATTGAAGCAGAAGCAAAAAAAAAACAACGAATGGTGTATCTCGCTCTCTCGCTCACTCTCTCGCGTTGTAGTCCGTTAAGTGCACAGCTAATGAAAACAATTTGTTTATTTTGTCAATTTGGTTGTTAAAGCGCAAACAAAATCCAATATAATTTGTGTTGTTGTTGTTCAAGTCAAGCACAGATAAACTATGTATGTATGTATCAATATTATATAATATGTATGTAGTAATCGATAAGTGTCTTGGCCGATGGAGAGCGTTTAAGGCATACAATCAACGTATTCGATATTCGCTATTCTCTTTTACAAATACCGTTCGATGTCGATCTAGTTACAATTCCGGGATGCATGTAAATAAGAGTGGTTCATTTTCTGAACATTTCTATTTATCTTCGACTACACTGTGCATGTGTGATAAAATTGACAAAACCGATGAAATTTCCGGAAAATGTCATCATTTCATAGGCTCCGAGGGGTCCAATTACCCACACCCAGCCCCCCAAAAGCGATCGTTACCTCTCGAAGACTCAGTACACACTAGATAGAATGGGTTTTGAAATGGGTTTACATTACTAATTTACTAAGGTTTGTTGACGAAAATTCCACCCTCCACTTTTGATTTAAGTGGAACCAAAAACCCCTTTTCAATTTTTTCTGATCTGAAGAGTTCTCAGTGGGGACCTTTTCTTAGGGCTCCAACTTTTTCTGAGTTTCGGTTTACACTAGATAGAATTGACTTTTTACGTTGACCCCCCAAGCAATTTTTACGTTTACCATTAAATTCGAAAATGTTCATGAGACGAACCACTCTAATGTTGTATGCACTGACGCACATTACTCTTTCTCTCTCTCTCTCTCACTCTTTCCCGTTGTCCACGATGTGAGTACGTGTGTTAACAATATTGAATCTCGAATTTCTATCGAAATTACATATATTTGTGATTTGTTCTCCCGGTATTTTATATTTGTTCTTTCCTTGTGATTGCCTTTGTTTTTACCATAAAGCTTCCGTTAAAACTGACACGAAACGATAAATGAAACGAACGAAATTCGAATTTCTTCAATGATTTTGCGGCAAATAGGAGAAAAAAATCGCTAGAAAAAAACACACAAATAATAAAACGGTATTTCAACCGATGGAAACGAATGGATAGAAAAGAAAATACTGAAAAATACCATTGAAATGAAAGATACTCACACCCGTTTTGTGTCAAAAAGTTTTCCATTTCATACCAACAACAAAACCGAACGGAGATTTAAGAGAAGAAGAAGAAGAAAAAAAAAATGAATGATTTGGCTCCATGTAAAAGAACAACCATGAGATCATCTTCGTGTGATTTAATTCAATTCGAAAATTGACTGTTCACTTCTGCAATTCGGTAAAAATTATTTTATTCTCAGATCAGTAGAAAATGAAAAATTCGATAACGTGTCTTTAGTTTCGATCGACAAAATAAATGGTGTGAAAAGTGGAAACGGAAAATAAATACATTTATGGTGAAGTGAGATCAAACTACAAATGAATGTGAGTCCATAACTCAAAATTGCATATCGTACAACACGGTTTAGGTGTGTGTGTGTGTGTGTGTGTGTGTGTGTGTGTGTGTGTGTGTGTGTGTGTGTGTAAAAGCGTTTTGGAAAGTGCTAAGAAGAAGAAAATAAAAAAAATTTGTGATATGGGACAGCAAAAGAGCATTGGTTTTGATTAATTGAAGATTGAAGATTGATTTTGTGAGTATTGTCCTTATTTTGTGAATGGTAATTTATCGTCTTTGCCAAAATTGATTTGGGGTCTAGATAGCTGACTTGCCAGTTCGGAAACTCATTCTTCGCAAAATTAATTATATTTCAAGAAGAATGAACTTTGCTGTGTTTTTTTTCTTCTTCTTTATTTTCGTCTGTCGCGAACCATTTCCATCAAATGTTTTCTCATCTGTGTTGGTCATATACACTTCACCACTCATTTCATATTCGTTGTTGCTCGTCAAATAGTTCATTGCCAATGAAATATAGTCAGATGATGATTGATGGCCATCCTTTTGATGCGTTGATGCTTTTTTTTATGCCACACAATATCATAATAATTCAATCAATAATATAAAAAGGCGAATGAAAACACATTTGTCAAATAGAACCGAAATGAGATGAAACAACAACAGCAACAACAAATAACAACAACAACAACAACAACAACAACAACAAAAAAAAACGAGTGATGGCCGCACTTACTGTATGAAACACACCCTATGTCGAGTATTTCCGGGGCCAAAACAAAAAATAAACTCTTTTTTCGTCAATCATTGTTTGACTGTGGTGCCAATTTTTGCATGTCAAAATGGATTGTCTGTCAATTCAAATAAATATTCTATTCACCTCGATCATTTTCATACATTTTTATGACGAGACAAAATAATGACGACCAATTTTAATCTTTTCTTCTTCGATAAGAAAAACTGCCAACCATTATAACCAGGAATTGCTTATTGTATTGTATTGTATTGCTTATTAAATTTGTTAAACGCAAAGAATCGCATTTTTCTACACTTGAAACGTGAACAAGTGAAAATATTTTCATCACACAAATGTCACAGGAACTCTAAAACAGTGTTTTCCCTTTAAGTTTTAGTCTGTACAAATTGAAAACTTTTCAAAAGTCTTTAAATATATTCAAAGGAAATTTGATGCTGCTGTTAACTATCTGTTAACTATATCAAAATATGTTTCTGAATTTTTTTTTTTCACTTTTTTGCCTTCGAACACAGGCTCCAGGCAATAACTATCATCGCAAAATATTGACAATTTAAAAGAGGATATGATATTTCGAAGTCTGTATCGCCTGAAGCTGTCGAAACATAAATGGAAAGTGCTACATTTTTCGGGATTTTTTTTTTTCAATTCCAATTTTAGAATGTACAATATTCTGAATCTTTCTTGTCACAGAAAAAAACGTTACGTCCACAAATCGGTCAATTCCGTGTTAAATTCATCCCATTTGTGATATGCCACATAATAGGCAATTATTTATTCATTGATGATTTTTGTGCAGATTCAAGTGGTTTATCTCGTCTACAAATGCAACAGAATGAACCAGGTATAAAAAAAAGCGGTTGGATCATTAATATAAATGTAGCTAAACGAAACTGTATTTTCCTAAATGCTAGTCCAAATGTGAATGTAACGTTAATGTGCATGGAAAAAATCCAAGCTCAGAATCGAATTGGTTTGACCATGGTGGTTATTCCGATTAAGCCGATTGATTTGAGACAAACTTGGTTGATTGTGTGGTCGATTTTTGTTTTGTTGCTGGTTATCAATTAACCAAAGATAAATTGAAATCAGCTCCATTCATAGCGTCATATGTTCATTGGTCCATTATTTCTCTCGAATTTCATCTAGTTTGTAACTTCCGATGGAGAGGATCGACGTTTTTTTTTTATTTAAGTTTTTTGACATAAACGTCAGTATAAAATATATGAGAAAAAAAAATAAAATAAAAGTGGCGCATCTGATGACGAGGCTGGCGAAAAAACAAACACCTGCAAACGGAGGCCGAAAATAAAAAGTGGTTCATCTGGTGACGAGCATCTAAATCATTCTATCAAGCGTGAAGAAGAGAAGAAAGAAGAGGGAATTTGATATGAAGCTTTGTAGGTGTTAGTTTCATTCAGCCCGATTGCCTCATTCTAACAACATTCAAAAGTTAAAATGCATAACGATTCCGAAAAAATATTGTTGCATTTCTCTCATGGATTTTCCGGACTATTTCAATGACAAATTGAATTGGAATAGTTTGAAAATATAATAGTGAGCCGAGTGCATCCACTAAGCTAGTGAGAGGGATTGCGTTCATTGCGATTCCATTAGCAAATTTTCTCGTCATCCGCTTCGAAAAGTACAACAGAAACCTAAAATTGAGTCAAGTATGCAAACTAATCGGAGAGACGAAATTGCTGCGATGAGCAAGTATTTTGTCATGAATTCCGTTTGTATTTTGAAAATCGCATGTTTTTGCATTGCACGGTTTGTCGAGGAGAATGTCGAATGTTTATGCCTCGTGAAATCTCGTCTGTTTCACTCGCTGGATGCATCTTGTTACACATTGTTTATCTTTCCATTATTTTCATCTTCTTTGCCTTTTCTAGATCGGGCGGGGTTTTTTTGTTGTTTTTGCTGTTCAAGCATTGAATGTTTTAGTGTACTCACACACGAATTTGGGTCGCTTTTATTCCGCCAGATGAATATTGGTGTCTGATCTCTACTTTATAATTGGAATGAATTTCATACAGTTTTTGTGGCGGTAATACTATGAAATTTATCTCGACCAAAGAAATTATCACCTCGAAATTTGTTTCTATGTGCTCCAATATAAAAATAATCAAATAGAGATCAGACACGTTATAATATCCATCTAACGTAATAAAAGTGACCCAAATTCTTGAGTGAGTAGCGTTTGAAACAAAAATTAGAGAAAAAAATTACTTGAGAGGCAAATGCAGACGAAGCTGCACAATCATCAGCCCAAAACAAATGACGAATGACATCGAAAGGGAGTGAAACAAACAAAAAAACAGAGCAAAAAATATTTGCAATTCGCATCAAAGCAAAAAAAAAGGAAGGGAACATGGTAAATAGCCGCAAGATTTTTTAGGAGATCATGTTATTTGGCCATAGCTTCGATATGGCAAATAATAGAAATCTATGTGTTCATTTGTTGATAATTATCAAACGGGACTACAAATGAGATCTAACAATATTTTGAAGTATTTGGGAAAGGACAGCAAGCACTTTTTCTTCCCTTCTTCCCACAAAAAAGTATTAAAAAAATATTTTAATCAAATGGACGTAAGTATTTTTCGAAATAAAAGTGAACAATTTGCGTCGCGCTCATTTCCTTTCTTTTATTTCTTTATACTTCTTATTTCCGAGGCATCACTTTATCCTCCCTGTGTCTCATTCGATATGCTTGTGGTATTTTTTCGTTCACAATCCTTTCCTCTCACTGACATCATTACCTATACGAAAGAAAAAAACAACACTCAAATGAAACGAGATTCGGTTCAGCTGTTCGAGAGCCATTTTTAATTATTTCTCGTTACGGTACAGTTTTTGTGTTTAAGCTCGATTCTCGAATATTTACGGTGATATATTCTTTTTGAGCAGCTCCTTAACCAACACATCACTGTTCTTCTTTTTCTGATGTGTTACATCATGATTACAATTTGGTCTTGTCCACTATTTTCTCCATTTTATACTCTTGTTTTTTTTTTTTTTTTTTTTTTTTACAATCGACATTGTGGATGTGGTCAAACGGTTTGTGGTTCACGTTCATTGCTAATGAATTGGCACATGGTTTGTGTGTATGTGTGCGTGTCGCTGTGTATTTTATGGATAGAAATGTCGTTTCAAAAATGTTAGAGAGAGAGTTGGCAAAAGTTCCCACCGAAATATCCAAGCTGTCTTTCAATGTGACCACAATTTTAGATTTTTGTTGACACTTACACAAGCATTCTGTGCCATATCGCACATTCAAACACCATTGCTCGGCGCCAAACCGAGCCTTTCGAATAATATCCAACTGGAAAACATTGAACCGTGATAACGGTACACTGTTAGTGACACAAGTAAATTCATTTTGCAATCAAATCAAAACGAGAGCAATGGCATGATTGGATATTTACATGCACACACACAAAACATAAACACACACATACACAATCGTGGATTTAAAAACAAAAATAATGTCGAGTATCGAGGTGATTAGGCCTCCAAACCGGTCCACACATTCCTCTATGCGTTTGCGTATGTGTATGCACAAAGCGTACAAAGCCCTCTGGCTAATTATATCGCATTTTTGTTTGTGCCATTTCTTTCTTTTGTTGGATTTATTGTTGTTTTGTCGAACTAATTAACTAATCTCCCAACTGACCGAAAAACACGGTGGCTACAAATCTCCCTGAGCGTCGAAAATTCAACAAAATGATCCTCTGGATGGTTTGGCATTTTGATTGTGATCTTATTAATTGGGCGTTTATTAAATCGGCCCTGGATGTAATAAATCTCGTAATGACACGCGGCGGCATATACTTAATTAATTCACAATTAATTGACATCGCTCGATTACAAAACGGAAATCTAAATGTGAGATTTTTCGTCAGGCCCAGGTAGAATGTTGTACAATTGAGATGGAATTTGTTGTTTGTTGAATTGAAAACCATTTGCAGGCGACATTTCAACATCGTTGTTGTTGATTTTTTTTTTTCAAACATTAAGTAATGTCACAACGTGTAATTGTTTCCGAGAAGATTAAGCGTTATGGCTTTATCGTTACAAGACCGCTCCAAGCTAAATGAGGATAAAAAAAAATGCTATGATACCATCGTATTAAGAAATTGCAGTTAATGTTGCCCCATTTCATCATGTTAATGGATTTTAGATTCACGTCGTGGATTGTGCGGCAACCATTTTTTCCTCACTTTCTCTCTCTCTCTCACTCTCTCTCTCTCTTAACGTCCTAATTGACTGTCCACAAATCCAAAAAAAAACTTTTAACTCTTTTTGCTATATTTCATTTCAAAAACTCTCGCATTTTTGACTGTGTATTTCGACAATTTTCACTATAATCCATTAAACGTAGTTGTGCATTTAGCTCGAAAAGTGCATCAAAATTACGTAACAAATTTTTCGTTTACATAAAACGAAATCGATTGAAAATATAGAAAACCTGCAATCTGCCAATTTTTCGGTTTGTTTAAAGCCGTATCAACACCGTTCGTGAGTAAAAATTTGTTTGACAGCATTGTCAGTAAACTTTTATTGAACAGCCATTAAGCACAGTGTGTTTGTGTGTGTGTGCATTATTTTTGGCAATTATTTCACGTAATGCTTCAATGCTTAAATTCTTGTTTTTCAATAAAGATTTTATATTCGTTTTTTTTTTTCTCAAAATTCCATTTTAAATATTCAATCAAGTTTGTTATAACTTTTGACTGTTACAACTTCGGATACAATAAAAAAAAACTGTGCTTTTAATAATAAAAAAAAAGTTTCTGACATTTTTTTTAAAAAAATATTTATCCAGATTAAACTTAAATATAATATGCTCACGATTTATAGTAACAAATCAATCACTTTTGATTTCGTTATGATTATTTTTTCCTTCTCCAATTTTTTGGACGAAACAAAATTTCGTGTAAATATTTCAATTCAATAGTCGAATAATCATGTCACTTCGGGTGTCGGTATCGAAATTATTATCATTTTAGCACAAACCCAAATAATAAAGCACTAAGCATTTGGATGGGTCTCCACCCATTTGGATAGCATCCGGAACAAAAATTCATCAACGACCGAACAAATTTTACGTTAGTTCTGCTACAAAATTGTAGAATGGCGATGACACAACATCCGGTCAGGTAACACACAACGATCACACATACAAACGAAAATTATAAAAATACCGAAGTTCTTTTCTTTTTGGTTATTCAAATTGATCTGTTGTGGTTATTGATGTTAGAATTTCACATAACAATAATCAAATGATTTAATTCAAAATCAACTTAATTTACTACGGCAACCACTTTTTCCATGGAATTGCATAAAATTTTTGTTGAAATTGAGCAGCAAAATTTGATCACGATTTACTTTTGTTGGCACATGTCTAAAATTTCCGAATTGTGGTTAAAAATGGTATTCGGTGTTTTTCATTGTTTTTTTTTGTCGTTGTGATTTTCAATAATGAAATATAGGAACACTGCTATAAAAATGCAATTTTAACAAAAACCAATTTTTGCGATTCAGCCAGCAAATGTCAAACATAAGTGTTGTTTGTGTTTTAATTGTGGTATCATTCAAAGGAACGTTTTGGACACGAATTGGAATCCAAAAATTAAAAAAGATGTTCACACAAGCACTGAAGTTAGAAAAATACACGCACCAAAAATACAACAAAAAACCAGCACACAAAATCTTGCAAAAGTTACGCGATATAGACAAAAATGATTTGCGTCAAAAAAAAAAACCAAAAAAAAAAAAAATCGTGTATTTGTTTGTTGTTTAGTATGAAGCGAGAACGGCATAAAAGCGACATTGTAACGAAAGTGGAGAACGCGCGCGAAATTGTATTTCTATTGGAATAGACGACATTCTCGTTGCGTGGTTGAAAGCCAACTGGAACACAGATAATTGGCGTTGCACGAAGCAACATGTTGGCTGGCACACTGTGTGTGTTGTTTGCCAATCGTGCCGAGCGCGCGATTACGCTCCATTATAAGGGGGTATGTGCCAACAGGCAAGAGGCACCCCCGAAAGACAGTATGTGTACTATGTGTGTTTGCTGCTGCTGTTGCTGCTAGTGATGCCACACACAGCGTGCCAGTACCAGTGTGCCAGGCAAATAATCCAACTCTTGAAAATTGCTCCCTTCGAGCGATGGAGAAAAATATTCTGAAAATACGGCTCTGTGTGTACGCATACACAAATCGTTACACAACATATTTTCGTTTTCTCACTCATTCGTTCGTTTTGCGAGTTCGTTCAGCAGACTCCGTTTCAGTGCAACACTCAGTTGGTGTATCACATCGGTATCGCAATATCGAATCCACACAATACACTCGGTGTGTGTACAGTGGAATACACACAGTACGCCATTTGTACACACCGAACGATACGAACTGAGACGGGTGCTTTTTTTACTCTCTATCTCTCTCTCTCTCTCTCTCTCTCTCTCTCTCTCTCTCTCTCTCTCTCTCTCTCTCTCTGCCCCTCTTTCTCTATCTCACTCTTTATCTCCCTCGCTTACTACGTCGAAATTGTGTCGCGTGTTTTATGTACTCCGTTCTCTGTGGGCACGATTCAAATGAATATATATGGGCCATAGCTACATTTCCTTTCATTCTTTTCCCATTTTTTTTTTTTGCTCTCGTACTTTTCGCTGGGTTCTGCAAAAGGATCGGAATATGAAGACAAAGCCAGGCAAACCATGATAGATGATCGCTATGGAATAGTGAATATGGGTACGCCATTTCACACAGTTTTCATTTCCGTTTCACTCGTCGCCGCCACCACCTCATCGCATCTGAGGCCGCTTTGATGTTGTTCTTTCGTTGGACATTTTCCGTTTTTTGTTATTCTAATGCCAGTTGAGATTTTGTTTGTTTCCTAGTTTTCTTTCTCTCTTTCTCACTCTCACTCTCACTCTCTCTCTCTCTCTCTCTCTCTCTCTCTCTCTCTCTCTCTCTTTCTCTTTCTCTCTTTCTCTTTCTCTCTATTTATCTCTCGTTGTGCATTGTTTTGTTTCTTTCATGCATTCTTTCTTTCTCTCGTTTGAATATGTTCTTGGTCTTGTAAGAGTGTGGCATTTGTCTTTGCATACATGTCTGCGGCCAGCCATTCTTTTACTTCGTCGCATTCTCTATAGAGGGAAACAAACTTCAAACAAAAGCAAAACAACAAAATCACGAATCTCAACAAATATCAAATAAAAACGAAGAAAAAACCACAAAAAAAGAACAAAAAACATTTCAGTCGTTTCAGTGTAGATGATGGAAAAATATCTGCATAGGAATTTACAACGAACAAAAGACAACGAAAAAACAATGTGAATTAAGCTTGAAATCTTCATGATTTTGTTTGCTGTGTAAGCATTTCTCATATATATTTTTGAATATACAGTTTGATTCAGGCAGTTGGTGGTGAGCGACGTTCCAATGCGCTCGTTGAAACGGACATATTTGGCGTAATTGAGCATTAAAATTAGCATATGGTTAACACTCACTGATAATAATCCACAAACACTGAATACGACCGGCCGAGCGAAAACATTCCAACAACAGATTTATGACATACTTTTGTTAATTAAAATGTTTCACCATTTATGCAATGACACAAGCATTTTTGTGCTTTCATAGATCAATATTGAAATGAGCACACTAAAAATACATTTTCTCAAATTAACTACGAATATTTGTAAAATGAACGAATCATTTGTGCATGATTTTTGCATAAAATATTCTCAACTACGAAATTTTCAGTGGAATACACGAAGACACATTCGTAACGTAAAATTTCATTTGAATGCATCATGAATTCAGTGCACTGTACGAATGATGTCGAATGTCGTACATTTTACCTAGTTGTAAGCACTATCATATTGTTATCTGGACACTCACTTTATATTGAAAAATTAATAATCATTCGTAAAATGTACACAGGAAATCGTAGATGCTTCAAAATAACGAACATTTTCATTATACAATTTATTTTCTTAGTGCATTTTCTCTCGTCAATAAAATCCTATTCCATACACACTCAAAATATTCATGAATAGCCCTTGTGAAAAAAAATGGTTGCCAGCCAGACGACTGGATTTGGGGCATTAGACGTCTGAAATCTTATTTGAAACGATTTTTATTTACTTTAGCTTATTTCGGTTTCAGTCGACTGATAAATGAATGTCAATTGATTCACAATCGATTGGAAAACGACTGACAATCGGCTAAATATTGATTTTGTTCCGGCAAAACAACTGACAATCATTTTTCAATTTTAAATCGAATGCCACTTGTTTGCCAGCCGATTTTCAAACTGTATCAAACGACTGGCTACTCAATCTCGTGCTCTATCGTTTTATTTTCACAAGGGCATTCAACAAATATCTTCTACGTTTTATAACAAATTGTTCTTTTTATGGGGCGAAAATTTTCCCTCACCATACAAGTTAGAAGCGACATTGACGAGCGACATCATTGATGATAAATGATTTACCTAAATAGTAAGGATAGTTCGACAAAATATCCCAAAACGTGGTGCCGAAAAATATCCAACACTTTTGCTATCAATTTAATTTTTATTGCCAATTTTCAAGGCATTCGAATAATCAGATGTTGTCTGATTTTATACATTTCCGGTAAACAATATTGTTTGCAAATGTATTCAAATGTTGATGTTTCAGGGAGTGTTGAGCTTTAGTAGATTTTTGTGTTTGCGATTTTCCCGATTGCCAAATTGCCAGAGGAAACACTCTAAGCGACGTATTTTCAAATGGAAATAATTGAAATACCAATTCAAAAGCAAATCGTTAAACCTACCAGATCGCGTATTTTGGGAAATTCGCATCCTTTGATTAACTAGTCATCAGTAATAATTCGATTATATACTATAAATACCCGGACCAATATCGAACTCAACGATTGAGATTTGCATCCGCACGTGTGTCATATGTTAAACATTTAAAGTTGAGTTGATGAAATATAATGTAAAACAAGAAGGTTTTTTCACTTCGCTAGAAAAGTATACTCTCTTCCATTCTTTTAGTTTGTTGATGCAACAAACCGTTTAACAGTACATGTAATGTCATCGTATCACAAAATATTTTTGATATATTTGATTGATTGATATTTAATTTCGAATATGATTTATTTCAATTGTCGTGTGCAAGTGACCAGTGAAATCATGTTCTACCACGATCCATTGTGGTCGGCCATTGTGGTCTAGGTGGAGAAGTCAGGACAATATCCTTCATTTCTTTACATTGTATGTAGTGCTAAAAAAAAGTCTTCTTCCATTCAGCCTGTCGGCCTTAAAAAAAAAATTATGCAACCTCATATTATCACACCTCATCAGGAAAATAGACACATTTGTAAAATGGATATTTTATATGAAAATGCCCCGGCAGAAGATGTAAAACCAAATAGATATTTGTCATCTCAAATCTATGGTTATGTTATTCTCATTCGTATCCAACTCCATACTTTGTGGGGGAAAAAAGAAATTATTCCTTTTGTAGAATCATTCCAATTATTACTTTGTATTTTCGAGCTAAGAACCAACATGAAATTGCAAACATGTTTTAATGAGAGTTTCGTGCGTGCATGGTTGTGCAATAGAGTATGAGAATTGCAAGTGAACAAAAGAGCAAATGAAACACATATTCCTGTGAAAGCCATTTAATTGCAACTTAATTATTTAACCAATGTCCTCGTTATTTAGTTGAAAATTGCGTTTATGGTTTGCATTTCACATATATTTATTTACAGTCAATATATATATATATATATAAATTGAATTACATTCGTAATCCTGACTTTTTCGCATTGATATGAAGTTTTGTTTTTATCTTGAACTATTTAATTCGTCGACTAGTCAAAAGAGAAAGTATTGGTTTTGCCATGAAAACTGGGAAAATCTAGGAGAAAATGTTATGTTTTCATACAATGTACTGTATTTGGACAAGGTATGTGTACTTAAGTGCACGTCGCTGTGAAATTTCTACTGCAATATGGCTAATTTTCAGCACAAAATGAACATTTTGATGCTGTGAGCTACACAATAAAACGAATTGGCCATCCGCACTTTTCGATTTGAGAGTCCTTTCTTGAGAAATATTCATATCACAATTCGATTTAGAATTTCGAGTCAAGCGGACCTTTCAAATGACGCAAACCAGACTCACGTGCACTTGAATGCAGATATCTCTGGAACGGCTAGACCAATATGGCTCAAATTAAATAGGAAACATCCGGTAATAATACTGAAAAATTTGCTTTTGTCACTTTGGGATTTTAGACTCCGTTCAAGAGTTGTCGTGCTAACGCCATTTTGCTCCGGAGGTACCAGAACCGAGTATCCAAATTGAAAAAGTGCTAAGACAGATTTGTTCTCATGGTGAACTGAGACTCCCTGCATAGTTAGTTTGCGGAGATAATTCCATTCTGCGGAGTAATTGCGGAGTAACAGCGGAGCTAGCACATACAATGTACGTGGCATGTAGCGTATTGTATATTTTCTGCGGAGCAAAATGCTTTTGGGTGGAGTTGCATTTCCCATGCATTAACCATGCGGGTCTGGTCAAAATTTAAGCCCGATCGGTAATCATTTACTCAAGCAATGTGGAGTTGAATTTTTGAGGCAAAACGAATACTTTCCCTGAGCACATTTTTCATGTGCGGAAAAGTAATATATATATATATATATATATATATATATATAAAATTGAACGGCAATGGAATCTGAGAATCTGGAATCTCAACCAGATCGATATATCCACACGAATAATGCGTGCATTTAAAAATTTGCTATAAAATAGTCAGCATCACTAATCACAAACGGGTGCGCAATTTCAAATTTACGCTACACATGATTAAACTGATTAAACATGAACATGGAACTGCTGGATATGTATTCATTTAATATGGTCATCATGGACGTATAGCATTTTACGACATGATGATAAACGGCAACCGCTTAATTATGTGTTGTACAATGAAATACAAAAGCTTGTTGCTTTATATATTATATATATATATATATATATATATATATATATATATATATGTATATATCGACAATAGGGCGGCAGAGAAATAACCACTTGGAAGCTCGAGCTTGGCTTGATTGCATTTTCTATGGAGATTCGTTTCAAAAATGACTCCTGGACATTTTTAGCCAAATCGGTGGACGTCAAGTATCGCTGATTGAGCCCCAGAGTTTTGAAGATTGAAAAACTACCAAACTGCATAACCACAAAAGTAACTCTTAGAAAGTTTGAACACAATCGAACTTTTATTACAGAAATGTACTCGGCAAAAAAGTGGAGTTTTCCCTAAGAATCTTCGATTTTGAACTTTCAAAGCCAAGCTCGAGCTTCCACGTTGTTAGTTCTCTGCCGCCCTATTTCTGTTTTCTTCGCTCTTCATCTTCCATTTTCTCTCTTGCTCTCTTGGTTTTATGCTCGTTAAACGAAAAGTGATTATTTGGATAACGGCTACTATAAATAGTAGTCACAACTGTATATGTGTGATAGAAAAATATTTTAGAAAGCCAGAAGGCCAAAAAGACCTTCACATTAGTGATAATATGAAATAATGAGGGAAATAGCGAGACGAAATGGATCCATTCCCATTGTGATGCTGTTTGTGTTGTTCACATGTTACAATAGATCACTTAGACCCGATTGGTGACTGTGTTTGTGTGTGTGTGTGTGTGTGTGTGCGTGCGTGTGGCTGATCATTGAAAAGAATAGCACTATCAAAGTTAATTAAACCTTTTTGATTTCTATCGTAATCCGTATTGAAATCGAAAATGAAATGCATATGAAATGGTATTGTAGGTCTTTAATGTGATAGATAACATTCCAAGCACCACCGGCTATATTCCAAATTGAAATGAACGCAAATACACCGTATGCGGAATAGTAGCCATTGAAATTCACAGTATATAGAAATGTTCTGAGAGAGCGAGAGAGAGAGAGAGAGAGAGAGAGAGAGAGAGAGAGAGAGAGAGAGGGAGAGTATCATATTCTGTTAAGGAAGCAAAAAAGCTCATTCTATCTCTTATACACAAAAAATCCCACTAATAAGTTCATATTCTGTGTTTGTTTTATACACAGTATCGTAGAATATTAAGTTTGGTCATTATCTGCTTTTTCGGGAATTCTCATGTGCTTTCTCGTATTTGTGGTTTTACTTTTCCGCACATGAAATGTGCTCCGGAAAAGTATTGGTTTTGAATCGAAAATTCAACTCCACATTGCTTGAGTAAATGATTACCGATCGGGCTTAAATGTTGACCAAAGTCTCAGTTCACCATGGAAACAAATCTTGATTTGCACTTTTTGGATTTAGATACTCGGTTCTGGTACCCTCGGTGCAAAATGGTGTCGTTGTCGTCGTCGTCGTTGAAGTCTGTAGAAAATCGAATTGTGCTATGAACATTTTTCAAGAAAGGACTTTCAAATCAAAAAGTGCGGATGGCCAATTTGTTTTATTGTGTAGCTCACAGCATCAAAATGTTCATTTTGTGCTGAAAATTAGCCATATTTCAGTAGAAATTTCACAGCGACGTGCACTTAAGTGCACACACCATGTCCAAATACAGTAAATTGTATGACAAAATAAAATTTTCCCCTAGATTTTCACCGTTCTCATGGCAAATCCAATGATTTCTCTTTTGACTAGTCGACGAATTAAATAGTTCAAGATAAAAACAAAACTTCATATCAATGCGAAAAATTCAGGATTACGAATGTAATTCAATTTATTTCAAAATGATTTTACCAACATCTAATGCTCAAAGGTTATTTCCTTGGTTTTGACTTCAACGAATATCAACTCTATTAAATATATAAATACATGAGATTCGGTGAACCAATATTTCATAGAATTCTATTAAAAGAGCCGCCATTAGAAACGAAACATTGAATTTGGTAGCTACTTAAAACAAACAAAACTTCCTACAAATCTTTTCCATACCACGTTTTTCGGTACATATTTAATTTTTCTCTCATTTTTTTTTATTTTCTCATTAAATTTCTTTTTAGAATGGACTAAAAATGAGTCATATTTCTAAATTGGTAGCACCAAAAAATGTCAGATAAATTTGATTTAAGTGATAAAAAAAAACATCTTTCGTCATGAACAGTAATAAACATAAACAAAGCTGTGCGTGTACGTACGTTCAAATTTATTCAATAGTATTATGGATTTTGTTGTTTTGGATTTCTACCAAAACCAGTTGAAACCATTCGAAATGGTTGTTTTTATCCTGTCTCTTAACAAAATTTATTGTTTATGATTTTTCTCGATCTATATTTGTGCACACTCAATTCAGAAGTAGCAAAATATGTTTAATGTGATGATGGTATGGCATTTTACCGCCATTTGGTTTGCATGTGGCGGTAATTTCAATATCAAATACAAATATCCGTTGTTAGAAATCATATACACAGACATTATTGGCTATAGCCAAACACATTGTAATATATTTTAAATTTATCAGAGCGCATCAATATGATTTTTGGTTCTGCACCTCTCGTTTCGGCACACTGTAATGCTTTGTTGTGATGGACGAAGCAGAAGAAATGCAATCGTAGTAGCGATGAGAATATTTGTGAGTTCTTCTTCAACTAATATGTATATTTGGAATATTATTGGCCGATCTCAATTGTGTGTGAGATTTGGGATAGAAAATTTCGAATTTTATATAGAAATTACCAGCACATGCAAATCAAATGGCGGTAAAATGCCATTTCACGATCACATTGAAAATATTTTACTACTTCAGTTCCGAAAGTGTGTTGATAAGAATACAACATTTCAACTTTTTCCCACCCATTCACAAACTGGCAAAGATTTTGTTTATTTCAGCAATCAATTCTTATATACTATTTATTCATTTGTCATACACATTTTTGTTGTTGTTATTTTTTTTTTGAAATAGGGAAACTTTGCGATTTGAATTCAACCAATGACTATATTCACATAATTATTACACAATATAGTATACATTCGTAATTTAAGCACATTCGGTATAATTCTGAAGCGTCTTCAGCAGTACTATTAAAGCTTTGATATAAATTTGGGAGAAGAGCAGCACGCAGCACGCAGCATAAAAATTGTATAAATCATAAGCAGATCCAAATATGGTTTGGTTTAGGTTAGGGTGGCACGACTCTTTTTTTCATTAAGATATTTGATAGAAAATGTTGAGCCTTTCATCCCAGAAGAACAATTTTGTCGTTTCTGGGTTACAATAGTGTTAGGGGGTAATAACGAGACATTTTCGATTGGATTTTGAAGAATAATAATAATACATGTGGATTTGACATGATTTGAATGAATACGCGTGCATAATTGTGGATTCCGGTGAATTTTGGTGAAATTTTGGTATCATAATGTCAAAATTCACACATACAAACGCAAGTGCCGCAGTACAGTAGCAATACACATATTTCGCTTATTCTCGTTCAAGTAAGTAGTGGAGCTGTTACCACTAGTGGTGCTCTTTACACTTATGAAAAACTGCCATTATAGTGGAGCTCTTCACAACTGTGTGTGCAGGCAGCCACGAAATCACTTAAATTCGGCAGATTCACAAATATTCAAAGATATGCACTGAATTCAACATCGACAATTATGAGGGTTTTTTGTGAATATGAGTGAATTGGAACGTTTTTTTTTGGGATTTTTGATAGATTCCGTGAATATGTGTGCATATTTATGAATAAAATGAATGTTATTACCTCCTAGCAATAGTGTCACCCAGGAACGACAGCAATATCATTATTGCTTAGGGAGGTGAAGTTTTTGTTGTATGTGTTCACAAACACATGAAAACAACATATAAAAATAAAACTCTGCTCATATTCACGTACAGCTGGCACCTTAATAGTCAACAATAAATAGTTTTTACAACATGGCTATTAACATATTCAATATTAAGTTAAATACATATGTTATTAACATTTATATAGCTGAATTGCTATTAACATATATATGTAACATCTTAATAGAACAGTAGTTATCCTACAAGTATTAACATCTATTAACATAGTATGTTAATAGTTTGATTTCTAGGGAGTGAATAGATATCTTATTCTTAATACTTATTAAGATTCAATCTTAATAGCCTCTAAATTTTATTTCGTCGGATTTAATGTTATAAACAATGGATTTTGACCAAACATGGTGAAAATGGTGTGATGCGGCACATTAAAAATTGATATTTTTTGCATCTATTTGCTTCAAAATTTTCGTAGTCTTTGATTTGCAAATCTATAGATTAGTATACTATGCGTATGGCCAAAGCCATAGCAATGAATGAAAGAAGAGGCTGTGAAACACCGTCACAATTCTACGTTGAAACACATACAAAAAGGCCACAAATTGGAAGAATCAACCCCATTTTAATGCAACCCACGAATCTCTTTTGTATTCGCTTAATTTTTTTTTCTCCAAAGTTTAACTCCCCATGAAATGTGAGTTCAACCAAAACCAAGAGACTAAATCTGTCCAACAGGAAAAATTTCAATATTTCAGCGATATAATTTTTAAACCACTTTATTTTATTCAAGCATATATATTTTGTGTATGTTGTCATGGGCAGTGATAAAAATCACCACTTTTCATTGCAAACGGTGAGAGTAATTTTAAAACATCAACACAAAATGAATATGATAATCGTTTTGTTCCCGTTAAAGTGTTTTACTGAATTACAATTAGCGGCCATAATGTATTCGCTTTATAGGCTAAGCAAAAAAAAAAAAAACCAAAAGCACAAAACAAGCAAACAAACCCACAAGCGGTATGTAAACCGGAAACGAATGGTAAAGCTGTTACTCAAAACACGTATACAGCTCCCGTGAGACAAAACTGAATACAACAAGACAAATGATTAAATGGATATAAATGCTAAATAACACAAAGGTTTTTGTAAATTATACAAATTCAGAGGTTGTTCCCGAGCTCGTTAGAACACATGCGGTTATCTAAAGCATCTACGGGAATCACTTTTTTTGGTTCACTTTTGTTCGCATTCGTTTTCACGGGAGCATTGGGATGTACCGCTAGAAAGCGGTCCGTACATCACTTGCAGCTTGTGTGATAAAATTCATAAAAAAAAACGAAAACCACTGTTGCTTACTGTTTGGAAAACACCATACGAACGGCATCACGTGCAACGCGCTATGCACTAAAAGAAATGGAATTTTCATCACTATGAACCTTTTTGGCTTCTCGCCTATTCTCGTGTTGTTGTTGTTGTTTTTTTCACCACATTTTTAATATGAGATGTTCATTTCTTTATATATTTACTTTCAAAACGCAAAAGAATCAGTTAATCCGATGATCTGGACAATATTCTTGTGTAAATCGCTTACATATTTTCTTAGAAAAACATGAAAATAAATTACAAATCTTATCTATTCAACTTTTTTCTCTTCAGGTCCTGTTAACCTAGGAACACTTTTTGTGATATATTTTCACATGATTTTTAGCAACAACAAAAAATTACAGTTGAAACATGACAAGTTTTATGTGAAGCCATGAAAAATAACGACGCCGTCTGGAAACATGAACAATTCACGAAATCTAAGTGTAAACATTACTCAGCATTAAAATGATTCCGTTTTTAAAGTTAGACACAAGAAAATTGTATACTCAAATTAATTATGATTCCAATTTCAGGTACTTTTTATAGAAATTTTTGTTATTTAAAAAGTTTTCATTTGAACCAGTGATTTCTCAGTCTCATTTTTGGACTCTTCAATGTACACTTTTTGCAAAGAAACAACATCTTTTATATTATTATACGTTTTTTGATTAAAAATCATTAGCTTTGACTGCCGTTTAATAGATACAAGTAGGTGGAAAAAATGCAATCTTTATAATGAAATGCAATCAAATATTTGTGTACTTTTCTTCTGAATCAAAAGAAAATTCAACAACAAAATTTCATGGAGTTATAGCCATTCAACCGTAAGAGTTAATGATTCCTATCATCCCACACATAAATGCAACTAACTTAAACTTCTTCGTCCATAGTTATTATTATTATTTTTTGTGTTGTGGAAAAAAAAACTGGTGAAATCCAGAAAAAATAAACACAGCGTTTATTCTACGAAAATGCGTACAATGTACTAATATATTCTAGAATATATTAGTATATTTACAAACATTTCGTACAAAATCACTGAACTGTCATCTTCCCACCGATGAGCATCGCCACCTAGTTCAAGGTTATATATTGACAGATGAAATAAAATATGCAGGAATAATTTAATACAATAAACAATTTCGTTTTCGAACACATGTAGATGAACGTTGAACTAACGCTTTTTATGCATGCAATAAGAACAAAATACTAATTGTTGGAGTTAAATCATTATTGTACAAATCACTAATAAGATCAATTCTTTCATATGGCTTTGTTGCCTGGAATACTATAAACAGTTATAATACAGAACCGAAAATTTATTCAAATATGTAAATTCATCAAAAGTTTATAAAAAACCAAAGTGCAAAAGATGTGATGTCTTCGTTAATGAGAACCAAATAAAGTTCTTTGATCGCATCCAAAATGGAGGCGACGAAATATTTGATCGAAATAAATCTAACTGTGATGATTTCGAAGAAATGCAAAACTATCAATCTTTCAAGTCAGCAATGGCCGGCATTAGCTTACCGTTGACATGTGAATATTCGCAAAACAAGATCATGATTGTAAATAACAAAAAATGGTGTAAATACGAAAATATTCGTACATTGTACGGATTTTTTCGTAGCATGAACGAAATTTTCTTTGTTGTGAGTTTCTTAAGAAATTGTAGGTTTGAAAACAACTGGTTGAAAACTACACAGTTTTTTTCGTACTATTCACCAAGTAATGTTTGGAGTGCAGCTGTCGTTTGATTTTCAGTGTTAAAAATGAAATGACTGGGAAATTGAAAGAAAAATCTATAACCATTAAAAAAGTAGAAAAACCTCTTTTGTCCCTTTGTCCGAACCATTAATTAGATATTCGTTAGACTTTGTCTCGAATAGAAGTCCAGTGAGAAAAAAGCCGATGACCATAAATTTTTAGACATCTTTTAAAATTTCGTGGTTTTTTATATAGCCGCGAAAAAATTGGACGTGATGAAGCTTTTTCGATCATCATTATTTAGCTTAACTTTCAGCCGCCTATGAATTTCATAGAGAAAGATAATACTTTCAAAGTAGATCACCAAATAGAAAGAAATTGTATTTGGTCAGTGTTAATTTTTGTTGTTTTCAAAAGTCACTTATTTTGTGCATAAAATATTGATTTGATTTTTTAATAGTTTATACTTTACATAGGAATACATTAGTCAATTACCCAGGGTAAATATCAAAATTAAGAACAGATGTATAAAACAAAACCGATCACATAATCAATTGTGGTCTTCTCTTAGCACATGAATGTCTTGTATAATCAAGCTCAGCTAAAACCTTAGCATGTCAAACCATTCGGAAAATTGGTGATCTCAATAGATTGTTGATATATAAACAAACAGATTGTGTGTCTGGATACACAATGCCATTCATATACATATGAAGAGAGTATACCAAACAAAAATGCTTCTTGATTACTTGTCCACTGTATAGTTTCAATCATGATCTAATTATAAACCTGCAGATGAGCAGAAATCCCAATTGGTGTTTCCAATATGGCGAGCGAATAATGAATATCACAGCCACATTATTGTCTTACTCATGTCAGGCTATTAAATTGAGCAAAGTCTTTGTTTATTAAAGGGCTGCATTTCAACAAATTGAAAACAAACACATGCTGATAAAATCGGTGCTATTCTGATGCTCTTTCTGCACAGCATGCAATCGCCCCCCCCACACACACACACACACACACCTCACACAATGTACTAATATCACAATCAAATGTCGAACTGTATTTACGCGCGCGCAGACGGACGGAGGGCAGGAGGTGTTTTGTATCTCTTCATTTATTTTATTTATATATAAAACTCACTGCGGCGAATTATCTTTGATTGTCAAAAGTTCGATATATTCATTAAAGTTTATTTTTATGCATTGCCATAATGTATAGAAAACTTTTCTGCTTGCCACATTCGCATTATCTGCCAGATTCATTTTTGCTGTCAGTGTGCTTTTGTTTGACGATGCTATTGACTTTGCGTCGCTATATTATTTTTATTTTTCCGTTTTTTTTTGTTTTTGTTTTTGCACTCTTCTCTTTTCTCGTTGCTTTCGCCTTTTTGTTTTGCAAGTGCACAAACATTGTGCACAAGCATTACACCAAACCGATTCAACTGTCATCAATTCATATTTGCACACCATCAGCCAGCTCGAAGCGTTTTAAAAGCAACGAAAGCTTTCAATATCTAGAGAACCGAAGATGAACATCATCTAACTCAACACGGTTTTTTTTTCTTTGTTTCTCTGACTCTGAATTAAAAGCAAATGTGACGTATCCATCCAATCATAATGCCATCAAGAATCAATATAAACGTCTAAATAAATATCTTAGTTTCAATGCGCTATTGTTTCGATTTGAATGTGTATACGGATTGCACTTCAACACTTCAAAACTTCAACCACAACGGAAATGGTTCCTGATTATTTACAACATATACCATTTCCAAACGCAACTAGACAGATATGACAAATCCACTGAACATACCTACAAGGTCTTCTTTTCACGAGCAACTATTTTCTCGATTTCAGTTTATTTGTGTATGCACAACACCTTGGTGAGATGATGTGCGAATAACAACGAAATCCAGCTGCATGAAGTGTGATAAATGTTGACATGGTTTGAATTTGATGGTGAAAATGTAATGCAAATCTGACCTTTATTTACCGTTTCAAATGAGATCTTTGCATTTGTACCAGTATCCACACTTGGCACCTTCACTCGATCAATATTGATCGAAAATCAATGTTAATGCGGTGCTTTGGCAAAATGATGGAGAATTATTTTTTTTTATGATAATGGTGTATTGTTATAGCATTGATCTTGGCATGTCACTGGAGTCCGAATGAAATTGTCTGTGATTAAATTGCATCGAAATACGCAAATTAATTAAATTACCATCTTTGGTTGCCGGTTCAAAATGTCACAAGTCTGAAAACAAATCTAACTACTATTACATTTACGGTTGAGCAGTTATACTTCAAATCTCCATCATTTGTAATATGTATTTTATTTTTAATTTCAGATTATGAATGTGAATTGATTGCCAAATTCGAGTCGAATTTCTCAAATATTTTGTGTTTTTTATGTTGAATTAGATTCATCTATCGAGACTAAAATATCGAATTCACTTTGAATCATTGATTACCGGGTATAAGGATTGCAATCGGAGCGTATATTTTGCTAAAATTTATGTAATATTTGAAGTGGAGAAGAGTAATGTCTTACACATCCTAAGGGCTCGGAACGATACAAGGGCTCCATTCGCAGGATATGCCATTTTATTTCCAATATATTTAATTAATAATATAGCATGTAAACTATCATATATTTCATATCTCTGCATGATTGCAAATAACGCGGATATTTTGAGAACCATGCATCTCAATATATCCGCGTTATGCACAATTATACGCAGAATTGTGAAATGTATGGATTCATGTTTGAATTATATGCACTTAAGGCGCGATATTTTTGCCATATTTTGAAGAGCCCCGAGCCCCTAGTACGCATGATATGAAAGTTTTTCTTTTTCTCAACGAAAAAGAATGTTGAAAAATCAGTAACATACAAGAAAATGGGCGACCAAAAGTTTGTTTAGAATATATCTCTAGCAACAACTAAGTTTTTCTCAATACTTTTTCGAATTTGGAATAAATTTTTGGCCATTTATCATTATTTTACTTTGGTTAATATTCGAAAGCTGTATCCTTGTGGACTGTTGTGAAAAATGTGGTGGTAAACGCATATTGCGTTTCATTTGTTGCTGTTGTGCCTTTAACATTGAAAACATTGAAATAAATCGCCAAATGACTACTGGGAAAAGCGTTGAGAGCGGGTAGCATGTTTCAAATTGTTAAATGTACATTGTTATATTTCGTATTCAGTCATTTGTTCAGCTAGCAATACATGTTACATTCTATGACAGCTATCATGAATAGATTTCGGTGAACAGTTTGCAGTTTGCAGTGTGCTCTACTGTTACAGCTATGTTGAAATCGAGGTTGGTTGAAGCTATCATGTTTCCCTCATCGTTTATTTGATTTCTATGTAAAACATCTAGGATTCCACCATTTCGTTTTTGTTGTTTCAAAAATGTCGGCAAATCAATTAGAGCATTGGTTTTCTCGAAGTTGATGCTTGCAAATTGCTAAGGTGCTATTTTAGAATAGCATAGAATTTCCGTATTTGCGTTTCATTTAATTTTCAAAGTTAAAGGATATTTGCAGTAATCAAGGCCCAGTTTCGCTCTCTCTCTCTCACTCACTGTGTGTGTGTGTGTGTGTGTGTGTGTGTGTGTGTGTGTGTGTGTGTGTGTGTGTGTGTGTGTGTGTGTGTGTGTGTGTGTGTGTGTGTGTGGATAAATATTGTTTATTAATCTGCACAACACTCTTTGACATTTACGCAGTTAGTTCAACCAACAAATGCAGTGTGCAATGTGTCTGTATTGTGCTAATGCCACAACCATCTGAGTTTGTGGGAATGATTTTGCGCGCTCATTTATTGTTACTAGTGGTATTAGACATTACAATTGCTCTCGTTAATTCTCCGATCTCCGACAAAGGGAAAACACCAACACCAACACCAACACAACACAAAACGAGCGCGAGAGAAAAAAAATACAATCGACCCAATATGATTTTGCAATTGAAAAGTACCATTTTGCAGCCCGAGAAAAGAAAACAACGGTACAAAATCGTGTAATTTACGCAGTCAGAACTGTATAAGCTGTCTGATTGTGTGCTGCTTCGCTTTATCTCCCTCTCTCTATGTTGTGTACTCTTTTTTTTCGGGATCACCATTTTTGCTATACTTGTGCTTCAAGCAACATTTTGCCATAATGAGAACACGTGAATAGATGAGATGAACTTAGATCTCTAGACAAGCAAAGGTTGTGTGAATAGCATGCCAGGCAACTAACTATTTGTATATAGAAGACACAGCTGAACAACAGCCATATCATGTGATTTTGAGCGAAACAATTTGCGTTTTGTTTAAATTCCGTCGCCCGTATACTTGCAACGTGCACTGAGTCGGAAAGTTCATTTTCGGATCTCAAAGATTTCGTGTACACACAAACGCACACCGCCCAAAGAAACATTAACAGGGAAAATGAACTGTTTAACATCACTTTCGCATCATTTTTACCAATTTTTTTTTTTGCTACTTCCATCGTACGGCACAATCTATGCTTTTTCAGAAATTGTTTAACCGAATTTCTTCTTTCATATGCCGGAGTGGAAGTTTTCAGACTCGGAAAATGTTTTTAAAAAACCCCACCACAAATGTGGAAAATAACAAGTTTGGACCGACAAAAAAAGAGAAGATTACATTTGAATTGTTTGTGAACCATAAAGCATTTAGTTTTTTTTTTTAAGTATAGATTCAGATGGCTTGAAATATGGCCGGGGAAAAGTAACAGTTGAAAAGTTACCTGTCGAGTATTGATTACCTCAAATATTTCAAAACAGTAAATTATTTTCATGAAAACTGTTACATTGGTTCGGACTTTATTTCAAATGGCAGGAAAAAATGTAACGTTTGCATTTTGTATCCTTCATTTTTAACAAATACTGGGCATCGGTAGAATGGTGAATTGATGAGTTATACAAGTTTCATTAACAATTATTGCTTATCAACAGATAGATTGAATGAGTTTGTTCTTTGTTCGGTTGGTTGGCTGTGAAATAATAATGCTGTTGTCATCGTATTTCAAAGTCAAAACAAGAATCGGTTTGTGTTTTTAGTTTTTTTTGCCGAGAAAACTAACCCAATTACTTTTATCTAGGGGCTTCTGAGATGCGCGATTCCCAAAAAAAAACTCGCAAAAAATCGTGGGATTCGTGCGAATCACTAAGGGATCGCAGGACTCTCACATCCCAGTATATTTTATACGAAAATCCACGCGAGTCCTCACGTTCAAATACTGTGCAAAGCACACACCGAATATTAAATAGAAATGTTTTATCGCTGCGAACAGCGCCATCTTGGCATTTCCAGTGAACTATGAGCCTTTCTTGTAGGTGTAAGTGGTAAGTCAAAAAATGCAATGCTGTGTACTGAAAGCTGTTTCACTGAAAATACACAGGTGGCGCATCGGAGAGCGGTAAAAATGTATTAATCCATATAAATGTATAGCTCGGCCCATGTTTAATATTCGGGCTGTGGTGCAAAGAATCACAAATATTGCGAGTCCATGCGAGTTCAAGCGAGTCTCTCTGCTGACAAATTTTGCATTTCACAAATAATATTTCACAATTCACAATTCATCGTTCATTTGAAATTGTTGTAAATATTGAACAAATATTTTCTTCCTCCTGAAAATATTTATTTGTATGTATTTTCAATTTTTTTAAAAACATTTTAATGAAATGTATTAACCACACGTGTTAATGAAACCATGAACAGTAGATCTGTTTGACATGTTAACATCTAATAAATGTCACTCGGACTCGTACGGACTCGTACAACATGCAAATTATGGGCGTGAGACTCTCAGGGACATCATAGGGACTAGCGGGACTAGCATTTGAGTCTCTCTAATATTGAGAGATTTGTAAAAGAACCGTGGAAGTCGTTTGACACAGAACCCCCTAGACTCTTATGATCGTATTTAATTTCACTATCACTCCAAAAAGTGTCTGAGACAAGCCTGAGGGTTTGCGAGGTAAATGCTGACAAACAATAGAAATAACTTATTTTACCAACTTCAACACATTTGCCCAGACCATTCTAGAAAGCCTTAAATTTATGTAAATTAACCCTATCTCCAATGCAATCAATTTCCAAAATGAGTTATTTATTTTAGATTTATGTTGTAATAACTTTGTCAGACCATCAAAAAATAATTAGTGATGTGCAAATTACCAATACGAAAAGCATTTCAACAATTAAAAATCCATAAAATGTTGAGGAGAAAATGGTTAAGGATCCAGTTTCTAAGCCTGCCGAGCCTCGATTCTAATTTTGATTATGATTATTTAAGTATTCTCATAAAATTACCAAAAATAATGTCCTATTTGTATGACAACCAAAGGCTAACACATCCGCATCGAAAACGTTTTCAGTGACACTGTAAATGAATTTAACATATTGAAATGAAATGGGCCTGCTGTTTCTCTCTGATACATTTGAAATTTTGTTAACTTCGATTTATGATGTATTAACGCAGTGCATGGAATTGTGCAAGTCGTATCGATGGATACCACGTACCGTCAATACTTTATTGCCATTCAAACAGTTGGATATCATCGAATGTCATTTCCTCTTGGAAACATATCGTGGGTATTGAATTTTATTGAAAAATATATGTCTCTATAGAGAAAATTATGAATAACAACAATTGTTTGGAATTTCAAATAAAACTGCTACGTAGTTGATGCAAACAAATTCAAGTCCATTGAAAATAAATCAAGCCAAAAAAATGAATATATATGAATTAGTGAGAACAATATTGAGCACATAGGTTGTGAGCTATCATTTTGACATAAACAGCGTTTATTTTTGCTGAATCCTATTAGCTCATTTTTTGTGTTCGACGTTCGTACGTTTTAGAAAAGATCCGGACGATCCCGAATATGCTCTGTTCAATGTACAGTACACCTTCAATGGATTGGGTATCCAACACGAAAAAGCTTTCCAAGTGTTCATGTTGATTGAAAAGAGAGTTAATTTTGAAAAATATAAAAAATACCTCAGTGTAAAACGTTGACTTTCCAATATTTGTTAAAATTTCGAATGAAAATCGAGCAACTTTTTTTACAACGAAAACAAAGTACGTGTTAAGTGGTTCACGAGCGTTCACTGTATTTTCCATTTTTCAATCCGTATTTGACATAAATATTCGTTCATAATTTTTTTTCTCTTTACTTTCGAATTCAATATTGTCCATTCGAAAGCACAAGGCGAAACAAAAAAAATCTGGATTTATCTCCCAGACAAAAAATATTTCACAAGACGTCGGAAACTATTTGGCTGTTGTTTTTTTTTACTTTGCCGCCGTATCAAAGTACTGGAGAATGTTTTGGTGCTCCACTTTTTCAAATTGATTTGCTCATTTTTTTTTTTTTTTTTATTGTTGTTGTGAGTGAGTGTGTCTTGAAAGTATGTGAGAAAATATATATATCAATCACAATTTTCATGTGTATTTACAGGCACGAAGAAAATACAAAATCAAATAATACAATATTCGACAAAGACATTAGATGTGTGGTGAGCACATTTTGTTTGTGAATTTGGGTCAAGCACCAAAAGTTAATATATTGGCTGAATGTAAAATATTCGGAGAAGTTTTTCCCATTTTTTTATCCACTTTTATTTAATTTAAATATGAGAAATGATATTCAGACTCCAATCTTTAGTTTTTGTTATGACCTTTTTTCCGTTTTCTTCATTGTGATTGAAAATCGCGTTGAATAGCGATTTCCGAGCTAAATGTGCAGTAGTAAAAATTCGATTGCATTAAAATGGAATTTTTGGATCAGCAACTTATAATCAAAAATATTGTGTCAATTGAAATGAATCGTTATCGTACCATAATTAGCATTCAATAACATGCATTGGAATGCTCACCCATTTGGCAGCGTTTTTTTTTTTTGTGTGTTCTGTTTTTGCAGTATTTGTATTATTACACGATAGCAATAATTTTGTTTGTACTATGCGATTTCTAGCTAAATAAGGATTTTGTTGACAAATATTTGTCCATTCGTACATTCGTATATTTATTTACGCAAAAATTCGTGTACTACGAGTTTGATATACAAATGCGTGCAAATTCATGCTCATCATGAATTTGCTGTGTAAAATGAACTAAAACATTCGTAGGCACTCGAAGCCAACGTTACACTCAAGCTTCATTAGTCGCACCATTTGATTATGACGGAAAACGATATGGTAAAAATTTAAATATCTAAAAATAAAAAAAACGTTTTAAGCATTACAATTACAAAAGTAGTAGATTTCACCTAAAATACTTGTAAATTCGTTGCTTCTTTGATATCAAATTGGTGAATATATTGATAATTCACAAGAGATAAATCGCCCTAGGGATTTTGAAGAACATTCTATTGGGTGGAGGCATTATATGTAGTTTTTCAGACAAATAATTATTTTTACTGATTGATTTTGTCGGGTCGGGTTACTTAGTCTCAGTATAAGAAGGTCTGTCACAAAGTAAATCAAATGTCCACTTTGAAATAATCTAAATTCAAAAATGGTTCAACTATGTAACCCTTGAGTGCGATATTTATATGGTAATATCGTGCCATCTATTGCATTTATTTATTCACATGAATTTCAGTTAGTAAATTTGAATCGGAAAGTTTTGCATTTAACTCCACTTTTCCATCTAACGACGAAAAATCATGGAATGAAAACTTACTGTGAAAAGCTTCCAAAAAGCTACGAATTTCCCCGGTAAAACGTTATTTCAACTCGTTTGAATTTCTACAGTGCTTTTATTTATGCGCATGGCCAAATGAAGGTGTATGTTTTTTTTTTGTTCCATCCAACTTGTTGCACGTATACAATGGACATATAATAATGGTGTATCCAATAACAGTGAAGTTATTAATTTATTTATTACGAAGCCCACGTTTATGCCAATACGTGCTGGTCTAGAACCCAATGCAGCATAAATTCCGCCCATGGTGCGTTTTTTGCGAAGAGAATACAGTCAGGGAAGGAATGGTATCTAAGGGAGGCTTTAA
The DNA here is from genome assembly GCA_030463065.1 of Aphidoletes aphidimyza. Lineage (NCBI taxonomy): Eukaryota > Metazoa > Arthropoda > Insecta > Diptera > Cecidomyiidae > Aphidoletes > Aphidoletes aphidimyza. The sequence continues at coordinate 6,831,538 of CM059998.1, read as the reverse complement.
TACCAGAATTGGATCCGGAAAACCATGGCAAAACCGGCCTCACTTTAATTTGGTTGTGAAATTTCATGGCATTGGTTCAAGAATTCACAATTTCAGTTTCATTGAAAGTAAACATTTATTGTTCGGCACGCAATATATGCTTAAGGCTACATTTAGTAGAAAAGTCAAACTCAATAAAGCTCAACACGAGCTTCCATATTTGAAAAGCATTTTCAACTCCAATTGTATTTACTCTTAAAGCTCTTTTTAAGCTCAGAATAAAGCTGTAAAGCAATTGTCTATAATAGATCGTTATGTGAAAAGCTTGAGCAGAAAAAAGCTCTTAAATCATATTACAGTGAATGTAAATTTCCTTCAGCTTATTTATAATATATATATATATATATATATAGAGAACCATACGATAAATTGATGAGAACAAGAAGATTCAAAGATGCTGCAGAGGGTCTCACGGGCGCAATTTATCCATGTTCAACGTTATTCAAGTGAAATTGGAAGCAGTAGGAGTAAGTAAAATCACCTGTTGTTTCTCCAACAATCCATTATAGTTTAAATGTTCAAATTGTTTTTCGGCTCTACAGCACCAGCAATGAAGGCCAATTAATTACTTTCTGTCTTTGCTTTCGAAGGCGAACTTTTGTTCAAGTTATTTGGGTATGAATACAAGACATTCACTTCATCTCAATCATTCGTTATTTTTTTCTATCCACATTGTGCTCGTTAACAGATATAATAGTATTGAAAAAAAAAATTCTTTAATAAGTTGAAAGCTCGATGGGCGTTAGATCTCAAAATATTATGAATATTGTATGATGCAGAGAATTTCAACATAAAATCGTCAATTCTGCAATTTGGTCCAGATGGAATTGATTTTTTCATTCGCCAAATTTATCGATGACATGCCAGTAGATTAAAAACTCTTTTTAATCAGTTTATTTTTTTGTATCACATCAGCGGAACTTTGGGATTTTATGCAACTATGCATATTTGTTATCCATAGAATTGTAGAAATTAAATGACGTAATAATACCAGTATACAATTATAACGTGAATCTCTTTCCGGGTGGATTAGCCACTGTAACTTTCATTCACGCACTGATGCTGATTCTCCAACTAACGGATAAGATTAGTATTCTTAGCTCTGTTTGTCACTGCATTGAATCACTTTAATACATTCGCATGAAAAAAAATGCAGGCCACGGCCAACAATATCGAAATTTCACAACGAAAAATATTTATATTTCCAAATGAAACATTGAATTTGTTATTCTATGGAAACATAACGGAAAGGAAACAGTTTATGCAGGTCGTAGGTTCTCATCAGTGGTCTGGGAGTGGTCTTTATCTTTTAATCTCTTGATTTGTGACCACAATCAAATCTGTTCAAATTGAATCATTATGTTTAGTTCGAATGGAATCAAAGCCCCCCCTATATGCTCTAGATGTTGAATTTGTTGTGCACAGACACGAAAAATACGAAATTTTTTAATTGTTGAGCAATGCTATAGATATTAGAAAAGTGCAAAATCTCTTTGCAAATTCAAAATCAGAACAGATTCATCACAGTATATTTGAATGCGTGATAACTTTTGAATTCTTTGCCATCGTCATCAATTCCTCCGAACTACTTTGTTCTCCGAACAGTTCTCTTTAATTCCACAACATGTATAAACTGTTGCCAAATTATTCAAACAGAAACCAGAATGACCCTTTGCATGGATCAAATTTAACGAGCCTGTGTTAATATCATGTTTTATCGATGTCAAAACAAAGAAGCGAAAAGATGGCTTACCCATATCGTCAATCAAAGGTGCCATCCGCAAGGTAACACCAACAAGCAGCAAACACATCAATAATAGTAGGCAAGCAGTGGCAATGATTGTCCATCTAGCTCGTTGTGACATATCTTCTGGATCGATAACCTAACGTCCAAAAATGCAAAATGGAAAACAAATGCTCAAAATTGACATGTGTATGCAAGCACATCGCCCATCTGAGACAAAATTTATGTTACACACCACAGATTCAAACCGAAAAATCAAAATGTGGAATTGACTGGATTTTGCCCTGTTAAAGAATCAATTGTAGTTCGGTATTTATGGTGTGACATAAATTTCGCTGCTATCGGGCATTGCCATATTGCCATGAACATCGATGGAATTTTGCAGATGGAAGAAAAATGGTGAAAAATTATGCATGTGTCACCAGCTCATTGTGGCATTCAAATGATTTTTGGTGTTTCGTGTGTGTGTGTGCAAATGACACATAAGTTGTGCGCTGTGCATCAGCTGATGATTGAGTATTGGATTGAGATTATGTTATCCTTGCTCTTTATTCGCTTACCTTCACAACTTGTGCATCTAAATCATGTACTAAGATTTTTCGTTTGTGTCGTTTTTTCCGTCCATTATGATGATGATGGTGGTGGTGATGGTGGCGATGATGATGATGCCTGCAATTAATTCAGCATGAAACAATTCAACACCAGGCGACATGATAAATAACAACAACAACAACAAATAGAAAAGCGGAAGCATTCTTTGAAAATGGTTGAATTCAACTCACTTATGGTTCCGGTGTCGTCGTCGATCGCTAGCAAAATCATTATTTCTATCAGTCTCCATTTTAAGCGAAACGTCATACATTAATTCATCGTTATAGCGCAATTGACTGAAACGAAATCAAAAACGAGCAATAAAAGAAAAACGGAACGTTGAAATGTAATATCAATAACGAGAAATAACACACAAAAAAAGATGGATTTTTGCTTGACTTCTTACATCGGTTGATTTGGCGGCATACTTAAAATGCAGTGCTGAAGACGACTTGGAGACGGATAAACCAACACTGGCTCAGAGCATCTATGTGTTCGTCCTAGCGTTGGGAAAATTACCATCAAATGAATGACTCTCACAGTTTATATTCTTTTTTTTTCTCTATTGTATAAATTCCATGTACAAAAGAGACCACAAACACGTTTTTTCTTCCATTTTTTTTTAAATGTATACTTACTATACTTATTGAGCTCATCTTTAGCGGCTTTTTTATTTAGAATTTGTTCCACAGAAAGTTCATTGCTATCATCGTTGATGCCTTGATTGTCGCCGTCACCGCCACCACCACCGCTGCTGCGATCACATTTTTTGCTAGTTACGTTTTTCAGCATCGTTGTTGTGGCCGATGTAATCACAGGTAAATTATTCGACGTTAATTGATTAAAACTAGATATAAAACCATGCGCTTCATTATTCGCAATGCTACGCTTGGGTACTTTATCTTTTTTCTTAAAAAAGGTTTTGCCACTGCGTTTCGATTTCTGAGCTTGACTATAACTGGATCTCTCATCCGTTTCGGCTGTATCATCTTTTGTCGCCTCATTTATTGCATCTCGTTTTTTCGGTGGCGAATTGACAAATGTCACATTCGCACTGTCATCGGATGTATTTTGCGTAGAAAATAATCGCTGTGGTAATGGCGATTTGTTCGTATTTTCGATGGCTGCAACTGGGAAAAATGAGTTGCAAAAAAAACGAAACAGAATCAATTTCACGAAAATTACTTTTCAAATGGACGTCACAAAGTTTCATATTCAACTGAATATCGAGTTTATTTTATCGAATGAATCTAACCACCACCTTCTAATTGTATAAAAGTTTCAATTTCATTGGCCCAAAAGTTTCCCGATTTACAGCCAATTTGTGTAAACTGTTTTTAACGGCGAAATTCATCTGTGTTATATCAAAGTTGTACAGGTTTGAAATTTAGCATTTTAACACATGAAGATTGATGAAGTTTTAATTGTTAATTCATTTGCTCTATTTTCACTTGCATTTCATTTCTATCTTCTTTTGCACAACGCGTCTTTTTTTTAATTCATTTAGTGACTCCAAACATGAGCGAAGCGAGTATGCTTCGGACGAGTTTCAGGCTTCCATGTCCACTGTTTGGCCTTTTAGAGAAAAAAAAGTTGGACATAGCTGATCTATATATTGAAGCCTAAAACCTACCGTGAAAATATCATGATTCTCTTTGGAGACGTTTATGAGTAAAATCCATTGTGAATAAAACAAAAATGAAATAAAAAATTATTTGAAAGCTTGATAAATCGCGTATTTGACCCAAAATAACCGGATCAGATATTTTCCAACAATTGTTTTAAGTGAATTTTGTCGATAGAATAAAAGTGGACCAGAGAGATAAAAAGAAAATGGGACTCACCATTGAAAATTTGCCGTTGTGCAAATATGGGACTGCATTGAGCGCTTATCGATTTCGCTTCGAACACACGTACTTGATGGCGTTGTTCTTGATCATGCACTACAATCGTATCGGCTGGTGCACTTGATGTGGTGCGATTTATTAAACTCGTCACGCTAATCGTATCCGAACTACTTTTTCGCGTTCGCATTTTTTGCTTTGCATTGATTTCGTCACTCACTTCAATTTGGCTGACAATGCTTGGGCTTTTGCTATTTGTTGCTGTGTTCGATGATTCAATATCCAATTCAATAGTGCTGCTATCACTTTTTACGGCCGTATATTGTACGTTTTCAACCAAATTTATTCGCGTTACACTTTGTTCGCTTTTATTTTCATTTGCTTGTGTGCCATTTCTCACATTTATGCTGCGCTTGTTGATATCATCGTTGCGAGATTCATCTGACGTTTGTGTTGAATTATTGTCGTTTTTACCAGTTTTACATTCATTTAATGTGAGCATTTGACATTTACTTGATTCCATTCCAATGATTTCCACTTTTTCCGTCATTTCATTTACATGAGTATAATTTATTTGAACATCCATTGATTCAATATGAGCCATATGCTCGCCTTTGTCAACTAAAATGCTTCGAGCAATCGTATCACGGTTGTCATCACATTTAAGAACATCGTGTTTAGAATCTGGTACAGTCACTTGTTGACTAATTGATGGATTAATGCTGTTTAGTTCGGCATCATTTGGCGCTTCCATCGTACGCCCACTATCGTCACATTTATCGGTACTGTCATGACGTTTGCCAAATATCAATGAGCCCAAACAATTTTGCTGTTTGCGCCGTTGTTTTTCCACTTTTTTCGCTTCACATTCCCGTTTAATGGCCAACATTTTCTTTTGAACTAATGTTGACAATACATTTTCATAGCTTATAGCACTTTCCGCTTCGGTCATTTTATCCGTACAAACGGCTTTGTCCACCTTCATTTTCTCAGTATTTTTAACAGCGATTCGAACAGCAGTCAAAGAGTGAATTTTTGTTGATTGTAGATGCTCGTTTGCACATCCATTCGCTTACGATGCGATCGATGCGCTTTTTTTTATTCCCGAAAGCTCTTAATTACGAAATTGATTGGAAAACAAAAATCACACCAAAGTAACCAGCTCAGCAAATCGGTAGTACTTCACCGTACTCACATCCGTGACGTTATATCACAGCATGTGTTTACGCGTGACATTTTAATTATATGCGTTTCACTGGTTTAACCTTCTTTTTTTTCCAGGGCATTATACATTACGCTCAGAATAGTTTTTCAGCTCGGCTTCGATTATAGTCTCCGTTTTTTAATGGTGCTGCTTCTGTAATATGTCATCAGCTATGTGTGTATGTGCCACTCTCTGAAATGATTAATAGATTCGTTTTGTTCGTTAAATGAATGCCACCAAGATAAAAATGCAATTTAAAAGAAACGCTGAAATGGTGACTTTTATTCAGTTTTTATACTCTCAACTGCAGATTGTTTAAATTTTGGGAACAATATACCGTTTCGCACTGGCGTCTTTTCATTAATTCAACTATGTAAACTGGGTATACATGACCTAAAACTTTTTTTTTGATAATTGGATTTCATTGAAACGCGGACTAATACTCATTATAATATAATTATTGTGAGGTCTTTTCCCACGAAATGGACCGACAATCTCTGCAAACCCGGGCCGGGTGTTCAGTTGTTCTACATGAAAATCTACAGCGAATCGTTCGTTGTGAAACTTAATGTCACTTTCCCACGTTTATTTCTTTCTCCGTGTAAATGTCAAAGTGACAATTATTGTCTAATTCATTTTTAACTTATTCAACATTCACACACCGGAAGTAGCTGTGCATTTCATCACAATGTGACTGCACAGGCGAGTGATTAATTTGCTCTCTTCCCCTCATTCTCTTCGTTGGTGTGATGTCCGAATGGTTCAAAGGCTTCAATATTCGCACATACAAAATGAAGAATGCCATAGCAAGAGAGCTATGAGTCGAAAATGGAAATTCGACGAAAATTAGATTTGAATTTATTTGAACTCTGTATATTTATAGGTACATTTTTCGAGTGCAAAGTCAATTGTCAGTTCCTTATCATATTAATTAACACTTTAAAATTGAGCTCATCAAATTCGATACGATTCAGTATGGTACAAAATTCATTATCAGTAGTGTGCAATTAAATTCGGTCCCGATTCATTTTCAACCAAATAGATGCACGCAGCTGAACATTTTTACACACACACACACACACACACACACACACACACACACACACACACACACACACACACACACACACACACACACACACACACACACACAAAATGTCACATTCATACCTTTGCTGGTTTGAGCTAATTGAAACCACATTCATAGATGCAAAAAACCCCAAATTCAGCCAATAAATAACCGCACCATTAGTCCCAGAGTATTTCATATACCATACAACATATACAGTATAATGACCACTATTCAGGAGCCAGAGGAAAAAAAAACGATAGCATGCACTGTGCAAAAGCATACATTGTACTTATTTTGGGTGGGGTGTTATATACTTTGGTATTTCATATCAATGGCAATGTGAATTTTTTTTCGAGTGATGTCACATACTGTTGCTGACATATGATTGGCCTCTCAAGTCAACAGTTTGCCGCAAGGATTATCTTTCTGTTTTATCATCAAACAAACAAACAAACAATGCAAAACACATATACTCTTGGTCTATGTCTTGGTTTGTTGCCAATTTTCTTTGATGTATTTGAGAGGAGTCGACTTTTGTACGGTCGCAAAACATGATCCTTTGGCCGTTCATCCTGAAATTGTCTGTCTAAAATCTGGAAATGTATGATACTCCATAAAAATCAATGTTGATGATTACGATTCAAGACAGACAAAATACATGTTGAACATTTTGAATCAAAATGTTTGAATTAAATATTTAATACACATATATATTTTTTTCAAGCATACTGAAAACATGGAGTTATTATTATGAAATATCATATGCGATGATCCAAAAACCACAGCAATGTAAGCGCAACGGAATCCCTCAAGTATCCACTTTAACCAGAGCTGTTCAGGTAGACGATGATAAAGTGAATGCATTTTCGCATGTTTTAATTTTGAATGGTGAATATTATAAAAAAAGACACAGTTAACCCAGAATTGCCTTTGTTAAATAAAGAAAGTCAAATTTGACCATCTGAATCAATCTCTGCTGTTCATTTTATATCAACTGAACCATAATAATAATGGGTTATCTTAGTTGGAAGTGAAAATTAAATTGATGCATCACATGAAAATTAAAAGCCACTTGAAAATCCGTTTGTTTGAAAATCATTAGGCGCCTTCAATTCTCTTCACTATTGTATTTTGAATGAATTGTAAAATTGCAATGAATCGCTGCTATGTTTCTTTGAAGTTAAATTCTTCAGTCTCATATATTGGCTTGAAAGCGTATGATTGTTCTTGTTTTCTGTCATTTCGTCAAAATCAAAAGTTCTATCCTTTGTCTTTTCCGGGATTTTACTGTGCAATGCAAAACGCAAATATGCAACAATATTTCCCAAGTGAACAAATGAACACACTGATATGTCTGTGCACACATAACTCTCTCTCTCTCTCTCTCTCGCCCGTTCGTTTTGCCGATTTCCTTTCGGCAGCAAAAAATGTTTGTTATAATCTAAACTTTTTTTTATATACACTCACAAAAAAGCAGCACATTTCGAATATAATACAAAAGAAAAAGATAATCAAGGGAATGTAACACAAGGACGAATGTAAAAACTACAGGTTTCAATTTGAATAAAAAAAAAATAAGACCACACAATATAGTTGTATTCGATTTATTCATTGAATAATATTGTTATGCTCAATATGCGAATAGAAAAATGCCACAATAAAATGCCTTGGTCAATAAAAATGCTATTTTTTGCTATTGTTTTCAGTTAAATTACTATATCTATTGTGTGGAATACATGAACATATATTTGGCTTATCATTCTTAACAGCATGACGCCAAGGTATGATGTGTATTTGAAAACAATTTGAAATTCCAAATAAATGCCAGTATATGTTAGCATATTATATTCAAAAGGTTTGAAAAAATCAAAAATGAACAGTTAATATTGACGCTGAACCAGAAAAAAACGATTTAAATTGCATTAAACTGGTTGACTCCTAACTAGCTATTTTGTATGACAAAAAAGTCTATAAATATAAATTATGCGATATATTAAAAAATTGTGATATAATTTTAAATTTTATTACTGTATACAGATCGAAATCGTTTGCAAAATGGCATAAAATTCATTATTTTTGTTCTCAAAATTAATTATTTGCTCATTTCTCTTTCTCTCTCGATTTCGATTTAGTTTTCCATTCCATGTGTGTCATGAATTCTCAATGGGATGTTATTTATCTTTCGATGCACTTGCCATAATACAGTGCCAAGGGTGGTTTAAAATTTAAAACGTAATTAAGCACACTCCCAACGTGCAAATTTACTTCATATTTTCGCATTAAATTTGAGCCTTGCATATAAACTCTGTGTGTTGATCGCGTACTATATCATGCACTCGCAATCGTAACCGTTTTCCGGAATTGTATAGTATTGAAGCATATATCTAAATGGTTTTGCAAAAAACGGATAAAAATCGACTTTTGTTGAGAGAGAGAGAGAAAAAGAGGCCAAATTATACAGCAAATAGATTGATATAATTTTTCGTTAAGTTCGCTGACCCTTGTCGCCACATTTTCCGTTGAACTTTGCTTTTAAATAGCAGTTTGTTGGATTTTTTGTTGTTGTTGTGTATAAAAAATATGTTGATACATTTGTCATATTTGGATTTTCAACGTAGGTTTTGACATAGGTCGGACAGGTCAGATTGACCCCCCCCCCCCATCCTCGTTTGAGGATCCCCTCTCAAATTTACAGGTTTCTCTTCAAAAATGAAGACTTTTATTCATTTTGCTCTTCAATTTTAACTCGAGTAGAAAAAATGAGAGGTGAATGACAATAACCGGGCAAATAATGGATAAATTGCGCATTTTATCATCAATTTTGATGGCTGGGGAAATGTTTTTTTCAGCTGGGACCTCCCCTCCCCTCTTGGTTTTCAAGTGAAAAATATTCCAATTTGCTGGGGATTTTCAGACTAGCGCGAAATTATTTCATTTTGATGGGGTCTTTTCGGCTGTGACCCTCCCTGAATTTTCCAGTCTCAGAACCTATGATTTTCAACCATGTGTAACAAAATTGAGATACTTTGATGGAGGTTTTGAATTTGACAAAGCACACATACATCATTTGCGCAACAATAGCAATTTCAATGCTAACAACAAACAACATTTTAGCATTGAAAGCTCTTTTTTCTCGTGTGTGTGTGTGTGTGTGTGTTTGTGTATTGTTGAATCAAGTTGAATAAACTTGTTGTGCTGGAATCAAGTCAATTCATAGCTGAATAGCTTTTTATTTAGCTATGAACAGCCATTAGAACTTTGACGCATGGTTGCACTAGTTTTTTTTTTCTTTGCTGAATGAAAGAGGAAAAACACATTTCCTGGTAGTTAGTTAGTTGGCCACATAAAATCGAGTCTGTTTCGGGGGAACCTTGTTTGATGTGAATAAGCCGTCCCAAAAAAAAATGGTTGAATCGCATGTAAACACGTTTTTCACCCATATTTATCAATTCCAATGTCGTATGCAAGAGAAAGTGAGTGTGTGAGAGAGAGAGAGAGAAAAGTTTGACCTGCATTCTCGAGAACATAATCGAAAACCGACCATCCGCGTTCTTCTTTTCACGTGTTTGCGTGTTCACCTTAAAAATTGCTGCGATCTGAGCAACTAGCCACGAGTCATGGTAAAATATTCACATGCTTTTTCACATACAACTTAATCTTCTTTTTTTTCAGTTTGATAATATTATTCTCATCAACAATAAATGCGCTGAAGATTTAGAATATAATCACTTTAAATATGAGTTTAGCTGAGCTGTTGAAACCAATTTCAAATCGCCTATCCTTTTCAAAAGGGGGCCTTTAATGGAAAAATTTGTATGAATTATAGTTGTTGAAACGAGCTTGTCAACATTTTGTATACAAAAATTATTATCATTCCACGTTATAAACTCTTGACTTTCGAGATTAATGCATCGACATTTAAATAGAACACAAAAATTCAATTGCATTTAAGCAAAAAATGAACACATGAATACACATCATTGCGTTTCAATGATGATTTGAGTGGGCTTCAAGTGTTGTAAACAGCACAGGGATTTTTTTTTAAATTTTATTGCAGAAAAAAAATCAATCAAATGACCTTTATATAAATTCAAGGGTCATTGCAAATTCAAAGTTTATTGAATAAAATGTATCGAGTGAGATTTTAATTTGAAAATTACCTCAAGCAATGCATTAAGCGTGCAACTCAGACTTGCTAATGTGATACCATAGTACATGACTATAGATAGACGAGTCGTCAGTTGAAACTTGTTTCATGAAATGAACAATCACAAACTCTATCATCCAATTCAATGTACCGAAAGTATATTTGATACATATTAAATTGTGTTATTGGCACCAATTGGTACCATTAGTCTTTTGGTACCGGTTTCCCCCTTGTTATCATCATTCGTTACATTACGCATTACTACCAAGTCTCATTTGACATTGAATCGAAATCGATATTTTTGGAATTAAACACGAATGTGTGGTATGTAGACGTACCAATGTGCACATGGAGCTTTTTATAATACCGTTCCGTTATTCTGAGCCACCCTGCAAATCTAGATCTGCTGTTTTGATAAACTTCATCAAAATTCTATATAAAAGTTGATGTTAAATTCAACGCAATCTTTTATTTCTTGTTGAATAATCAGTGATGCTGGTATCGCTGTGGCAGTAGTCAGCCACAATAATCCTCTAGCCATTTTGAATAATGAAACGGATGTCATGTGACGAGGATGTGAAAACAACAGAGAGAGAGAGAGAGAACTGTGTGGAAAAATATCCAGATGGGTTGTTGACATTTGCTTCTAACAACATCTATTGAAAGCTAAACCATTTTCAACTCTATTTTACTCAATAACTTTATTTCAATAGGCGCCAACACAAGCAATAAAAGTAAACCATTTTGAACATTTTCATTATGCCTAGTTTCATTCGTCAGCAATTCGATTAATAAAAATGAAGAGTGGAAAAAAACAAAACAAAACGGACAAAAAAAAATCGCCAACAACCTCAAAATTCCCTTGATTACTCAAGAGAACAATAAAATCCGTTGAAGGTGCGAATTGCCATAAAACGTTTCAGCTCATGTGAGATGATGAAATTTAGTAATTGGCAATCAGTGGCACAACAATGTGTACATTTGGAAATGTGCTGTGTGCAGTGCATGTAGTGACTCTTTACGTCACTATGAAGAAACAATTTTACAGCCAACTCAGTTCGTATATTTCGGGTGGCTAGGTTCGTGTTTGTGTGCAGAGAAACCGAGATGACAGCCTGACTAGGTGTGTTAATATTGCACACATAAGCCACCGCACATCGTTTTCGAGGAAGTTGAAGTACCATCTCAGTCTATGGACTGTCTCAATGATTTAAACAAACACTCATACTCGAACGCACATACACATCACATCCAGCACTCAATAGACACAAATATGTAGTAAAAATTCAATGCTGTAGTGAATATATCGCATGGTGTTTCAATTGCAAGTACAACTCGTTGTAACCAACAACCAATGGCAATTTATACAATTTTTTATGCTTCGAGGTGCATACATTTATGTGGCACGGCTTGTGGTTATCTGACGTAGATATTCTTTTGCACACAAACTGCCGCTCTCTCCCTTTGTTGCCCGCTCTCTAAATCTCTTTTTCACAAATGAAACAATTTTGTATAGTGCAAAACATCAAAAATAAAAATATGGAAGCTCTTCATTGGACAACTATAATAGCTACCGAGTTGAGAAAACGGTAAATAAGATTTTATCATGTTGTGAGCAACATACAGCAACAATTTCAAAGTCATTTTGTTGCCTTCCAATTCAATTTGAAACACAAGTAGCGAAAAAAACATCGAATTTTCCCCGATTTCATGGCATAGAGTAGGCCCCAAATTTCATCTTCAAGTGATCTGGTTTTTTTTTCTTCAACTCAATAAACAAAATGAATGTGGAATAAAATGGAGTACAACCAATTCAAGGACAACCAGTAATATCTTTAACAATACATAAGCTTTTCACATTTCCTCTGCTAATATTTTATTGTGCTGATGCTTGTAATGGATGCTTTCAGCATGTTATTTTTTTTAAATTGTTTTTCTCACGTTGATTATTTTCTTATCCGTATATTCTTTATGCATAACGTTTGGTAATCCGAGACGGTTTCAAAGCACTTACGCTTGTCATCGCGTAAAACTTGGCATGAAAAATTAAACTGTAAATTCCATACTGTGCACAGCTTACAGCATCACTAACATCGGATGCAAGATATTAAACAAATCATGGCGACACAATTATTATGAATTTGAAATTCTTTTGCAAAATTATTCTTTAGTGTTCAGTGAATACCATAGAAGCACGCATTAGGTTGATGTACTACATTGTTAAAGATCATCTTTGGTTCTGTATTTTTGGTTCAAAATAAGCACATTCTCAAAGTTTGAACACATTCGAAAATCCTCAAAATACGAAAGTGTAATTGAAATACATTTCCCCAATTTTTGTTCATAACTTCTCCTTAAGTTCTTAGCATACAACAATATTCACTGAGCGGGCATCTCTGATCCGGTGTAGGCTATGCAAATGTATGAGTAATCTCCTACTTCGTATATTTAGTTACGTTAATTGATGTTTTTGTAAAATAGCTATCTAGATGTCTCCAGCAGAGACTCATCTCGCTTTGCTTCGGTTGTATGATTTCCATACGGTGCAACGGAGGAAAAACTTTTATGTTTTTGTTTGAAATGCAAATTCAAATGACCGAACAAAACCCAGCCACTGAAACGAACTTTTTAAAAGCAGTCAACGGCTACAATGAAAATAACATGCTTTAATCTGCCATCGCCGCACTAAATCTATAGTTCTTTCGGAAAAGTTGTGTTCAACTTTCATTCCATCTTTTCTTTCAGTTGTACATTCTATTATCCTCATGACAAATAATTCATAGTAGTTTTGTAATGTACGACCGTTCATTTCAAGTGGTTATTATGAATGCCATTGTGATTAAGTGAAATAATCTCGATTTGAATTTATTTATGGATTTATTAATTCCAATGCACATTTTATATTTCAATACAAATAGATTTATACATATCCGTAGACCTAGGTACGTAGGTCGCAACTGAATAGCAGAGGTTTTTTTTAAAATTCACAATTTATGAGATTATTTTAGCTTTTATTTATCATTTATAAAATATTCACAGTAAGTGCAAAATAAAGCCAGTGACTATTAGTCACGTGAATTTTGTTGCCCGACTTTCAAACCACTTAATAAATCACAAATAATGAAACTCAAGGAGCTGTGACCAAGAGCTTTTATTTTGTAAATTATTGTTTACGGGTTTGCATTGGTTGATTACTGGTAAACAAAAAAAAAACGAATTTTTGTGGAAGGAGAGCCATTTCGTTGACCATAAACGGAAGAGAATTGCTTTAACATTCCAAGAATTTGAATCTCTCAATGCCATGGTTTTAATGATTTCGTAGGAATGAATGAATGAATTATGTTATACGATGCCGAGAGTCTTTGCTACATTCATTAGGCTGGATTGTTACAATATTTTGGCAGAAAATTCGAACAATCATTATTGATTAAAAGTAATCGTGTGTGTGTGTGTGTGTGTGTGTGTGTGTGTGTTTGTGTGGGTGCAATCCATTTATCGTGATTGTTAAATCTTTTTCCATTGTGTACACTCACACACACACACACACACACACACACATACCACACTTGTTGACATAAAATCGATCATCGAATATTCGCACGGCATAATAATGGTATGCTGATTCAGTTTTCCAGCTGAAACAGTCACATCGAACGTAAGCTCGCACACATCGCAATGTCTTTTATGGCTATGTTTAGTCTCGAAAACCATCCAATAATGGAGTCTTTAGCTGTCTTGTTGGCAAAATGGACACAGATTATGCATACGGAATTTTGTACAGATTTCTCTATTCATTTGGATGGGAATCCTCAATGACTGAATTTATTAGAGTGGACTGTTCGATTGTGATTCTACGAAATTCACCCAAATTGTATGCTCAATACAAACTCTACTATTTATTCGAACGTGTTTTTTTTCCGACCACGTACTTGGATGCCTCTTGAATTTGGTAACGTTCAAGTAAATTAAAACAACATGAATGCTATGAATCAATGATTTTGTTGCCATGGCTTCAAATGACTCACTGACACCATGAATTGTGTCACACAAGTTGTGTGCGTATGGAAATTTGGCATTTTTCATTCAATATCAACATCATTCGAACTTATTACAAACCATAGCATTTGGTGTCGTGCGTAAATCATTTTATTGCTTTCCTACAATTGTTCAATTGACACGCGAAATTATGGTTTTTTTGTTTGTTTATCGATTTTTCGGTTATTTTTACCACAAACGTATGCGAAATATTTTTGATGTGATTTTCTCGTGATGAAATTCAATAGCCAACTAAATTTATAGCCTTTCAATCGATTGACCAGCTTGAGACAAAAATGACTGACTGTGCTGAAACACGGTTTTTTTTAGAGGGCCGGATATCAATCAATCAACATTGACTTGATTCAACTTTATTGCGGTAATGACACTTGGACGCTTAATTTGGGACATTTTTTGTTGAACATGATCAGAAGCCATGGCAAATGGAAATGATCGAAATTCATAGGCAGTTAATCACCCTTTTGACATAGTTTATAGTCCAAGAGCGAACCAAATTTGGGCCATACAATAATAAGCATTTATGCAAACTTATCCACAACGTTTATTTAATTCTAAAAACAAGCACTGAAGCACAATAGAGGAAATGACCATGTACTTGTTTGCTTTGATAATTTTCCAGCCCATTTTTTTTGGTTTCATAGAATTTAATGTACATGGACCTGAATTTCGGTGGCCAATACATATTTTTCATTTTAAAAATGTTCAATTTGCTACTTTAATTGAATGGTGTGAAAATTGCTATACCAAAGAATGTGTCGAATGGTTTTTTTTAACATGCCATCAAACATCACAAACACACCGCAAATATCAAAGAGTCATTCATAATGGACATCGGTTTTTGCATAAATAGATGGAAAACTGGCACACCTACATATAAGACACATTGGTAGACCAGGTGTTTAGTATGGTTCAGAGCAAAACCATCTCTTCTATAAATACAATGTTAAAACTGATTGTGATGTCAAACAATTTTATTTCTAATCTGATGCTGAGTAAAACGATACAATTAGACTTGGTTTAATAGAAAATTTATTCAGTTGTATATAAAAACAACTATGGTGAGTAAATATTTGCAACCGTTTTCCGAATTCAGGTGGAAAAAGTTAAATCTGTGATGCACATGTTGAACATTTTGAGTACACACGTAATGGTACATGGTTGGTGCAATTCTCTGAAGATTTAGTCTTATTTGAAATAATGCACACTGATTTTGCATTCACATGCCAAAGACTAAATCTATATTTTGCCCTGAAAACCAAACATAACCCTTGTGAAAATAAAACGATTGAACAGACAGTCGTTTGGCAAACGGCTAAATTGGGACAAAAAACGACTGGCAATCGATTGGAAATCGATTAAAAATGACTGACAATCGATTGAAAACGATTGGAAATCGACTGTCAATCGATTGGCAATCGACTGAAACCGTCTAAAGTACATAAAAATCGGTTTCAGACGTCTATTGTCCCAAATTAATCGACTATAGTCATCTAACAGTCGACTGGCTGGCAATCGTTTTTTTTCACAAGGGTAATTTTCTTTTCAGAAATTAGATGCCCTCAAATCAACATGCTGAAATTGGAACAGCAATACTGCGTAGGGATTCCATCACAGTGCGATAGCAAAGCTAATTTTGAAGGTTTTTAATACAACGAGAGATGGATAGATACAGATATATATTTCCCATACAGCTATTCCTATTAGCATACCATTTTACATTAAAGTGAATGTCAAATTTTCATATTCTTCTTCTACTTTTAAGTATACAAACACATGCTAAACGAAAAGTATCGAATTGTGCGTATGGCTATTGAGGTGCGTTTGACAATTTCATTTTTATGCTTGCGTCATTTTTCGAAGGAGAAGAACGTCAATTCTAACATTCAACTGCAACTGTCTGATACTTCCATCTCTTTTTGTTCTGGTTCACATAAAAAAAACCTACAAAATGTGTCTTGCTATCATTGTGTGGATTTCTCCTTAATCGAATGGGTGGTTCAATCAAACTAACGGTTGTGAACAATACCAGCGTCAACCATTAGAATGCTTGCGGGTGTAGACATTAACTCAATATAAAGTATGCGAAAACCATGCACAACTTCAAGAATTTTCAACCGCAAAAATGACGAGACATGTAAGTTCATTAGAGATTCACGATTAAGTTGCATATTACATTTCATCAAAAAAAATGTTGCTTTCAGTCTGCTCTTCATTCATTTTTGATGGATCAAACGGTTATTTCATATGTGATATCCATAAGCTTTGAGAAATTGTGCATAAAACTTCATTCCTTCATTCACATGATTCACGAAGAATCCTAAACAAAGTATGGTCTGTTTGCATAGGAAACAAACGCTTTTGTGCTTTTATTTGGAAGATTACACTGCTAAGTGTAGCTTGGAAGTAATGCTTGATGTATCAAATAATTACGAGTTTGTGGTTTATTTGTTGCTATTCGAATATCGAGTCAAACAATTTTCAGAGAAATGAACAAAACCACAAATGTTCTCGTTTTGGGTAATTTGTTACCGAGTTTCCAGAGAACATTCAAATTCCGGGAATCATTAAAATAAACTATTTAATTGTTAAGTCAATTTTTTATTCAGATCGATAGACTTTATTGTGATTTATCGATTTGGGCTGTACAGTGTACTGTGTACAATTGGTAGCTATCAATTCAATATTATTTCTATCTCGAAAGAAATTTTAGGTATTCAAATTAACCAATTCAATTATCAAACAATTACTTGTAGCCCTTACAAGAGGTGCCTCTGTATTCATATGAATTCGAAATAGACGGCGCCAATTTAATAAAAATCGAGATATTATTGTATTATTACTTTTACCTATGTCGAAATTATCGCTCCATGTGTGGAAAATGAGAAAAAAAAAGTGATACATTAAGTCATTCGGATGTACAAGATTCGAATGAAATGCAAAATTTCGTAGCATGAAATATTTCAAGAAAATGCAGTGTGGACTATGCAAAAATTGGCCTGCATTTAAGTAGGAAAATATTTTTTGAAGAGAAGAAAAAAGGGAGAAACAAAAAAGATCGAATCAATTAAATATACAACATTTATCCTCGACAAGTCTTCAATTATGATAACAAAAATATGAATAATAAATTGAATTTGATGTAGTAGTCATTTTTTATGAGTGTGTGTGTGAGAGAGAGAGAGGTATCAAGGCATCAAAGTTCAATAGAAGGATGTCTTAGCGCTGCTATCTTAGCCCAATGCAATAACGCACAATACGAGCAGCTGAATTTGTTACTAATTTATGAAAGGAAAAAACTCATTACATTTTTTAGTTGCAACTCTGATTGAGTTAGTTACTTGGCGGCTTACCCACGTAGGAATGGTAAATTCCACAACGCCTCTGGGTTTGTATAATGCATTTTTCAACAAACATTGAAATTATATGCATAAAACGGCGCTGCCTCCATCGTCTGGTTTTCTTGTGGCCACACACAACATTCATTGCCCATATTCTGTAATGCAACCATGAAATTCTTGGCTCAAAATCTGAAAAATTGCTGAACGATGGACCACATAAAACACCACTTTGTCTTTACATGAAACAGTGCAACAGTCTCTCTCTAGTTGCTTCTTGAAGTTAACAAGTTTTTTTATCTATCAAATTTTGAAGATGTTGAAATGAATTGACTGCCCTTATTAAGAACGTTCTTATACGGGAGGGATTCGAATTTCACACTAAAATTATATTTGGTTATTTTTATGTTTGCTTGTATGCGATCCAACATTTTTTTTGCTCACGTAGACCCGTTATCATTTCTCCCATTTTGCATTTTACGCTGTAACGATTGTTGTGAAAATTTTAATTTCCACTGACATTTTGTTCATTCTATCATCCGCGTAGAAGAGCAACAAGAACAAATATTGCGATAAAGTGCAGTACGAATTTCTATTCAAGCAAAAATGAAATTGGAAATTCGTTTTCCTCATTCGAACCAATGTGGTGCACATGGCTAGGGGGAGGAGCCCGGTTGACCCCTCACCCCAATTATTTTTGAGGACACCCCCCATTCGATCATGAATTAGTTTAACCCTAGATAGAACTGGTTTTTTTTGGTGAAGACCGTGCACCACACTGATTCGAACCTCATTATTACAAATTTCAAAAAGAGATTTTTGGCAATTCCGTAACCACACAACTATGTTACATGAAATAACACAATTATGAGCAAACACCGAAAAAAAGTTCAAGAAATGCAACATGTGAATCGATTCCTTTCTTGATTCATGAAACGCTACATCGTTGGTTACACTCTCTCTTTTGAACGTTTAGAAAATAGTTAATTTAGTTAACTAAAACACAAAAAAAACTCCACTAAAGCATATGTTTATATATTTCTAGTGCCAACTTTTAGCGAAAAAACAGCTTTGGCTACTTTCAGCCGTGAATATTCAATTTTTTTCGTATGTTACGACCTGTTGGAATGTTTATCTCATTTCAGTTCATTTTGATATAAAATTCATACAGATTGGACAATATGCCTGCTTTATAAAATATTCACAGAATGATTGCATGAATAATTTGGTATTCGTCATTTAAAATGCATTGAGGAACTACATGAATTCGAATAATTTTGAGAGATGATTCTGTACCATTTGGTCAATATACATTATACACTGCCGTGCAAAAGTCTGGAATCACTGCACGTTTTTCCGAGCATCAAAATATAGATTTCTAATATTCCGATTGTAATGCTTGAAAATTGGCGCAGTGTTTCTATATGATGAATAAACAATGACAATGAAGTTTGGTGTCAAAAATATGCAGATTTGCGAATTTCATTGTATGCGTGCTCGCACCAATTCAACAGTGCAATAATGCACTGTGAATTCAGAGCTCTGAAAATATGCACAATTTTTGAAATAGTATTCATATGAATTTCCCAGGGGGATCTAACGAAAAAATATTCATTCAAAATCATATTTCATTTTTGCGGCGTACGTCATATTCATGCATCTATGCTTAATATTCATATTTATTCACACAAAAACTGAAAAAATGCTTTGTTTATGATATATCTGTGCTATATTCACGATTAATTATTTGTATTAACAAAATTCACTGGGTCAAACGTTCATGTGAGTCCCCTAGACAGTTTCACATAAATTTAGTCATTTTTCACATTCTTCAAGTTTGCAATCCTTGAAATTTTGCTATTCAAGCTCTTCGTTGAAATGTAAAAAGTGAAAGCAATGTGAAAACACTGTGCCAAATTTCATAACAATCCGAATTTCGGAAATAGACGTTCGAAAAAACGTTATTTTTTATGAAAAACAGATAGCAATCCCATACTTTTGGCATGGCAATGTAAATTCGAATTCGGTATTGTGACTTTTATGTGGTTTATTTTAACGCCAAAATCACAATGAATTTGTAGTCATTTGAATATTCATTGTGTAGTATTTGTGCAGTAAGAAATTCAAACTGGCTTTTGTGTCAAGATTAGAGTATGACACTTGAGGTGAAACTACCATATTCACCGGGGGTAATTGCAACGCTAAATATTATGGAATGTTATGGAATATTCAAAGATATGACTCCAGACAACACCAATTTGTTCAGCAATATGCATTAATATTCCCAATATGCACGGCAGTGAATATTGTGAATATGTGTAGATTTCTCTAGATTGGAATATTAGGGAATATTTATGCATGTTCTGGCCCAATAATCTGCAATCAGCCCCTAGACCATATCATATCAATTGATATTTGGATGAAGTCAATTAAAACAGTTATCGCAAAGATATATTCAAGGGAAAAATTAAAGCAAATACTACTTTGTTATTGATTGCAATTGAAAAAAAAACTAATTGAATTCAATATTGATTAATAGCGTAACAACAGATAATATAGTTACACTTTTTCAACGCATATTAACTCATAATATCTGAAAACTAATATCAAATATTTATATTAGTTTCTATTTATTTGATTCCTCACTATTCCCTTTGATAACACGCTATTAATTTATTATGGTGATATTAGTGCACTATAATTCTATTTTTTTCAAGCGATTCTCCCCTTGGATATGGATATATTACCCTCATTTCGGATGATCTGTTTTAGCTGATTTTGTTTTTTAAAATAAAACGATTGAGAAATTACTCAATGCAATTGGAAATTTCAAACCCTGGCAAGATGAAGATGTGAAAAGGGAATTTCACAAGATACTAGAAAAAATACTTCATCGAATATCCGCTTTCACTTCAAATGTCAAATAATCGTCTTCTTGTAATGTATCATATTTATTAAACATGCTCTTTCATCAAAGAATATAAATCGATTAAACGATGAAACTCATTATTGTTTCGTTTGTTGAAATCCCATTTCAAGCTAAGGAATCGAACACGCTACATCTAAAATATTACTTTTTCTTATCTTAATAGAATTCATTTATGATTGAACGTATATTTGATTAACTGAATGGTTCATCGAAGCAAGAAACAAAAAACCAATCGAGGGTTGAGGGAACTCAGCAAAAAAAAGGGAATGCCATGAGTTTCAGTTCACTTCAGTATTTTAGCTGACATTTTGCTAAAATGTATCCGAAATAACGTTCGTATGAAAAACAATAGCAGTCTTAATGATGACAACTGAACAATGATGCTACTTTGTACGGGCTTTAAACCATACACAATGGGGGTTAAATTGTCGGTGTACGGTTCATTTACTTGGTGTTGCTTTTCTCTAAATTACGTGATTGCATTGAAATGGAATAAATAATTATTGATAGCTATTTCAATTGATTGTTAGATGCGGTTCGAATGAAAAACCATATCCAAGCTCTTCCATTCATGATGAATGAACATATGAACTTTCCATATGTACAATATACATGTTCTCACTGAATAGTCCGATTTAGTTTAGCACAATAGAGATTGTCTACGATTGAGAATTTTCTTTTGCGTTTCGGCAGAAATGATTCCGATACGTTGATTTGTAGATCAGAGTTTATTTATATTCGGCAATCAAGTATGGGATGATTTCAGATAAATTGCACTGAAATTCACATAGAATTGACTGTATTCATTTGGTCATTTCACTTTTAACCAACACATGTTCACATTGTAAAGATTGACAGAAATTAATAAACTTAATTATGCACACCTGGGGAATTTCTCACCTCAAATGTGATATGATTTTTGGATCCTCGTAATTATTGTGAATTTGAGAGAATTATTGTAGATGTTTTGGATTCAAAATGGCGAATATTCTAAAATCCAAGATTCCACCATTGTTATGGGAAAATTAATACGAATAAAGACGCCTTGAAAAATCATTATTTTTCCTGCAAAGCTGAATCAAGTACTTTCACACTGAATGTCGATGAATATTTGTGGGTTTTTTTAAATGAAGGCGAAAGCACGTCGATTTGGAAGATTTTTACAGATTTTAAGAACTGTTTTCATGAGAAATGTCCCTAGATGCACACAAAATATCAAGATTTCGTTTATCGACTGTGAACGAACATTAATTTTCATCATAAAACCCCTGCCGAAATCACGAACAAAATGATGTTGATGAAATGTTTCAATCGACCGCTATCCCATTTCGGTAATTTGAAACCGCTTGTTTATCAAGTTCATTCGATGGTCATGGAATGTCCAATTCATCAAATTTCGAATCTAAAAAATGTCTCTTGAATAACTGAGAGCTATCCAACTGTTTATCGATCTGTTTTTCTCTCTCGAAAAAAAAACAAAAAAAAAAATAACAACAAAACAGAATTTTGAAATACTCAACAATTTTGAGTCAACATTTGGTTAAATTCTTTCGATTTCGATGAAATAGCAATCAATAATAGGGAAAAAATAAATGCCAAATCTTGGAGCTAAAAAAAAACAATATATCAATTGTGGTCTGAATTGACTGGCTGTCTTAAAAAAAGGAATGGTTTAGAAAAATAGCAGAAATAGCGACAACAACATCTTTACTGTACATTGTATTAATGTACATACAATCTAAACAAAATTACCGCATTGATATTATGATGCCTCAAACACTGCTCTTCCGTAAGGTATTGTAATAAAATATTGATAGCAAGGAGAAAAGTACATCACAATAAAGAGGTTTTTGTTGGACTTGAACAGTATTGAATGTATATTTGATTTCGAAAACTCCATTTAAAAAAGATGTTTTGTTTTTGTATGCAAATTTCGGAATATTCTCTCATTTCAATTCAATATTTACAAAATCAATAAGATCTTGTCAATAACAATTATGTGGATAAATTTAAATGTATAAATGCCAAATGTCGCTTGGAAGCCACTTTGAAAGCATTTATTTTTGTCCATTTTCCAAATGGAATTTCGCATTATGTGCTCATGGTTGATGAACGAATAACTTATGACCTCCACATACTACTTTCAGTTTAAAATGTATGTAAATGACACTTTAAATCAAATCGAAATTGTCATAGATACAAGTGGAAAATTATGCAAGCGCATAATGTAGATTGTAGAAGCAATCGCTTTAAAGCACTCCGATGCATTATAGAATGGGTGGATTTTAAGTGTATTTATTACATTTTTAAAACAATTAAAATAAACAAATATTCAGACGTCTATTCGTTTGCCTCTTTCCCAAAAGTTCAACAATTATTTGATTTTAAACAGGACGTTCAAAGAGAATACAACCCCCAGTGTTCTCGGACAATCAGGAAGTAACAAGAAGAAGAAAAATGATGCTGGTATTTTGATTAAATTCAACCAAACATTGATGTGGTATTTCTAAGAGTCAATTTTACAGAATATATGGAGCCCATATTTGAAACAGAATATTTCCATCTTTTGTTGGAAAATTAACTCTCAGTGCAAAAATGACACAAGATTTTCATACAACATTCTACTAAAAGACATTTCCAAACGTGTGAATGCTTATACATTTATGAATTATATATATATATATATATATATTCAAATAAGCACCACATGTTTTTCTCAACATGTTCTTTCCAATTGATTTCCACCTTAAATGATTTCCAGATGTGAAACATTTGCGATTGGGCATAATTGTTGCTATTTGAAACATCTCATCCACATGTAGTCGAACAATGAATTTTTGGTTGCATGAGACACGTTTAATGTAATCACATCCATTCATTTGAGCCACTAATTAAAGCAATTCAAAATCACTTGGAATTTCATCTATTTGCAGTGGTTCTTTTGTTGTTGTTGTTGGAATGTGGAGATGAATTTCATATGAAAATCAAATGGACTAAAATCAGCATTTTACCTTTCCGCACATGAAATGTGATTGGAAAAAGTATTGGTTTCGCCCACAAATACTCAACTCCTACGCGCTTTAGTAAATGATCTGTGATCGGATTTAAACCGGTAGCTCCGGTGAAAAATGGTGTCGTCGTTGTTGTCGTCAGTGTATAATCGTTAACACGATATCTCTTGAACGGAGTCTCAAATCCCAAAGAGATTAAATCAAATATCTTTAGTATTATCACCGAATGTTTCCTATTTCATTTGAGTCATATTGGTGTAGCCACTACACATGCCTTGCCCAAATACAATATCGATTGTATGGAAAAAGAAAATATTTTCCTAGTTTTCATGCCAAAACCAATACCAATTTTTCTCTTGACTAGTCGATGAATTCAATTGTTCAGGATTTGATTTTTTAAATTTTATATCAATGCGGAAAGATCAGGATTACGAATGTAATTCAATATATTACTACATGTTCTTGGTTCACATTCTCCCAGATATTTAACATTCTTTTCTATATAATACGTAGGGTGCCAACAAAATACACTCGATTAATTTTAGTTCGGAACATATGGAAATTCTAGATGGCACTATCAGAAGGGAATTTGCTGCTGCGATGGTACGGCCGTATATGTTGGAAAACGGCAGAGTTTTGAAAAATTATCATCTTCCCGCCTTCTGCTGCCCGGAATGATTCAGTTTTGAATTAACATTGAGCGGATCGTTTGATTCTCGGTTTAACTCGCGCTACGCGGAAAAATATACTTTTTTTTTACTAAAATGGCATTTTTTCGTATTAAGGTCTTCATTCTTATTTAACTAGCCGACATAAAAGTATTTTGTGCTACGGCTCGAGGTCTATGGGAAGAGGACACATTTTATTTCACTTTTGGAGCATTTTTTACCCCATGATTGCTTAAACTTTAAATTGAGCCTGCACGTGGATGCCATCATTTTTCTATGCTCTCAGATGGGAATCTTATTGTTTAAGTTCAAAATTCAAATTCCGGCAATGATTCAAAACTTCGCACAGTTTCAAATGTATGGGCTATCCCGGTTTATAAACTGTGATTGGTGCAGCAGAATGCATTTCTCATTTGTCATGGAAATTCATTTTAAAAACAACCCACCCGTATAATTCAAACTTTTGCTTAAAATGTTTATGAGGTCCAGTGGTGAAAATAAGTGCGCCAAAAAACGAATAAAGCGTCAACATTTAAAGTTCAAAATCGTTTGAAATGTTCACTACCTTCACACAAGCAACTGTTTGCTCTAGCACTAAAAACTAGCAAGTTTTCGGAGTGAAAATTGGGCCATCAAGTGCCATCGGAATGGTTTTTGAATTGAAAAATAACACGTATTATTTGCCACTGAAACTGAACAATAACGAATATGGTCAAACTTCGAGAGAAAAACCGTATAGAAGTCGAGACAGGTTTCACTTTTGCTTTCGAGAAAAATAAACCACACACAAAACTAAATGGCTTGAGCGTTAAAAAGTGTCGATGAAATTCAATTGGAATTGTTGAGAAAAAAAAAAATAGACATTCCATTAATCGGATACAGATGCAAAAATAGCACTTTTGGGGGAAATAAAAGTTTGATAACTACTAGCAATTTGCTGGTGTTCGTTTCCAAACTATTTGACATTTATTCATTGCAATAAATGAGAGTTTTGTGCGACATATCAGCACTTTCAGCATCACTGAATTTCAAAAGACGCATGGAATTTTCGACATCAGAGTTTAAGAATCATGTGGAAAAATTGATCAAAATCCATGAACATGAAAAGCTTCAACACAATTGAGCTTTATTTACGGTCTGCCTTAAAAAAAAACCAAATATACACATTATCGATTGAACTAAATCAAATAAATAGCAAACATTAAAACGCATCTAAAAGCCAATCTCAACCAAACCCATTGAAATATTATATCGACCGTTATATCGAATGGAATTCCGCCGAAAATGTATTATTGACTTTCAAAAGAAAATAGTTTTGCGTTGGCCATCGTTCATTTGCTATCAATGGACATTAACAAACAATGGCCCAAAACGGAATTTTTTTTTGAGCACACTCATTTCATATATAATTTGCACATTGTTTGTTGGTTTAGTAATTCGATAATATAAGACGAAAGAGAAAAATCTTGTGTTTTGGTACCGCTTGGAGTGTTTCGTGGAGTGTTTTATGCGTGTCACAAGCTAAGCATACTCTCTACGCAACCGAAATTCATCGCAAATAAAGAAGACGTCACATTGGAATAGAGTGCGGAATTAAGAGATGTTATGCCAACGGGAACGAGCCAACTTTGCAAAGCCAAAAATAATTTCCATGCAGAGACGAAGGAACAAACAAAACGAGAAAAAAATCGATTTTCATTATTTTGGGTAACATCCAATGGTGTTTCATATTCCTTAAGATACACACTCACTCTGAATTGTGAACATGAGGATTTTAAGTGAATTATACATATATATCGTAACCATATTCGTTAGTTTTCTTTCCACGTACACATCATCAGGTTTTCAACAATGAATGTGCACACATTTCCACACACTTCAATCATCGTTAAACGCTTTCTATATCCAATTGTGTGCATTTTTTTTGTATGGAGGCGAGAGAAATTTGTTTTGTGTATAGTTTTGAACATTGATTCAAAAACGTTGGTGTGTTGTATCCGTTTGTAATTAAAACTATTTATTACATCAGTGATTTTAAACCACTGATTGAGAAGATGAGTAAACATTTATCCAAAAACAATTTTTTTGAGATGCCATTCAGTGTGCACGGATTCATCGGAAATTATTTCGCATGATACGGGCGCGCATACACGCACACACACTGAGCAATTGACTGCATGTTAACAACAGGTTCCTTCATTCGATATTGATTCTATTTTTTTTCTATTTCTTTCACATAGAAAATGTGTTCGACGATACAAAATCCTTTGTAAGTGCAATGCATTGAAAAAAAAACAAACTACATCGTTGGTGTTGTTGTTGTTGTTGTTGTTGTATGAACATATATCAAGAAGTATACTGTTGACACAGTGATATTCTAGATGATATTCAATGGTTGTTGGCTTTTGATTTTACGTTTGCACTTTGAGCAATTGGCATGGCTCTTTTGTGTTGTTGGCTGGTGAAAATATGTGTGTGTCAAGAGTGTTTAGTCACAAGTAGTTTGAGATTCGAGCTCTAATCGAGCGCCATTCAAAACGATGCACCGCATCCATTGTGTGCTGATGTGTGTGTTTGTGTGTGGATGTGTATGTGACAGCTACTTATGAGTGTAAAACAGCTCACAGGTGCTACTGTCTCGAGTCACAAATAGCGATGGAGATGCTAGATGATTTGTACTGACTTTGATCATAACATTCATTTTATTGATGTCATACACTTGGAAAATTACCATACCAAAAAAGGGACACACTCACTTTCGCACGTTTTATGTTATTACAAACGATAAAATCATCAAAGTCATCAAACATTATCGGATGGATACCGCATGAACGAACTATTTAAGTTGAATTACTTGTATCTCATAAAGCTATTGTGACATCCTTGAAACGGATAGAGATGTGCTTCTGCTGCTGCTGCTGCTGCTGCTGCTGCTGGCTGAAATAAAATGTGGGGGCCTGATTCAGTTTGTATCACTCTTCTAATCAATTTTACGGCTCAACGGTATAAACACTGTCTCGAAGGGCAAGCAGCAATAAAGCAAAAAAAAAAGGTTGATTTTTCGCTCATTTTTTCGCATTAAATGCCACTGATTTTTGTAGTCAAGTTCAATATCCGGCATGTTATGCTTTTTGATATCTAGCTTCTTGTCTATTTCCAATAGAAATCTATTTTCAACGGCACCATACACTTTCCCAAGAGATGAATAAAGACATGAACAATCATTCAATGCCCTGAAGAGAAATGGTTTTTTTTTCGGTGCTTACACTTATAGCTGCTTATAAAATTGTCAATAATTCCAAAGTCTTTATATCATCTCGAATGGTCTGGGTTTTTTTTTCTTTTCTTAACATAATTTCCATAATTAAGACATGCCTTTCGTTGATTATCCCTTGTTGTTTAGCTTAAAAACAATTTTCACTCGGTATTTTCGGTCCTTTTCATTCTCTCTTCTTTGCTGACTGAAGCTCGAACAGTAGCATCAATTTGGTTAAAATGTATTATTGATATATGGTTTTCCAGGACCATGTATGAAAATGTTAACCGTCAATCGTTCAGTCTAGGAAATTTCTTACGATTTCACTTTCACATTTACGCATTTTTATTTTCTCTTTTTCTCTCTCTCCCTCTCTCTCGCTCCCAAATAATGGTAAATTCAAATACATAAACACGCTTTCGACTAAACGAGAATGCGCTCTAACTTATTTTTTTTTCCACATAAGATATTTCAATTTTTTGTTCGCAGGATTTTTTCTGTTGCTCTTGCTTCAAATTGTTTTGCATTTTTTGGGTAAATTTTCACTTTACTTTTCAATTTCTAATTAATTTAATGAATAAACACTTGGAGTCAAAATCGTTGCAACGTTGGGTCAAATGCCACTTGAAATGTGTGTATCTCATGCGGGGATTCTCATTCAATCGATGCTATCAATACGTAAAAATTTCGTGCAGCAACACGTCGGGAGCAACCCAATGAGCTCTGGAAACATTGGACGAAAAAGAAAAAACAAACAAAACAACAACCGTTTGGTACAGTGGCTCATATTCTACTGAGCTCACATTTTGCACGCAAATGTCGTGGAAAGCAGTGTGTGCTATCGCTTTCAATGTGCTTTGCCACCCTATGTATACGTACTGAACACTGAACACGGGCCGTTGTACATATATGGAATATTCTCTCTCTCCGTTTTTTCGGAGTTTTAGATGCTTGCGAACGCACTACCAGTTGTTTATGCTATGTAGTACATTGAGCACTTGAGCCATTTACTTCTGGCGCTGTGCTGTGCTGTGCTGTTCTGTGTGTATTATGTGTGTGCTATGTGTGTGCTCTGTGCTTGGCTCCTCTGTTCGAGCATGCATATTTGAATATGATATATTTAATTTTGGTTCTTTTTCTTCTTTCTCTTTGTTTTTGTTTCATTTCGAAATCATGCAAACACTTTTTTTTTCATTTTTCAGTTGGTTCGATACGATTCGTCTTCAATTCGGAAAAGATCGCTTTCTATTCAATGAAAAGAGTGCGTATACATTTTCACAAAATTGAAATCTATCACAAAGTTTCAATGATATTTCAACAACAATAAAAATGCCATTTTTCGGATTGTTTTATTGAAGCATGGCAAAAAAAGGGTTCATTGAATTCAGCAACGAAAACATCGAAATTCACAGTATTACTTTGTTTACCCAATGTTCGGTCATTTTTTGTTCAGTTTCTTGGAGTTTAACTTGTTGCAAATATTCCTTTTTCTTTGATTTTTGTTTTACGACTTAATTTTCAAGCAAGCAATTTAAGACGGACGCTTTTTAATTAAATAAATTGACGAATTGAGATAACAATTATGAATGTACAATAGACGGATTAAATACGCTATTTGCACCTCGGAGATTGGATACTTGGAATTGTGGACAAATTGAAACGTTCGTTTTGAATCGGTTTTTGGTCTTTGAGGAATTTTGTTCGATGGAGAACTTGTCAAAATCAAAGTGATACATTTCTTCGCGGTTGTGCCACGTTTGGCCCAGAGAATAATATCATGAAATATTCTGATTGTGTGACAAGCTCTATATTCTTTTCTGTTTTCTGCTTTTTGACAATATAGATTCAACATTTTGGTTTACGATGCAAATTAAATTTGTTGCAAATAAAATTATTTTGGCATAAGATGAATCGGATGATATATCTAGAGAGAGAGAGAGAGAGAGAGAGAGAGAGAGAGAGAGAGAGAGAAAGAGAGAGAGGGAATGATTGGATTTTATATTATGCTCTGAAGGCATTGCAATCGATTTCAATTTGGACGAATGTGTGTGATGCGCTAGCTGCAACGAATGGCAAATGTTTGAACAAAGAAAAACACTTGTCACATATTCTTTCATACGAGACTAAGGGATTGGAACTTAATTTGAATTGATTTGGCACAGCAAATACAATGTTTGAAATTAACCCGTCTGTGCTTTTTGTCTTCCACGTGACGCGCGATTGCGCTTTTCTTGTAAACAGTGAAGGAATTCTACGCGTAGAGCAGTCGAACAAATGCGTTAAAGCCTCTAAAAAAGCACTTGAATAGCCTATTTAATACCTTAATTGACCTCAAAATATCTTGCACACCCGATGATGAACATATTGCCTTGACTATTAATACAGACCCGTTGCAAAGTTGCACTAATTCGTAGCAAAAATGGTCATGCATGCATCTACATCGATAATATGGTAATATTAAAACAGCAATGATCTAACCATAAACTGGTTGAAAACTGTCCTACGCATACGATACTGATAGTAAATTCGGAATATTTTGTAACACATTTCAAATGAATGAAAACAAAATAGCCGAGAAAAGTGTCATAGCTGTTACAAGAATAGTATCACCAGTCCGAAGCTATTGACTATATTCAAAATTTTGATCGGTATTTGCAAGCTGATTAAGTCAGCTACAATGACGTTGCCGAATAATGATGATTATGACCATTGCAGAAATGCAGTTAGTCATCATTAATTAAACAACATTTCTTGAAGCGAAGCGAACTTTCTGTGATTATATTATTTTACGGGAAGAAATCCATTGATTTTCCGAATAAGAGAACCCCTGAATAAGAAAAACCCTCCGATAAGAGATAAAATATCAAACGGACGGTCATTAGTGTAAAATGATCCCCAATAACGGGGAAATCCACTTCCAAATAGTGGAAAATCTGGCCGATCAAATTTTTTCCCTCAAAACTGTATGCAAATGAAGAACAATCAAAATATTCGTCAAATTCGATTTGATTTGGACTCTAACGAAAATATGTGCGTTGGCATTTCTATATGATATCTCTTTAGAAGAGATGCAATCGTTGCATTCTTGGTTTAAACCGCTTGGTTTAATATCGATTGGAAGAGTTTTTTAATTCGTTGTGACAAAATTAATTTCACCATGACACCTCCACCTGTTGGCCAAACAAAAGTCAGAGAAACGCATACGTCTTTCTATCAAACAAAAGAAGAATATGATTCAACACTTCAAATGTAAACAAACCATTGCAGAGCTCATGAAATTGTAAAAATGCGATTGTTTACAAAATGCTGAAGGATGAAAAAAAACGTGACAAAAGAATAGTTTTTTTTATTGATCGTTTACTTCTTTTGAAAAAAAAAATACTTTGAATCAATTTAAGATGAATCGCTTATACAATTGCGAAATTGATAAATAAATCGATTTTCTACATTATTTAAATTTCATGGCTGGTGTTTTTTTTAGAAGCGATTCCACTATTCGGAGTTTTTCTGTATTAACAATAATACTGTCGCACAAATTTTATACGATTTTCTTGGTTTCATTGACAAATTGTACACATAACGAGTAATGTTCAGATCATTCAGCAGCGCGTGATACAAAAAAGTCGACCGAAAAAATCTGAAAAAATACCCAAAAAAACATTCGAAATGGTCCACAAATAGATAACTCGTGTCTCAAATTATTGCATTGCTAGGAGTTCGATGCATTTGAATTTTAAACATAATGAAAAACCATCGATAAAAAACTGTTTATTTCGACAAATGATAGAAATTTATGGATTTATAATGAAAATTAATGTATTTTATGATGGAGCGATCAATGATACATTTTTTTTAAAACTCCAACTGTTTTGATGGCCAAAAGAGAGATTCGCAGAAGAGTGAAATCATAATATTTTTGGTTTTAAAATCATTTGATTTACTTTAAAATATTCAGTTTTGAAAACCAGATAGCCTTGAATTTAATGCCATCGAAAATGGTCATATCAGCCAAACTTATTACTCATTGTTGATGGAAAAATTGCTTCAGTCATTTATATCCCTGTCTGCATAACTCAAATACAGTTAAATATAAAGAGAATCTCATTCGAAATGGCATTGTTTAACTCACTCACTGTTTATGACCAACGATTTCGTTATTCATATATTCCGTTCAATCGATGTTTGCATTCAAATGATTGTTTTCAATGTGCAACCCATTTGCTTCATTTGGTTTTTATTAGTTCGAAGAATTGAGCATGAAAATACTCAAGTGTCAATTGACTTAATTCAATGCATCACAAGGGGACAATCACTACTGAAAATCCATTTTCAGTACTTTTCAGTACATTTTATTCTCAGAATAATATTCTAATGACATTTTGAAGGCTTAAAAACCATGAAAAATATGATTAACAAAAAAATTTGTTTAATAATTCGAAACCTCATTTACGATGGCTAGCAATGGATTTCTACCTCGAAATAACATCAGTTCAGCAAAAATATAACTGTGCGGTCTTTGATTTGCAAAAAATGCAATCAAAATATTGAAATTCTCAAAATGAAAAAATAAAATATTATTTGAAGACAAAAGAAAACAAATCAAATTCAAAAAATCATTTAAGAGAGCGTAGAAAATGCAATGAAAAAGATAAATATGCTGTCATTTGAAAACAAACATGATCAGCTTCGAAATAATAATAAAAAATCAAGTGTGGTGGTGTTGAGTGAACAGTCAAATGCAATTTGACAACGAATTTTGCAAGCACGTTTGAAGCAAGCAGAATTTGGGATTCAACCAAATGAAGAATAAATGCATGATATGCAAGTATTCGAGGGCCTTTTCTCGCAGCGATTCAGCGATCGACGTTTTGTTTATCGATTGGTTTTACTGTTGTTCGTGTGAAATTAAGTTGATCATTTGAACATTTGTCGAGTAACTGCTTGATATAGTAATTTCCGATTGGTAATTTTTTTAATCTTTATCGTTGATTGGCATTTCGTTCTCACTCGATTTCTAATTTAAAAGTAATTATATTTTGCATTTTTATTTTGGTAAAATGTTTGATGTTATTAATTTCCTTATGAAGGTCACCATTGAAAGTTTATGAATCGCAAAAATGACACCAGCTAAAAATAATGTAAATGAAATTTTCGATTCAACGACCAACTCAATTAGTTTTCAGTCATTTTCAGTAGTAACTGTCCCCTTGATGCATCATCAATAAATTCGATTTGATACAATGAACTCGAGAAAAATCAAAACATCAAAACGAACGATACAATGGAAAAATGCGAAGCGTTCAAGATTAACGTTGAAAACGTGCTAAGTGTTTCAGCGTCAAAAGTCAATTTAAATTTAAATTTTACAAAAATATTGAAATTTAAACGGACCAATTCAATGAAACCTCCGACCAAACGGCCGAAACACCAACAATCCATGTAAATATCCCCTCATCGAATATGATCAACGTATCAGGCCACTCACACTCGCATACAAATCTACGTATCGGTGAGACGGTAAGAAGTCAGTAAGCGTCAACAGATTTTGGCGCCATTTTCATCGGGTAATACTATCAACAAATAACTACTTGTGTGTGGGTATGTGTCACGAACATTGTGCAATGCTGAAGTGTGCGTGCGAGTATGAACGCCGATGTTCTATGCAAATGTGTGTTTGAAACAATAAACACACAGCGACACACACAGCGACACGCACAGCAAGCGATATGCAACACAACTCTTGAACGCAACAAACGTTTTTTAACCAGCTCACATCACGTATTGACGGATTTCAATATATATATATGGCAATATCAAGTGGCCGCTATGCCACTGTATTGGTGTACTGGTTGTCGATTTATATAGCATGGCCGCCAACAAAATGTGGTACAGCCGTCTCTCGATCGATGCATGTATTGGTTGTGTGTGCTTGTACCGTGTACATAAATTCATCCACTCACACCAATGCCGATGCTTGTTTTTTTTTTTGTATAATCAATACACACACAACGTCCCGTTCGAATGCTTACCAACGCGGTCCAATAGTACAGTCAACGCTGATTTTGTGTATAAAAGAGAGAGATATTCGGCTAAATAATTCATCAGAAGACAGAGAAAGGCGAGAGTTTGAAACTCGTCATATCATTTGGATTTCATCTTCGCTGAATTTCGCATGCATTTGTATTGGTTGTTCATAGTTTTATATAGGTTTTTTTTCAAATACTTTCTTCTTCTTCTTCTTCTTTTTCTTCGGTGCGACTGAGAGCGAATATACGTTAGCTATATTCACTCGATCCTTACGTCGAAATATTCGGTTGGTCGGTGTGTGTGCTTGTGTATTCGTGCGTTACAAGAATATAATATCAAACCAAACGAGCATTGGCCAATGCGTTTGTATTAGTATATGCATGAAGACAAATTTTTATTTCCAAACGGAACAGTATTTTAGTTTCCTCTCTTCAATTACACACCGATATTCAAATATACCAAAAAAAAAACTAAGCGAAGAGAAAAGCTTAAAATTTTTGTTGTTTTTTTTTTTAATTAAGAAAAAAAATAATACCGAAGAAAAAGTAAAGAAAATTTGTACCGTGTTTAAAGTTTAGAGAAATAAAAGTGTTATTTTAAAACAGATTTATTAACGTCGTACGCATAAAGTAGTTTTGTGCTATTAATAATAATACTTTAATAATTATAAACAAGAACACCTCGCGCGATCAAACATCAGCCGAAAAGGGAAAATCAAATAACAACATAAAATAAAAGTCAAATAACTATAGAAGAGTTAAGTCTCCGAAAAAAAAACGACTGTAAGAGAGGGCGACAGTTTAGATTTCGGCGTGTGTTTTTTTTTTGGTTACTTTGGCATTCAGTTTTAATTTTATTTACGTTTTGCATGCGTTTCCAAGCGAATTTCTTTGGTCGACATTTTTTTCAACTGTACCGCGTTCATTCAGTTCTTCAGCGTTTCGAACGCAAAAATTTATTTCATCGCGCCACATTAAAACAACTCTGTTTTTTTCCTTAAAATAACTCAAGAAATAAACAAACAGTTGCACAAAGACAATCAAATTTTTTTTTTTTTTAAAAAAGCAGTTTGATAAAAAAAATTGTGTTTGAAAAAAAAACAACAACAAAAAAAAATACCGACATCCCAAGACAAGAAAGGCCGAGAGTTCGTCACACAACAAAAATGGAGAAAAGAATAGAATTGGAAAAACGCGGCCGACCAGCAAATCAGGTCAGTTTTGCTCTTTCTCTTTTCACTTGGCATTTTATTTAGTTTTTTTTGTTTTTAATTTTTTTTTAATTTTTCGTCTTTTATTGTGAACTGAGTTTGTTTTTCCTTCAAGTTTAATGAAATTTCATTTTGCCCATTGTTTTTTTTTTGCTCATTTTTCGTTTTGCGCGCTTCATCGTCCGACGAGTTTTTTCGGTGGTTTTTTTCCCAATTTTCTGAAAACATTTCGTAATAAATTGAAAAACTTAAAATTCAATGCCTACCGTCAAAACCAAAGAACCAGAAGCCAATGCATTCGGTA
The DNA here is from genome assembly GCA_030463065.1 of Aphidoletes aphidimyza. Taxonomy (NCBI): domain Eukaryota; kingdom Metazoa; phylum Arthropoda; class Insecta; order Diptera; family Cecidomyiidae; genus Aphidoletes; species Aphidoletes aphidimyza. Next base: position 6,796,101 of record CM059998.1, on the reverse strand, counting down.
TTCTTCTTTTGTTTTTTTTTTTTATTTAGCTCTGGCCGACTCGATACATTTTCATGTTTCGTTGCATGCTCACTGTTTTATATTGTTGTGATTAAGTTGTGAATAAATTAAGTTACACATTTTTCGTTGTTGTTGGTGTTGTTGTTGTTGCTTCTTGGTGATGTATTTCGTTCAATTTCATAGTTCGCGTTTGCAAACACACAAAAAACGTTTCATACACAAGCGCAATCATTTCAGAGGTGATTGAGTGTATGTGTTTGTGCTGCTGAATCGCACACCGTATGCATTGTGAAAACTGGTATATGTGTCAAAGTAAGCGATTCAATATTTGGATCGAAAATTGGCCACAAGTTTTTGATAAAAGTTCAGCTTTTTCTTAATTATATTAAAGTCACATCTTTTTGGTCCGCTTCCCCCCCCCAATAAAATGTTTTGGGTGAAAATTGGTGCTGCCAAACGACGAATTTCATTTCCATTCGCCACTTGAACGCTTTCACACACCACGAACCAACCAACAACAAAAAAATCGAGTGAGAAAGATAGAGAGGGGGAGAGATAGGGAAAGACAGCAACAGAGAGCGAGAGAGACAGTGAGAGAGAAAATGAAAACGAGATAGAAAAGTGACGGCGCGAGAACAAAAATTACGTTACAACTTACTCGTGGTGGTGCGAATCGTACGCTTCACATCTTCTTGGAGTTTAATTTTGATGAAAACACGTTAGTGCGTCGTTTGATGACAGTCCTAACATTATGTGAACTACGACAAGCGAAAAACAGCGAAAAAGTCCTCCCCCCACGTGAACATAGAAAAAATTAGACAACCGGCATTGATTTGGTTCATTTTCTAGGCATTGCAAACAAATATGACCAGAAACAACAACAACAACAAAATCACATTTTTTTTTCTGCTAAGTTCATCATTTGTCTGCATTTGAACAATCAACGGACATGAGTTGATTCGTTTTTGTTCATTTTGTGCGCTTCGATGTCTAGTTTTCATCTCAATTCATGTTACTGCGTGTTGATTCTGTCACCGCATTGTTGCGTATTTCGTGTATATTGTCATATATGATTTAGCTGTCTTTCTTTTTTATTTGCTGTTGCTGTTGCTGTCGCTGTTGCGCTGCTGCTGCTATTGTCATATACACTCGCTGATTTGAATGCGGTGCTGTGTGTGTTTCATACATCCAATATTCTATGTGTGCTATTTTATTTCTCTGTCTCTGTTTGTGCTTGTGCTTGTTCACTTGTTTCCGTATACAAAGTTGTTGTTTTTTTTTTAAATTTTGTATGAGCTAGTATCAAAACTAACACACATTTGTGTGATTCGATTGGACAGCGAGACAGAAACTAAATGTGATATTCCCCTCAGATTATCACATTTTTGTCCAGTAACCTGCAAATTAATCGTAATGCTCTTGATTTTTGTCATGATTTCAAACTGTTAAAAAATTGCCTTTTTTAAGCCTTTAAATTGAACTTGGACATGGTCTTATATTTGCAGTAATGCGTCCAAATAATCCACATGTCTCGTACTGATTAAAATCAATCAATAAAATTAATCGCAAAAAAAGAAAAGCGAGACAAAAAACAAATTGAACGGAAGAGATACATTCACATATACAATGTCACAGGGCTGCCAAATAATATGATAGTTGGAGTGTACACGATGAAAATGAAAAAGTTTCTGTATAACTACACCAAATATATTTTGTCTCAATATCAAAATAATAGCTCGAGATGAGCCAATGAAGCATACAGCCTGTTGTAGATATCAACATTAATCTAGAATTATTATTGCGCGGTAAAGAAAACGTTTCATGTGCATTATGTCGGCCCAAATTCATACAAAACTGACAAAACAATTGCATTTTCATTTGGTTAATTTTCAATTTCGGTACATCATGTGTCACATGAATTTCGTGAATGTGACAATTTTTTATTTAATTAGTCCGATAATGTTTTTTTTTTATTTGATTGTACACACGAAACAACTAAAGATCGAGCATTAAGCGCCATAACACACGAAAAAAATAATACACACTTAAGCGACAAACCAATTTGAGAACGATGCTTGATTATCAATAAAAAAAAAACAGTACTCGGGCATCGATATAACATGCATCCACGACCAGTTTGTATGCACATGCACACTAAATCGATTTTATGAGCACTCATAAACATTCTGATGTGTTATACGTCGGAGTTGTTGCGATGAAGCTTTTCAATGAACTTAGGCACATTCCAAGTGCTCAATCACCAATTTTCTATGAACCCGTTGAAATGTCAAAAAAAACCCTTCCTTTGAATCTTATGCGATTCAATTGTGTTCGAATTTTTAATATTAGGCCCCAATACACCCAATTTGGAGGATTTGGCATTATTTTTTAAATTTTCGCATTTTTTTGATAACTCATGAAATTTCAAGATTTTTTTTTTCAAAAATTACGATTAAACTTCTCTGATTGTCACATTAATGAAAAAAGTATTGCATAGGACCACCCGAAAATAGTGTGATTGAGCACTTTGAATGGGCCTCACTTCATTCATATTCAGATGAAGTCGACAAATTTCAGGCCCAATTTAATTACCTCAAAACATTTTAATTTTATTCGATATTCATCACAGCCAAACGATATGAAAATGTCATATTTTGTGCATGCGTATGCAATTATGGTTATAGCAATTGCGTGTGTATTTTTGGTGTGTTGTTCATTTTCAATCCCGTACACATATCAAACCGTAGTCGAATCCACAAACACATATGTTGATGTGTAAATTTGGATGTTTATATGGGAAAAGTAATACAAGCGTAGACATGTTACCACCGCAACATTTTCCAAAATGCAGACAGAGAGATAAGTTGAACAAAAAAAAAAAAAAAAAAAAAAAAAACGATTTCACACGGATCAATCCAAGGGGAGAGCAACTTCCCGAGTAATTCTTGTAAAGTAATTTTCAACACCCATTGCAGATACTGCAAAAGAATGCAAATTGATCGGCGATCCCGGATCAAGCATCACACTTAATTACTTCAGATTACATTACACTATTTTTTTTCTGTTGAATGGTTAAGTTTTGCTATAATTTCAAAGAAATAATTTCCCCTTGCATATACAATCGTCCGTTTGCTCACACGCACACACTCAGAAGCAATCGTAGGAACCATTCCATCCATTGTCGATTTGCAATGTGATTCGGCGTTTTTTTTTTCGTTAAATTTTTATTTTCTTTGTAAAACCCTTAACAAAACTTCATCTTTGTGCGAATTTTATCCATGATTTGCATCAAATGGTTCTGGCAAATGGTTCTGGAGCTAAGAACCTGTATATCTATACTCAAACAATGTTGAAATGACATATTGTGCATTAAAACGCAATGCAATGCACTGCTGACACGGCTAATACGGCTGACGTACATTGGTGATAGGCATTTTTATATGCGATTCAATACAACAAATGTTATTCATATTTCCACCAACAACAACAAAAATATTCTTATGATTTGAAACGCATGATTGGTGTTACCATATTCTACGGAAAAACACGTTGAAAATTAACGGCAGGCTTGAGAATTTATTTTTGCGCCATAATTTTGGACGAGAGATAAAAAGAGAGAAGACAAATATACATATAAATATGTATATATAAAAGAAATAACAACCAAAGTGGCGTAGCCAATGAAGCTATCGTTATGTGTATTGAGTGCATATGACTCGCACACAGTCAAATGTATCGACCGTGAAAACGTGAAGGCAGATCGACAGCACACTGCAAATGACAACGAAGACAACGATGACGACGACGACAACGACGATGAACAGGACCACTCATGTATTGGTTGGCTGAGCGGTTATGTTTGTGTATAGTGTACCATGTACAATGCACATCTCACTGACACTTTCACAACACTTGAACGATGTTCGCATCGACGTTTTGCACCGTAAAAGGCACTAGCGCGCCCAAAAATGCAACGGGCATGATTGAAATTGATAGTTTTGATAGGTGAAAATTGTGCACATATCATGGTGCATATATATATATTTAGATATGCAATAAAACGTGTTCACATCGAACATACTGTGCCGTTGTGTGTACAGTACACACAATGGAAAAAACAAATGAAAGAGTTTTTAAAAAACGACGCTTATCGATTCTATGCAATGCTGCAAAAAAACTGTTTATCCATGCAAAATGATTGAATGTTTCTCTCTATTTTCTCTATATTTTGTTGCAGATAACCGAGCTGAATTTAGATAACTGTCGAAGTACAAATATCGTTGGTCTTACAGATGAATTCACAGCGTTAGAATCACTGAGTTTGATCAATGTTGGTTTGACGTCGTTAAAAGGTTTCCCAAAATTACCAAATCTCAAAAAATTGGAATTGTCCGACAACAGGTAAGATACCCCCAAACATCCGTTGTATAACACTGAACTTTCAAATTGCATCCAATTCAATGCCATGTTGTTGTTGTTGTTGCTGCTGCTACTGCTGCTTTAATCAAAACATTCTCTATCCATTCTAATGTAATTGCAGAATTTCAAATGGTTTGAATAATTTAAGTGCTAGCACAAAACTAACACATTTAAATCTATCGGGAAACAAAATCAAAGACCTGGAAGAATTGAAATCGTTGGAAAATTTTAAGGAACTTGAAGTGCTAGATTTGTTCAACAATGAAGCCACTGCAATCGATTCATATCGACAGAAAATTTTTGCTATGATTCCATCGCTCGTGTATTTGGATGGTTTCGATGTGAATGATGTTGAAGCCGTTTCCGATGGTGAAGATGATGAGGAAGTCAATGGAAATGATTCCGATGAAGATGGTGTCGAAGGTAAGCTGAACATATGCATTTATCTAAATCATAACACTTCGATAGGCACACACACATGAAAAACAAATCAAATGAGAAGATTGACATGAAGATTTTAAAATCAAACTAGAAAATCCATTCCATAATCCTTGCGCATTCCAAACATTAATGTGCACCACAAAAACACAAACACACACACACACATAACATTCGCTTCTCTATCAATTTCTATTTCATAAACAACAACCAAAAAAAAAGAAAAAAAAATAATTACTTTAGCCCTAATATAAGCGAAAAACAAATTCAAACCAAATAAAATCAGTTTCTCTGAAGATAAAACCAAATAAATCGAAATTTTCCAGACTATTCGAAGCCGTTTTGTATAAATGGCATGGAAATCGATTTAACTGAACTAGAATTATACGAAAAGCAATTAGCCGAAAAACGATGGGCCAAAAGTAATACGTCGACGGCTGAATCAGTACCGATCGAACGTACCATTGATGAAATTGATGCATATTTAGATCAATTGGCGCTTGATATCCAAGCCAAAGATGCTACAAGCCAAACAATAAACGTTACGACGGCGGATTCTCAACCAAATCATAGCACACACAATGCACATCTACATAAATCAAGTAGCCAGACGGTGATGCCAAACCAAAATTCTAGTCATAAAACTGAAACGCATGGAGGCGTCGATGCTTCAACCACAAATTTGGATGCACAAATTTTACCAAAAACATCATTGCCTCTATTAATGTTGAGCTTCTTAAGCATATTAGCCTTCGTGAATGCTGTCCGTTGTAAGAATTCGTTTCATTACCAAAAAAAAAAAACAGACAAAACAAAAAAAAAACAAATTACAATTCTACGAATTTCATAACAGTTTGGTCAATTTAAGTAATTTTTAACGATTTGATTTTTGTTTCGATTTTTCTTTCTTTTTGTCTTCTTGACGTTTGCGGAACGATTTCCGTTTCAGACGTTGTTAATGGTAAGTTGACAAGAAACAAATACAAGAGAGGGCAAAAAAAAAACACTCTCAGCCAATTTAATATCGTTTGAGTACCGCGAAAAATTTCGATTTATTGATATTTAGCTTCAGAAAAGCCAATTTTCAGCGAATCGAATGTTATAACAACCATTTCTTTTTGTTGTCATTTTTGTTGTTGGATTTTCAGAAGGTGAAGATGATGAAGATGTCGAGGAATTCGAAGAGGACGATGACAGTGAAGAGAATGGTGGTGAGTTAGAATTGGTTGTAATATTGATCATTTATAGCATAAACAATTGACTTGTTATTGATTGTGTTTTGTGTTAGGATTGGCCGAGGTCTATAACGATGACCTTGACAACGACGAAAATGACGATGACTTCGAGGCTGATGAACATGAAGACACAGATGGTGACTCTGATCTAGCTGAAGAAGAAGAGGGCGAAGATGAAGGTAAGGCACAAAGTATCAAGCATAGATCTATGATGCATATTGTATATTGTCCAAAATACCAAATTCTAACACATTAATTCTTTGCATAATTGAACTACCCAGAAGAATCGCCAGCTCGAGGAACCAAACGGAAGCATGAAGGTGAAGAAGACGATAACGATGGTTAATTTCTTCGTGCCCAAGCGAAACGTATCCACAATTAATACACACACAGTTTAACAATTAAACAAACATAGCTCTAAAAAAGAAAGGCGAACGATGAGAAAAATAAAAGATTGAAAATCCAACACCCAATAAAAAACAAAAAACTACAAAAAAAAACAAACAAAGTAAACTATCGACACATAAATACACACAAAAAAAAATGAATAAATAAATAACAAATTTAAAAAACACACACAGAATTGAAGTGAACAGCAAACATCTGTATAATTTAAGTAAGGGAAAAATGAAAAAAAAAACATTAGTAAGAAAAAAAGGGTCGAAGAAAGCAAAAAAAGGAGAAATACAGCTGTGGAAATTAATGAAACAAAACAAAAAAAAAAACTAAATTTAATTATAATGGAATCAAAAGTTGCCTGGTCAAAAGTACTATTAGGTTTTTTTTTTGTGCGAAACGGCATTTGTTTATCGTTGACATCCGTCTCTTCCTCTTGGTTGTGTGTGTATGTGTCATTTTCGGCTTCTTTTTTTTCCCCAAAAGTTTCGTTAACATCTTTGTATTGTTCATCTAATTTCCAAATAAAAATCAAATCTGCCATCCGGATCAGTGATCATCAGCAAAATCGATGCGTATACTTTTTCACCGGCTACAAATCAACTCAAACGAAAATGAATTGTCTTACAACAACAACAACAAAATTGATCTACTGAGAGAGCTCGATATTCTGATGCGTGTGCTATGGTTTTTTTTTAAAGAAGTAAAACATCTCAAGAGTTTCGAAGCGGAATTCGATCAGAACAGTTCATTCCATGTCAAAACAAAATGACCAGAAATATAATTGGCATTTTTTCTTCCCTTCAAAATAAAATTACAATAAAAGTGTTGAACGAAAAAGCAGCAATACACAATATTTTATCATCAAAATTTAGCGTACGATATAGGAGTGTTGCCACTTTATTAGCAACGAACACACATACATCCACAAATGCATAATTCTAAAACAAACAAGAAAAATGAAATGAAAGAAGATAAAATAAAATTAAAAAAAAAAAAAATAATAAGCACCGTAGTATTTTTTTAAGAATTAATACTAACATTTGAAAAAAAAAAAAAAAAAAACAAAGCAAAAATGAAACGTAAATGAAATAATTTAAAAGAAACAAAAAAAAAACAAAAACAAATCACTTTGAGTTCATATATGGATTAATACATGAGACAGAGTGGGAAGCATGTGGTATTTGAATGATTTCAATAAACAAAATATTAGATTTGATAAAAACAGAGGAACGAGATAACAAACAAGTTAAACAAATATTTAAAAACAGAAAAGATGTACATGCGTGAGAACAAAAAAGAAAAAAAACACACTTTTTCTCACCTTTGTTTGGTGTCTTTATTTCGTAATATTTTAATTCTTTTCTATTCAATCGGTAACATTTTGATTCATTTTTTTTTTTAGTAGACGAAAAACAAGTAAGATTCATTCAACAGCTAGATTTCAAATGGCTACTTATTTTTATTTACGCATTCAAAAAAAAAAAAAACAAAACGAAAAATGTTATACGACCGGCAGAAATAGCCACATGTCCACGTTTTTTTCCGTTATTCTATTGATACATTTTTTTTAGTTGTCTTTTAACTAACTGTAATTTTCACGTGCATTCAACGCAAATGCATTGAAACCGCGCTACTTCATTTGCTACATCATGTTTGAATCGCTTCAACCGACCAGATTTTTTACTGTTCATTTTTTTTCCAAAGAGGACACATAGAGAGAAACATCTATATTATTTAAAGAAAAAAAAAATCAATAAAAATCAAGTTCACAATACATTCTTGGCGTTGAGTTCTTTTTTTCTTTTAGCTGTAACATTCCAACAAAAAAAAAATGATAACTTAGGGGAAATGACGATAGTTTATGAATGCTCCAAATATCTGCACCCATTCAAGAGATATTATTTTCGCCTAGACTATCACCATTTCAATTACAATCAACACTTATAGTATTGGATATGTTCGATAAAAAAAGGACATAGTTGAGTCTTTATTTTCGAAAATGCTACAGTTTCAACGAGTGCAGCAGTGAGTAGTATTCACTTATAGTAAAGGTAAGTTACGAAAAATGTGGTATAATTCTCAATTTGAATATTTGATAGAAGAGATTATTTCAATAATTGATAAAATTCAATAATAAGTGAATGTAAAACATGTTACAAATTCAGTACCATTTACTATTATCTGAAATTTAGTTCATTTCATCATTTTGTGTGTATTTCCGATAAATATACGCTTATGCTAATGTATTGGTCTTTTTTACTATCGAAAAATATAAAATCCACGGAACAAAAGATGAATTGGTTTTGTATGATTTTTTTAATTCGCAGCCACCAATAATTTTTAAAGTTAAATTCTGATTGATTTCTTGGAATGGACCTACAAAGAATTTTTATTTGTTATTTTCTTTGTTATTTTCATTGACAATTTAAATGAAACAAACGAGAAAATAGATCGATGTGGTGAATTCGTAAATTAAAAATTATTGTAAATGCTAACTATTTATTTAGATTTTAATTCCACAATTATTCGAATTTTTTCTATGACGATATGGATTCATTATTTTTTTGCTAAACTGATTTCTAATCAGTATAAGCTTCATTTTATTTATGTTATTTCTTTATCCATTTTGAATAAATGTGCTTACAAAAATTCTTGGACATTTTCTATTTAATTATATAACTCTCCTAGAAGCTTTCTCTTCAATTCATTCAATAATAAATGCTGCACATGCAATGAATTAATGCGCAATATTTTGTAATTTCATCACCTGAATGAATGCAGTATTATTATTATTTTATCAGTACAATTTGGGCATCATTTCAATGTGAGACACAAACTACAAGTCTAAGTACAGCCTGCTGTCAGGCACACATGCTTTAGACCTACATATTCATGCATAGGTTAGTGTGAGTGTGGCAAACACATTCATACACGCTCACATGTATTCACACACAAACAGTGATACATGCGGCAATGTGTTTGCACCTCTGCTTATATGCTGAAAACAGCGTTCAATAAATACAAATATACACATACGCTCCTTACCCATTGAATTTTGACATTTTGAGGCGTACAAATCTAATATGGCAGTACTAACGCATTTGGAAACATAAAGAAATTAATCGAAATTTTTTTTTTTCAAAATTATTTCACGTTTTTATTTATCTTTAAAACTAAATTTCTCGAAAAATAAAATTAGAATCTAAAGAATTGAAGTTTATGAGGTGAGCTAGATAAGATGGATAGGCCGAGCTCATCAACAAATTCTACACAGTGAGCAATTTTTGTTGTTTTATAATTTTAATTCAAATTTAAACACTAATTCATCAATTATTTGTTCAATTTGCAGCAAAAAGAAATTTGTGCCAAAATCATATCGCAGATCAAATTACTCACCGGATGCTGATGAATTGCAGTTGCACCCTGGACAAGAGAGGCTAGACTTAGACATTGAAAGCGGTATGTTCGTGATGCGGTTTACCTGAATCATGCCGAGCTGGCAAATGCATAAATGTTCCAGTTTTTAGAATGTCTGACATTTTTCAATTGCCAACATTAAAACAGAAGCAACAGAAAAATCGTCATAAAAGTAAAATTTCTATAGTATTAAATACAGTATGGCGTCCGTACGACCAATAACTTTGCAATATATTAATTTTCTGGAACAAATCTTTCTACTGACATACCTTTGATACTGATAATCAACTCCAAGTGTATTTTTTATTAATTTAATGAAGGCGATTGCCCATGGGCAGGCCAAACACTTACTAAATCAAACTCGAACTAGTGCTGCGGCACCGTACTGTATTCAATTTGACCGAATTTCGGATTTAAAATTATCAATGAATGTTTAAACAATTTGACATCGAATTTCAATTGAAAATGTCTGAATCATGAACGTGGAATATTTATGCATTTGCACTGAATACGTTTTACTTCAATAAACTACAATCAAATCAGTCATCATTCATCAATCAACTCGTCAACTAGCAGTGTAAATGAAGCACGAAGTGTTGGAGGTGAAGGAGAAGAATAAATAATCTTGAATTTCAAATATTGATTTCTGGTATTAATTGTGATGTCTGTTTTGTTTTGATAGGTTTTCTTCCCTTTGAAAAAATGTTTTGTTTTGTATCTCATCCTGGATCAGCAAACTGCCCAGAGTGGATGATGGTTTGAAATATTTTAGTATTTTATTTTTGTAAAAAAATGGCGAATTATCAAAATTGCTAATTGTTTTAAATTTATTTAAATATTTAATCGTCATAGATGGAAACGGCTCAAATTCAAGATAATTTATCTTTTCGATAAACGTTGGATGATAAATATTGGTACAAGTCGGCAGCCGATGACCAAAACACATGTAACACGTTCGCAAAAGAAAAGCACCAAATCACCAATCAACACTTTCGACTTTTCGACTTTTGAAGACAAGTTTGAAGAAAAGTTTGGAGTTAGAATACGCCAGTAGAAACGTAAACGCACAGTAAATTTGGCATCAAATCGAAAACAAGCTAATAATTTTCTACATTTTTATAGAACGCGAAACACGAATTCACTGGAAATAGGTCTAGGTAAATTTGTGTTAGGAACAATCAGACCAACATTAGAGTTTAGTTAAAACGCAAATTAGTCAAATTTCACTCAAACAAATTGTGTTTTATGTGATTGACTGAAACCTTGATTAGTTTTTAGCTTAATCATTGTGGATTCGACGCACATTCGAAAAAATTTGATGTTGCGTATTACATTTTCATTAAATTCGCGAGATACGACCTTAATTTTGAGTACGAATTTGATAATGAATTGAACTGTGAATCTCCTGTACAATTGTCTATAATGGCGAAAAAAAATCGATTTTTTTTTTATTATTTACCGAAAATCGAATGGAATTGAATTAATTAAGTAATGGAACCATCAACTAACAGCCAAACGATATTTTTTTCCATTCTAAATAAAACATTATATTAGATCGTATTCGACTGCGAGAGAATGCACCATCAACGTCGACAGCGCCAGCATCAACTTCTCAATCAACCTTAAATGATCAACGCAACCGAAACCGTGGAAGTAGTGATTCGCACTTAAGGTCTCGCAAAAGGCCACGTTCACCATCCACGTCATCGTCGTCGTCGTCTTCGTCGGCTTCAACAACCACAACATCATCATCTTCAACGGTACCAAAATTGCATCATTTTCCATTCAATTTCTCAATTTGAAATTAAAATTGTTTGATTGAGAGATTGAAAATGGTTAATGGTTGATATACATTTTAGGTAAGCGACAGCAAACCATATTTTATTGATCCGGCTAGAGAAGAAGAAAGAATTGAAACCAAATACAAGGAAAGAAAGGAAACTCGAGCACAAAAACGACGTAAACGTTTCGAAAAGTATAAACAGGCAAAACAGCTCAAACGAAATCAAGAGAATCGCAATGCACGTGAAAATGGGAATCATGTTGCGCCACCCCGAAATCCACGACCAACAAACAACGAACCAATTCGAATGAATGAAGGAAGCAACAATCAACCACAAATTATTATTGTACCGGTAAACAAAGAAACATATGTTTATTTTTGAGCTCTAGTTTACTAGGACAATTGCTACTGAAAACACTAAAAATGACAGGTTTTGCAGTAAATTGAAAGATTAATTTTGAAAAAGTAAAGAAAAAATCGTTTTTAAATAGCTCTTGCTTGTATTTGAACTGAATTGAGTTGGCTATTGATTGAGTTGAAAATCGACAATTTAGTGAAGAATATTGTTCAAATCAATACAAAATGCCCCAAAACAATTCGAGTAAGGACAAAATAAATTCAGCATTTGTTATTTATATTTTTCAAGGATAAAAAATATAAAATATCTTTTTCATATGAGGTTAAAATTTCGTGGTGACAAACGTCTTGAATTTAATCAGTTTGCAAAATGAGAGAATATTTCCCCCAAAATTTTCGTTCAATCAAAGTGAATCAAAGTGAATTTCCAAATTTCATTCACGGGTAAATAACAATTGATTGCATGATTCCATGAGAATAAACATGACGCAAAATATTTGAATATAATATGAAAAATAATTTCCAAAAAAAAATTAATTTACAACGGAAATGGATAGAGATACAGATTTTGCATACTTTTTGACGTGAATAAACTCTCGTTTCTCAATTTTCATTCATGCATTTCGGAAAATGAACGACAATGTTTACGATGAATAAAAATGTGTTTATTTTTTACATGCAAACAGGTACCGCAGCCGACATATCCGATGAATTATATGCAACCACCGGTTCCAATGCCTTATCAAGTGTATCCAGGGAATGGTTATCGGCCACCGATGAGACCACCACCAATGTACGATCCGAATTATTATGGTCCAATGCCAATGCCACGAATGCGACCGCCACCGTTTTTCCGACCGAGGATGCCACCGCATAATATGTGGCCTAGACGACCATTTCGACCAACGAATCCAGGAGCAAAAAAAAAACCATTTCAACGACGACCGTAAATGGCATTGCAAAATCGGAATGTTCATTCCGCAAAACGATTTCCCTATAGACCTGATCGAGCATGGAAAAAAGTGCTGAACACATGACTTAATAAAAACATCGATTTTTTTAGAAATAAAATGAATTCATTCTTGACACCACTCTTTGCGTTGAAAATTGAGAAAAAAATAAAATTAACTCAATTAATCTTGGAGGAACTAAATTCCTGAGTTCTGAAAGCCACATCACTTAAAAAAATTCAAAAGATGTCTTTTTTAAATATAAGCTCTAGCTTGTATTTGAACTGGACTGAGTTGGTCGTTGATAAGGGGAATAGAGGTTTTTTTCATATTGAAGCGCGTTTTTCTTCAAATACTCATATTCTTCAATTTATGTATTATATTTCAGTTCGAGAATTTCAAAATCTTCATCATAGCTTGAATATGATGCCGATCGTAGCGCCAATCGTGGTGCTGACCAGCTGGCAACCAATGATTTTCTAACAATTTTGGCACAATGTAAGAATGTTTGTCACTATCTTCAAATCTTCATGCTATGATCTTCATAACATTTTTACAAATCAAAGACCGCGCAGCTATAGTTTTGCCGGAGTGATTTCATTTCGGGCAGAGATCGATCACTGGCCATCGTAAATACGTGAAGTGCTTTTGTTGATCACATTTTTCATTGTTTTTGAGACAAGCCTTCAAAATGTCATTCGAACAAATCCACCGAAGAGTACTGGAAATGGATTTTCAGTAGTAATTGTCGCCTTGCTAGCACTAACATTGATTCAATTATGGCACTTCCAATTTTACACAAGTTTTCATTGTGCATTAGAATTACTAGTATCATAAATGATTTCACGAATATTAACTATATTTTTATTCAATTTAGTAAACATGAATTGACAACTTCGAACGAAGAGGTGAGATTTAATTTAATTTCCATAGAATAGCCTGTTCGATACGGAGCAAACTATAACGGACACTTTTTAAAACGTTAATCTACGAAAATATTTCCAACACAAACTACTTCCCACTCAACTGTAACTTTTTCTTGAAAATAAGAAAAAAAAAATCGCGTCAATTAAGGAAGTAACAACAATTACAATACAAGATATACATCCCTGGGACCAGATCGGTAGCGCCCAAATGTTGCATTATTCACCTGAATTAATTTTTAAGTCATGGGGGGTTGACGCCAATACATTTTTATATGGAGATATAACACATGGTTTAATAAGTTTCCGGACTAACTAAGCAAAAGACATTTTTTTGCAAAATTCGACTTTATTCATCAACATAGTTGCCTTCCAAGGTGATACAGTCATTCTAACGCTTCTCTAACTGTTCTATGCCCTTTTTATAGAACAACGAATCTTTGCTCTCAAAAAAGGCTTCAGTTTCAGCAATGGTTGAAAATCTCTTTCCATGGAGTAATTTTTTGAGGTCTGCGAAGAGCCAGTAGTCGGAGCTTCCGCACAGAGCTTCCGCATACCCAAATGTTCGTGTAAATTAGTAAACACACTGCCATTTGCTATCTTTAGGGTCTCAGCTATCTCCCTTATTTTCACTTTTCGATCAGAAAACACGATTTTATGGACTTTCGTGACAGGCTTCCCATGAAAGTTGGCACTACCGAATAGTGAAATGGGTCAGTCCGGGGACTTATTGAACCATGTGTTATTCCGAAATAAGGGCCGTCATTAACTCAAACTTAAAGCTCAATCTGATCACTTTTGTAACCAAATAGCTCAATTTGGCTACTGTTGTGACCAAATAATAGAAAAGTCATTTCATGCGTTTTGTTATGGTTTGTCGCTTATACACTGCATTCCTTTGGTGAAAAAGTTTAGATGTAACGTTATGTGTGACAAACCATAATAAAACACATCAAATGATCTTTCACACAAAAACAAATCGCAAAAGTTCATGCTTAGATTAAATTTTCAATTTTGTTTACGTTTTTTCTTTACTCAAAAATTGCCACATTATTATTATTTGGCTAACGGTATAGCATAATGTTTGTCACTTACTAGTATACGTATAAAGGTACACATTAGTTTCGAACCATTTGACATTTGAAATAATATCGAAGTCTCTTTACTTTTTTTTCGATTTTAGAAATGGCTTAAGGCAAATATTAATTACAGCACATAATAGATTTACATAGTTTTATTCTATTGCCGAATGCATGCAATTTTGGTTTTCTTCGTACATTTGAATATTGTCGTTCCAGAACGACAAATTCGAATTGTAGAGGGAACTTATTTCGGAAATAAAATTCCTTGGCTTCACCCCCATGCTTTTAGTAAACTGAATTTCGAAAGCCGCACCATTTTAGCATAAATTCCAAAGTGAAATTAATTTTTAGGTCAGAATTAAAGATGAAAAATATGTTAACGTTCCTCCAAAAAAAAAAATAAGAAGAAAAGATTACCGATCACCGAAATGAGTGTGTAGAATGTAGCTGTTACATGTGTATTGGCAAAGGGAAAAAAAAATCTCATATTATCCGGTGTATTCGAAAGAATTTATTTAAATTTCTTTCGAATTTGAGAATTTAAAGCCGCAAAAAAGCACAAAGCAGTAATTTGTTGTCTCTTTCGCACATTGCGAAAAAAAAAACAACAAAAATGTTCAAGTAAACATTCCAACAAAACACCATCAGCTATAGTACAAACTAAACCGAACCGAATCAAACCGCATCGCATACGGTTGTCTCTTTTCCTCTTCCACACACACGTTGTACTTGCACGTACACACTTGCATCGCCAATACACTACTAGCAACTGCATGGTGTCACTTGAGCATGTATGTGTAAACTCTTTTCCGTCAGTTTGACACATTTAAGTGCGAACTGGCAAAAAAATAACAACAGAACCGAAACACACAAAAGCCCCAAACTGATATGAGTGAGCCAACAATATGTGATGTGATGCGTGCGAGTGATGCAACACGAACCGTTCACATTGCGAAGTGTTATTGTTCACGATTATGAATCAAATGAAGCAGCGATCAGTCTCATAGAGTCATTGGGCAAAATGGCCGAAAGTAAAGGTTCTCTGTTAGCAAAATCTGTACAAAAACATGCAGGTCGAGCCAAGGAAAAGGTATGTGTTTTTGTTTCGGTTTGATGAGTAACATTTCCCATTCATGAACCAAGTAAAAGAAAAAAAAAATAAATATATAAACAGCAGCAACAACTCGATCCACATTGTGGTGCTGCAACTGCATATTATAACAGCGACGATAATTTCGTGATTGTTGTCAAATGTCATAGCCCAAAACGTTTTAACTGCACAAATAAAAGCAGAAAATAATTTGCGAGAAGAAAGATAAGATAAAATAAAATAAATACGACAGGAAAGGAAAAAAATACACCAACAACCGAACGAAAGATGAATTGAACTACACACAATTTGTTTTGTGAATGATGTTAAATGAATTGAGTTTTAGTTTTTTTTTCGCGAATGAAAAATACAATTTACAAATAAATTGAATGCAAAGAATTTCGTTAAAAAGCACGCAAATGATGAGCAAAACATTGCTCGTAAAAATAGTGTTTACTAAAACGCAAGAAAAAAAGAAGCAAATTGAAAATCAAATTAAAAGGTACACAAAACAAAATAATCGAATAAAAAAGAGCCTTGGAATTGCGCTACTAAATAAATAATAAAAAAAAAAACAGAAAAAAAACATGTGAAATAAGCAACAATTTCGTCGACCAAAGAGATGACAATTGCTCACAGTGAAATAGATTACTTGCTGTAGGCGAACACAATATAAATCAGTGGTTTATTTTTTTATTGAGTTGACAAAATCTGTCATGCATTTAAATGCACAATGAAGCTGAAAACATATGACATGATAGCTTCTTATCACTGGTTGCTGAGTTCATTCGTATATGCAAGTGCAAAAATATAAATGTATAAATTTATCACACATTTATAGAAATCTTTTTTTTTTAACTTCAAATGCCAAATAAAATCGTCTGGTGAAAAATGTTCAAAAAAAAAAAAAAAAAATCAAAAGAAAGGTTCCGTAACCGAATAAAAATAGATTTTCGGCGATGTATATGCGTGTCGTTTACAATGTGTAATTCTGAGTGTGTTGCGCCTTTTCAAGAGTCGAATGTCTTTTCTTAACTCATGTGTTATAGAGTTATGTGATTGCATGACAAATAGTTTTCAAAAAAAAGAGACATAAAAAATATAAAAGGAAATTCAAGTAGATGACTGAGTAGAAACCAAATCGAAGAAACTTACATCGAAGAAGAATCTCACAGCAACAACTGATGACAATCTAGTTAATACGTTGCATACATTTTGTGTTGAAATCTGCAAGTGCATGTACCAAAAGATTTCTGAAATGTTGTACACAATGTATGCGAACACATTCCGTTGTGTTAAAATCGCTATGCGTCTAAACCAGTCAACCGAATGCCCTCGATCGGATCGAAATGTGGCTTGTGCCCAGCACACAAACACACACACATACACCAAATTGTAAAAACATAGAAAAATGTTGAAAGATGAGCGGTGAGAGAATTGGATTCATATAATATGTTTTGAGGCTCTAATTAATGTGTCGCCTATAAAAGCCTTACCGCCTTACTCGAACTTTCAGCTTCACGAAATAGATGAATGGCCTAATATTGTCGGTCATTTTCGTCACATTCGCAAGCAGCAACAGCAGCAGCAGCAGCAGCAGTAGCAGCAGCAGCAGCAACAGCAACACACAGAAACGCACGCATATATGTCAATCGCTCCGCATGAGCTATGAGTTGAGTTGAGTTAACGTGAAATGGGGAATTGAGTAGAGACAATATTTGCAGCGACAGATAAATATTCTATATATCCAAGCGGGCATGAGACAAAATCCGTTTGGCCAACCGATATAACCACATTGAACAATGTTGAATACACAAACAATAATAACAACAACAACTACAACAACAAATATCGAACGCGCGCTCGATTTCGTGCAAATGAGCGCAAAATATATAAAAATAACGGAAAAAGAAAACATTGGTCAAATCAGAGAGTTTCGAAAATCCCTCAACTCTTGAAAATTCACGCCGTGTGTCGCCTCGTGTGTGTGAGTTTGTCTTGAGTCGGTGCGTATCTTCAATTAAAAATAAATGTGAAATATGTCGAATTAAACGGCACGACAAAATAACTGCGACAGGAAGAGAGCCGCTTAATGAAAGAAAAAAAAAAAAACAATTTTGTGAAATGTGCGTATGCCTCATTTTTTGTTAGCCGCTCAAGTATGAACTCAATTTAGTGTGACTCAAAAAAGGACATCGCACCGGGAAATCACAATTTTATTTATGGATTTACAATGCATATGGGGAAAAAATACATACACGTTTTACCTAGATTTTGCTGTTGAAATGAACATCATCTGGCAACAACTGTAAAAAGCAGTGCGCATCAAGACAAAATACATCAAATAACCAGTCATGTCAGAGGGAAAATCGCTCGCAAATCGTCGAATACCGTTTTCATAATTTACCATTTCAATATTTGAAATTTTTGCATCGAACAATTTACGTGACATAATTTGTTGTCTGGATGGTTATTACAAACGATTTTTCGTTTTCCCATTGAAAATGTTTCATCGAGTTCATGTGTCATTTAGCGCGCAAAAACATTCACCGTGATTTTATTTTTGTCTTAAAAGCTGTCAATTGTGAGACATTCAAGCATACATTCAAGATTTCAAACAAAAAGACATTAAATGCGAATAAAATTGTTGATTTCATTGAATGCTCGTTCATCATCGTTTCGATACATTTAAAATCAAATCAATATGTGATTATTAAAAGCGTTGAATTTGAAATGGAAAGCACGATTTCAACTCTAAATACTGTATTTTTCCCTTAAAATGTTTCGTCTGTAAATTGTGATTTGCGTGCAAAAAGTAAATATAATTTATAGACTGGGTTCGGTCACAGACACGGAAAAAATGATACATTTGAATAAAAGGTTCATATCGTTTACGGTACTGAGCTATAAAATGTCAATCGAACACACACACACAGAAAGAGAGAGAGAGAGAGAGAGAGAGAGAGAGAGAGAGAGAGAGAGAGAGAGAGAGAACATATAGCGAAGCGGCAATCGGCATTATGCCAAAGTGGAACATGAGCTCATCGCCACTTCATTTTCAAAATCGAAACCGAGCGGAATATGCACAACTGGCACTGATAAATCGCAATACTCGAATGTTTTAACTCTTGAAATCAGTAGCACAGCGCAAACAAATATGCAATCTCTTTTCGTAAACAATATGAACGACGAGAGAGAGACAAAAAAAAAACACACTGAGAAATAATGCGCTAAACATATGAATCTGATCGGCTGTAGAATGTTTCCTCGACCTTTCACTAAACTGACGCGCTCATTTGATTCTTCTTCTTCTTTTGGTCATCACTTTCAGCGCCATGCATATTTTCCATCCATATTAAGCTGTTGCTTCTTCATTTCTGTTATCGGTCCGATAGTTTGTGGTGCTCGGACAAACAACTGTACATGTGATTCTTGTGATTTAAGTTTCCGTATTTGATATTGGGCTCGTTATTAAACATGGACAACAACAAAATACAAATGAATAACAAGACTGCTTGCATTCTTTTATCTCACACACATGTGAAGCATTGGAAATGCTTATGTTGAGTTTTTAATTTCACATCTCGTTGCTACAACAACAAAACAAAGTACTTCGATTCAATCATACATGAAACTGAAGCAGTACAAGTGAATGTTACAGTTTGCATATTTCTACTCACCGCACAAGCAAACACAAGCTCACCACCAGCACACATGTGATACATGCTCGAATATGAAACGACACACACGGTTGGGTTATATTTTTATCCATCTTGTTGTATAAATTTTTGCATTTCTCTCTGCGATACTTTCTCTTGAATTGCAGACGACAGAAGGAAATGAAAGCACTATATAATAAATGGGGAAGAGAGAGGAGGAGGAAGAGAGGGAGCGAGAGAGAGAGATACTAGCCAACCACACACACACACCAAATCTATATAAACCGAATGCCGTTCCATTTCAAGATGACTTTGAAGCGGCACAAATAATGTGCGTCCGCATTGCTGTGGGATCATAAGCAATGGCTCTAAAGATATATCCAAGAGTTTTTAACTCTTTCACACACCGAACATTTATGAGCGGACGTGTTCTGTATTGAACGGATACCACAACTATAGCAACAAAAGCGTCAAGTAAATATCCGTCTGAAGCATTGACCAGCCACAATCAATGCCAGTTAATGATATTTCATTGTAAGAATTGAGCTCCATACACCATATATTTATAATTGTATACAATATTGTGTTTACGATTAGCCAGCAAAAAGCCACTAGAAAAAAATTACTCTTCGCAATTGCCTCTTAAAATCATTATCTATGACTCTATTGGCTCCATTGGCTCCATTGGCTCCATTGGCTCCATTGGCTGTGATTATGCGTGTATTCCATTGGTGTGAAAGGTAGATAGAGAACGAGAAAATGTTGTTCTGGTTACTAGAGCGACGATAGACCATCACCAAAGTGTATAATATATGCATTAGAATTGATTAATTCGAAAGTGTTAAGAATCTCGCTGAAAATGATCACCGTTTAGTTAAGTGGATATGTGTGACGAATGAATTTAGAGAGTGTAAAACTAAAACAAAATTTTTGTTTATCAATTCCGGTAAGACGGTGTTGTGCAATGTGCATGCCACAATTGAATATCTCTTGAGCTAAACAGCATGATTCCCTACAAATTAACTCATGTTTACTTCATTTGTGGTTTGTAGGTGTAAATTTAGGGAAAAATTATTGAAATTAACAACAACAACAACACACAGTGAGGCAGCACTGAGCTCCACCTGATGCAACATCAGCGTGGCAAAAAAGGTCAAATGAATGCCAATCATCATGAAAGTGGCACAATTCATTCCAGTTCGATCGATAGTCGAATAGTTTCACCAGATAGTTTTTGTTTGTGTCTGTCTCTCTGTATGTGTGCATTGTTAGTCTAATTGCAATTAAAGTTAATTTCTTTTTTGGTAAATGATTTTTATACCGTATCAGGTGATCTTGATTTGATTGATCCCTATCGTTCATAATTGGTCGTAAAAAAAATGAACCAATCTCGATGAAAGAAAATGAGCAAAAATTTGCGCATTTTCGCTCATGCATATGCAATTCGTATATCAATCTGAAATTGAAATACACAAATGGTGATTTACAAACATCTAAATGCATCCATTTCGGTATGTAACATATAACGAAACCAAGTTAAATGAAACAAAAAATTACCAATTGAATTTTAAACAAAAATTAAAAATAGTTAATGCTTCTTAGTAGCGTTACAATTAAGGTATTTCAATTATGATTTGATTGCGCTCGTCTCTCTCTCTCGCTCTGTCTTGCTGCGCGCGATGCATAATTTGGCAACAAACATTTATTTATTGATTTTAAAATGAAGATATGCATTTCATGACGTGCACGAATGCATGCGATGTGCGCGTTCGCAATGAGCGTGCATTTCGATCGGGTGTTCGCCTGTGCAATGAACACGATGTAAATGCCACTAAACTGTGCAATAATATCGAAATTTGAGTGTGGGTGAGTCGCGGATGTTGTTTCCTGGTTTTATTTTCTTTGGCTCGTTCATTCAGCCAACAAAAATATACAATATGTATAATATCTCTCACTTTCAATGGTTGTTTTTTTAAGCTTAAAAACTCCATTGCGGCGCGATTACACTTGTTCAACATTTATTTCAGCAAAAATGACTCTCTTGTGCTCTTTTTGTTGTTATTGCTTTTGACAGTGAACTTACGGCGCGTGTGCACAGTTTCTTAAATATATTTAAAAAGAAAAAAAAACACCTCTGTATAATCTAGCTAGACTCGAAGCGCACACAGACATCATCATGGTACGCATATAGAATGAGAATCAAGTGACGAAGACGTAAAAACGAGAACACAAGTCACTTTGACTCAAAATATTCGAAAGATTGAAAAAAGAGAAGGAAGAGAGAGAGAGAGAGAAACACAAAAAAACGATAAACAAATGCTAATTGAATTGTGTATGGCCCGAAACTGAAATACTAAAATAGCTTTGGGTCGATACAACACGGAATCTGAAGTTAATTTTTTTTTTATTTTAGCATGCACAACATAGAAAAAAGTGGCCCGGCTCTCACTTCGATCACACATTCTATCGTCTATGCCGATGCAAAGTGAGGGAAAGTTTTGTTTTTCTCTTCTTTAGAAAAAAAACACTCTGTTTCAAATAAAAACGATGTAAAGAGGCATTAAAACAGCGTTTGACGGATCGAACAAAAATGTACAAATGTGAATTTTACACACCTGATCACCTGATCATTGATATATGCCCGACAGCCAAGGAAGCTGTTACACTTTTGATACCTTAATATATGCAATGTAGCCGGGGCAAAAAATTGCTAATGTGTTTTTTTTTTTGCTCGCCAGAACATTGAGTTTTGTTACACACAAATTTGGCGTTGTTTTCAAATCTCTGTAATAAAGCAGAAATTCGATATACGGCTCCATGATCTGCAGAAAATTTATTAAAATAATGTGTCAAACACATTCTCTTGTGTGTCATTTATCGATTGTGATTCTTTCTATAAATGTGACATAATAAACTGAAATGTTGTGATCATCGAATTGAATCACAGCCTAAATAAAAACGAATAATATATTGAATCTACAGCATTTATGAAACGCAAAAGTGTTGATTGCAAGGTGAAACCATCCAAAAAGACAATCGAAATGGTATGAGTCGTCAGTTTGCCATGGCTGTTTCAATTAAATAAACCAAAAAAAAAACACACACACACACATTTTGTTTTGTTGCTTCATCATTTCGCTGTTCTGTGGGTTTCAAATTTGGCTTTAACGCACCAAATGTCACTTTGGTCGATTTTTAGTATAATTAAAAGAAACTCGAAATGGCCCACGCCAATGTTACATAAATTCTTTGGCCGCGCTGCTATATCCATTGGATTCAAGATTTCTCTTCGCTTTGACTTAATATGGTGTGGTTCCTCTGTTGTGGTCGATTTTATTGTTGCTTGTGCGTATATTGTCACACAATGAAATCTATACAAAGAAATGATAATAAACGAAACAGACGTGTGTCTATCCAAAGTGGTCATATCATTCATAACATCTTGCATATCGTTGCGATTGAATGATTTGTAAGCGAAAAGCGGTCAGACCATATTTTGAAAACCGTTTGAAATTTACACACGAAAAAAAAGAAGAAGTTAGTTTCGAAATCACAACGTATCACATAATAGCATCCACAAAACAGCAAATGATTCAAATGGTTCTAAATCCACACACACACACACACACACATCGATTCAACAGATAGTTTTTTAATCACCATTGAAACGATACCATCAAATCATGTAGCAGACCGTAGTGTTACAATTCATTGAAATCGTAAAAAAAAAACAAAATATCGGCAACAACAACAATATTTCATTGAAAAGGAAATCGTAATTTACATTTCAATACACTTGTGTATATTAGACGCTATTTTTAAAATATTCTCTGCGAAAGCGATTATGTTTTGATTTGCGTTTTGATGTGTTGTTGCTGATTTGTTGTTGTTGTTGTTGTTTTTGTTTCAATTCGAATGTGTGCGCGATTTTCCCATACATTTTGCCGGCAGTACTTCCGAAACGATTCTTTCAATCGATTTCGACGACTATAAATTTTCATGGAATGAAATGCAAAGAGATAAACAAATTATCGACTTCAATGGCTATACAACAAAAAAAACGGGTACTAGAACGCATATCGAGCGAGTGTTTATTTCGCATGCATGAATATTCACTTGATTTAACTGGATCATTAAGGGCCGAATTGGCGATTTTTTTGTGAGATACAGTGAATGAAAATCCATTTAACAATCGATAATTAATTTATTCATGCGTTGTAGCGTGTGCGATATGGAATTCAAACAGCGTTTAAAAATTCGATTCAAATACACACACACACACACACACACACACACACCGTACACCGGCATTCGATTGGCCAGCCAATGTTTTTCGTCACGTTTCAAGTACAGATCGCTATTCGAATTCAAGTAACTTTTTTCGCATTTGTGTTTATGCGGTTTGTGTTTTTGTTTTGTTTTGTTCTGTGTGTGCAAAGGCTCTATCCACTGACCATAAATACGCATAGATGCAATGCAACCATCTGAAGATAAAAAATGCATCAATTGTAACGAATTAATGGAACAAGCGCACAATGCGCCGGCAACATATGCTTAGCACTTAGCATTCCAATGCTGTCAATCACCCAACGGAAAAAAAAAACAAATAGTGGAAGGAATGGGCATGGAGCTGGCCCGAAAAACACACACAAAATTAGAATAATTGCACGATTTCCATAAAATACGTGTGATGCGTGCATCAATGTATTCATTCGCAGTTGTGCTGTGTATTTTATTTCGTTTGCATGGTCAATTTTTAAACTATTCTTACGATTACTTTGAAGTGCTCAATCAAATTCAACATCTGTTGAGTCACATCACATTTGAACTAATGAGCGTTTACGACAACGAAACGGACGAAAAATTTCGTCTAGGATTTCATTGGTCGTGACGCATTGTTTTGATTGCCAAGTTAATGATATTTTTTGAAATTTTATGAGACAAACGACTGAAATAGGTTCTAAGTAGGGATATCTGGATATCCCTCCCAAAAAGTAGTACGACTTTTTATCAATTTTCTCAATATTTTTGTTGCTATTCTATGACATTTCATCAAATCGTATCCCAAAATGTTGGAGCACGCTGTTTTTTGTATCACACATATAGGAACAATGGAAAACGCATTGAATTTGTTTCTCTTTCTCTCGGAAAGTATATTTGATATTAAAGTCGAAACGAAATGTAAATGAACTGCAAATGATACAATCGGTGAAAAATGTAAATAAATTGGAAACAACAGGCTGGTCTCAATTCAACCAAAACAGGGTTGAGTGCCGTATACGTGATATCATGCCATTTCAAATGGATATTTCATTGGCAGCAACCGTGCAAACACATGCACAACAACAACAACAACAAAAATGATTGTAATTGCATTTGGATAAATCGTTCAAATGAAAAAAAAATCACACCAAACAAAACAACCAGAACGATTTCAGAGCAGATGAAATATGATTCGATGTATCAATGTGACAAAGGCAATGGCCAGAATTATGATGGACAATGTTTGTAATTTTTCGCTTGGGTTTGCAGTTTAATTCGCTATTTTTTTTTCTTCTCTCCTCTGCATCCAAAGATGTAGACAACAACACATTAATCCAAATCGAAAAGTTGCAGCACGTATTTGTCCATGTGTTTGTTAATTTGTGTTTTTCTCATTTTTTTCACCGTCTTTATTCAGACACTATGTTACGCAATGTGTGTGTGTGTGTGTTTTTTGCTCTTAAAGAAGTTGAACATTGAACATGTTTCAAATGCGATTCAGCCGTTGTTTGAAGCATAGCCAATGGCAGCATGCACATTGAGTGTGACCGACTTTGCCGGTGAATGGTGTTGAATGAACAGAACAAACAGTACAATGAACCTTTTTTCCATGAATTAATGTAGATTGATACACGGATAGAGATATATATATATTTCCACTTTTATGTTTAGATGGAATTCTCGTGTAATCGAAGGTTTTTCATTTCATTGAACGGTTTTCGCGTGGATTTTGGTTTTATGCATTTTTCTTCGTGTTTCAATGTTTTGTGAAAAAAAAAATGTTTGGAAGCCGATAAAAGGCTATTACCGCCACCGGTTGTGTGACATCGGCAGAAAAAGAGCTCGACGATACAACAACAACAACAAAAAAACAAGTCACAAACTGAATGTGCCAATCGAATTTCGAATCTCTGTTACAGTTAAAAGGAATCTAGGGCCATTCGGTTTACCATCTATGGAATTCCTTACAGCATAACGCGTTCAGTGCGTATGGTGTTTGCTGAAAAATATCCAAGCGAAAAATTCCACAACACACACACAAAAAAACGCTCGCACGCGGGAAAAATATCATTCGTAATTATAACCAAATTCTAACGGCTAACTAATTATCCCTTGTCGAAAAAATTTAGCACTTGCTTACTGAACTTGGGCAGTGGAAATGATGTTGCAATACGCGCAAATCAAGTGAATGCACGCATTTTTACTCGATACACACACACACGCTGGATTTAGCCGTAATGAGCGGTGCAATTTTTATATTTTCTTCCCTCCATTTATGCATTCTAGCATCGTGCGACGAATGAAAAATGAACAAAAACCTACATAAGAATTTAACGAACTTAAAAAAAAACACAAACAAACTGTATAAACAATTTTTTATTAAACATGATTGTACACATAATGAACATGATTGCCGGTGCATACCAGAAAGGGAAAAAACAGCACGGCAAAAATGTATTCATTTCTAAATTACTAAAAAAAACAACACACAAAGAGATTGCGTGAGTGGACGTAGGTTATGCCGTGAGGCATACACATTTATTGAAAATAAAAACCGATTTAACTTAAAATGTGCGGCTTGGAAAACTTCACTGCTATATGAAAATGAATCTGTTACCCATGAAAAGGTGTTTAACCTGAAACAAAGTGATTCTATAGTTTTAGCATCAGCATCGGCAATTAATTGAAAGACAAGTGAAGAGATGTGAGTGAATGAAAATGAGTACACACTTTTTTTTCTCTACTGAACTATTTCTGATTATAATACAAACTCATATAATGCGGATACATGAACATAGGTTCTCAAGTAAATACTCGTAAGGGGGGGCTTCGAGAACCCCTTTCAAATTGAAAACTTTGTTGAACATCAAACATCTCAAGAATTCGAAAAAAATAACAAATCATCAGAGGCGATTGTAACGATTCCTCGGGAGGGCAAATTTGACCTCACGTACCTAAAGATTCTCTCCAGGGATCTATATTTTATGCAACTTAAATCTGTTTGCCTGATTATGTTTTTAAATTTTGCGAAAAATTATAATATGTCTCTTAAATTGCATGTTGCTTTCGAAAATTAAGTCTCAAGTTTCTGGTGCTCAAATCTCTTGAATGATTAATTTCACAATTTTACCTGGATTATCGAACTGTTTTGTCGATGTTTTTTTTTCATAGAAACCTGAGATTTGGCATCGAGTAACTAGGTATTTCTGGTTATTTGGAACGGTGGATTGGCTTAAGCTATATTTTAATCAAAACGTGTCCATCTCTAGGTGAAATATTTGACAATTGTTCCTAGCGGTTTTTCGGAATATCATTTCGAAAAAAATGATGCCAAAAAACAAATCTATTTATTCAAACGGTGAATTGGTAATTTTTTTTCGAAACATACGTTTGGACGGAATGTAATGTTGCTCTCGATCCATTATTCATGACCTTGTCGTGCGTGATTTTTGTTGTGTCTGTTTTGTTTTGGAATTCGCATACGGTTCCACATTTTATTATAGAAATTGTAACATTGTTTGTTGAGTGCACTCCACATGGAAAAAACAACAACAACAACCAATTCAAAATGTATACGGATGGAGGTGAACGAAATGAAATGAAATATTATAAATACCATGGTATAGAATTCATTGTTGTACTGTATACTGTGTACAAGTCTATACACATGGTGCTCATTCATATTTCCGAACGTTCAACACCACCACCATCAACATCAACCGAATAACATCAACAAATAACAAAAGGCAACGAAGCCCTTGTTGACGTTTCAATTATTGTTTCTGTTGTGGCTGTTCTCGTTTCTCCATAATATACATAATGTCTACGCGATACAGATATTATTATGAAATCGCCGGTAGAATTTGTTCACAATACAAAATACTGAGTTCAAACCCGTATTTTCGTTATATATATATATATTTATCTATAATATTCTATTCAGGCCATTCATGCAGCTTAGAAACAGCCTACGTTCGACAATTGAGACAACAAAAAAATCTACAAGAAAACGTGAAATACTCAATCACTTTGACGTTGAGTGTATGAGGTGTAAAAACCGAAAAAATCCTTAATATAAAGTGTGTGTACATATGGAAAAAGGAAATGCGTCTGACGGGACGGAATACGAATTTAACGAAACGAAACAAACCAGCACCCGATTAGATCTGGTCTCTATTTTTGTAATATATTAATGGACAACTCTACGATTCTAAAAATATTCATCGGTAAATAACGTTGAAATGCTCAACAATTTTACTTGAGAATGAGATGGATTCGGTTTGGTTGAGTGTGAGATGCTGGCAAAGCTCCGTTTTACTTGATTGATTCTCACGTTCACTTTCATATTGTGTATCGAATACGCATTTTGTTCTGAAGTTTGTGAAACTCATCAGTGCAATAGAAACGCGTTTAAGCGAAGCCGAAAATGTGCAGACTTTTCAAATAGACAGCACTTCATTGATTAAACATTTTTCGTTGTTCTCTCGCAAATGTGCGATCTGAAACGGTTCTTGAACAGAAAGAATAATTTGTTATGACTTTTCGCTTGCTTTTCACTCGAATGTGCTTGACGATTATGTCGGCACCATTTGCGGACTGTTATGCGAACGCAAAGAGCATTTTCGTTGTCAAGACGAACACACACAAAAAAAAATACGTTTGTACTGTGTGCATGGTGTAGACATATATCGATTTTAAACTAAACACAACTGTGTGTACATGGGGTACAGTGTGCATAGTGCACGTCCATACACACACACACACACACACATACACACACACACACAAAACCATATTTTGCAGTTGTTTCTGATGTTTTAGAAAAAACCCAACAAATGAGTTTGTTTTTTTCTGTCGATTTATCTTCGCGTTTTTTTTTCATTCGTGCTCATTTCGCGCAGGAAATGTGAAATATGATCTCTAGGTCTAATTTGAAATTAAATGCACGCCACCAATTATCTGGCGGAGATTCACGAAACAAAAACGAGAAAAAAATGGAAATTTAAACATTTGTCATCATAATTTTTTGTTGTTGACTAAATAGCTTCAGAGGGGAGGCAAAATCATGTTTCTGAAAAAAAAAGTTCAAAAATTAATAATCGACTGAGAGAACCCTGAAGTTAAGTGATTTTTGGTAGTAGAATATATATATATATCTATCTATTTATGATTTTTATTTTGTTTTGTCTCTACAAATGAAGGCAACAAGCAATTACTGCTCTTTTGTATCGAATGTTAAATTAAGAGAAACAAATGAATTGTTATTTCTGAAAAAAAACCAACCCGCGTACAAAATCAAAAGAGTAATGCGATGCGATGACAATAGGCTTGGGCAAAGCCAGAAAGTAAAAAGTATTCTTTTTTTTTTTATTATTATTGTAAAGTGCCATAATGAAGTCAATACAAGTGACCAATTCTGTGTGGTGGCTTTTTTCGCCTCCACTCAATGAAACACTTGACAATCGCGCACACACGCTCGCACATGACACACGAAACGACTCCAACGAATGACAACAAACAATGAGGCATAAATTAGGTTGTTAAACAATCTTTGGAACTGTATAACGAGCTGTATATCCACTGCTTGCAATATTCAACGCTTTATTGCTCGCTTGTGCTTGATTCATTGCTACTTGTGTTCAGTGTGTAATGTTTTAGTCTCTTACTATTCGGTTGTGAACAAGTTCCATGAAATCGAAATAAAATGATAAAACACAAAATACCGATACGTCATCACATGAGAATGTATATGAACGTGTACACACACACACCACAGACACACACACAAGGGAATACGGAATTCAAAATCGGTGTAAAATGCATAAATATGAACTCAGTTCAAACCACAGTCGATCACATTTTCACAATTTTGATGTGATAACAATTGCTTAGATAATAGACTTCTTTCTGTTTCGGTTGTTGTTGTTGTTGCTGCTGTCGCAATTAGATATGACGTATAGGGATTGCGGTGCAGAAAAGCGATGCGCATTTTGTTATCCCATTTGTAGAGGAAACCGCACAACCGAATCGTCGTGTGAATTCCCAGTATTGGTTTTAGTTTGTTTCGAAAGCAAAACAAGCTGCAACATGTTTGTTAAGTACATGTATTATCGTGTCGAATGTTGATCGTATTTGCATCTTTGATTCACCTGAAAACACGTACGACGGTAACGTGTTGCTGGTTTTCAATGAAAAAATGAAAAAAAAACTGACTCAAAAACATTGATTTGACTACATTTAATTTGTTTCGTCGATTGATTTGGATGTTATCAAACAGTTTCGAGATTGGTTTTTTTTTCAATTAAGACCTCTTGTGCTTTGGTGCTCAGGGGCTGAACTAACGTATGTCGACGTTAACTGTACCATTTCTTGTTGCCACTTGTAATACACAACAATGTACAATTATAACTCAAATAGTTCAAACGATCACATTCCACGAGTGTTCATTTAAAGCGCTCAAAATTGTGTAAATGTGAAGGTGTTTGACTTGTTCAATTAGTCTGACAATTGAGACGATGTTGACGACATTCATATACTTGAGCTTTTCATCGAGGAAATAATAACCATTTATCACCCGGCATTGATGCCAGTTAGTTCGACACCATTTTCAATAACAAGTACATTTAATTAGTTCTAATTTTCACATGAATTGGACTTGATTACCGATTTTACCAATTCCAAATGTGCAATTATTTGTCGGCTGTCAATTACTAAATAATTGAACGAAAGAAAGAAAAAAAGAAAAGAAAATCGACCAGAAATGTGTTTCATTTCCTAATCTTTTGTTCTCTGGATGACAGAACATTCGATTTGATCATATTCCACGTTTCATATATATGTTTTTCGATTGCTATTGAATTTTAGTCCGATTTCAAGTGCACTTCAAAACAGTTTCTTGTTTGTTTTTCTCTAACAAAGAAAAGAGGAAATGTGATCTTTTGCATATTTACATTCAAGACCTGATATTAACTGTACAGCGCCACTTTTTGTTGCCACAACAAAGCTATTAGCGGTGACTTGGTTCTCGGTATGTTATTCATGGTAGAATTCATGTTAAACGATAACATTGAGCTCGGTTCGATGACATGTGTGTGCTCAACTGCACGAACATAAA
Source organism: Aphidoletes aphidimyza (assembly GCA_030463065.1). Taxonomy (NCBI): domain Eukaryota; kingdom Metazoa; phylum Arthropoda; class Insecta; order Diptera; family Cecidomyiidae; genus Aphidoletes; species Aphidoletes aphidimyza. Next base: position 6,764,972 of record CM059998.1, on the reverse strand, counting down.
CAAAAGTCAACATCGAAGGAAATTTTTCCATTTTTATTCAACCAATCAAATTGGCTATTATTGCAAATCGCCAGCCGCAATCGAGTTATATATGTCGTGATGAAATTTGTATACACAAATTCATTTTGGCACATATTTTTTGTTATTACGTCGTCTCTATGCTGCCACAAGCTCTCATTTTATTCTATTTCCATTCTATCGCAAGTCAGCCTCAATTTACAGTTTAATTACTAAACATTTCTACTTCAATTTACATTAAAATTCAATATCACACGTTGATTAAATTCTAGCATATTTTTTTTTATTCAACGGAATAAATGAAATTGGTTTTTCAAATTAGGAGAAAATTTCCGAATAAAAATTGTGCTAATTTTAGGTGTAAACACACACAACAAAAAAAAAAACCATGAATTTCTTGGCCAATCATCGTGACTCGTGACATTCCAATAATGTACACATTTCAAACAGTTCATTTGCTAACAATGTAAAATCGATACACAATTTTTCATGAAAAAAAAAAAAAACAGAATAAACCGAGATACAATGCAGAGATAGAAAAAATAGAATGATTGCCACGCGACGAATAACAGAAACAAAGTCTTTAGCATCGTGAAATCAGTAGCGCGCTCTGTATGAAGCACATGATTATTTATTTGTTTATCTATTTACTGGGCAAAACCTTTGGCTTGACGAACGCACTGGAACATGAAGCGCGGAAAAATGGATTTTGATGGTGCGCAACAACATGCAATGCCATACGTTGGGTTGGTGCTAAACAGCAAATTGCAATGACTATTTTAATTTTCCACACATACACACGTTCATTCAATATGCACACAACCACATTGGCATCGACACGGCCAAAGCAATACCACAAATCGACAACGTCAATGATGCATATGGAAATTAGTGTCTTGGGAGTTTACAAAAAAAAAAAAAACAGAAAAGAAATACCTGTTTCGTTGCATTGCATTCAGTATAATATAACTGAAAATGAGCTCATTTGAGGCGTTTGCTTTAAATAGAATAGACGACAGTCGACAGTCGACTGTGAATAAATTACAAAATTGAAATCGAAATGTAGATGCATGCGGCAGACGGATCATCCACAATGTGAATCCAATTGAAATGTGGCACTACCGCAGTTGTGGGCAAATTTGTGAATAATGGCATCTGAGTTTGTTGTTTCGGGCGAAGAAATCCAGTTGGCATGACTTCACACTTGGTTCAAGTGCTTGAACGATAACGGGCCAATTTAAAGCCTTTTAATTTCATTCATTCGAAAAATCAGCATCGCATACATGTCGATTGATACATCATTCAATTGTAAAAAAATGAATGTACGGCTAAATGGTTCTCAAGTGCTGATTAGCCAAGATCGATTATGATTATTTTTGTTGTGTGTGTTGTTTCGATTGGAATTTCCGCGCCCAAGCAAAACTAAGTTTCTTTTTGATCTATTTGTAACATTTCAACTATCGAATTCACTGCAAACTCATTCAAACAACAGAACTGAACTGACCGATGCAAGCTATTTTTGTTTGACATAGGAATTTATAAACAGTAAATAAAGAACTTTAATATGCGATTTTGGTATTATACAAGACGAATGCGATGCAAAAATTACGAGATATTTACAAGAAAAAAACAAAAAACAAAAAAACACTTGAATTAGCGTCAACCGAATTCTCTCAAGTATTCGCCATTAAGTATGGTGGAAAAGTGGTTTTTCGAGTGAAAATTCTATTTTCAATTCATTTCCGTTCAAAATAACCTGTTAACGCCGAAATTTCAAAATATTAGAATCGGTTTGAAAATGGAATTAAGTGGATTTGATATAAAAATGCATCGTTTGGTTGTTTAATCAAAAACCCCAAAATATTGCACAAGTTATCGTGAAACTGTAATTTAGCGGAACGACAGCCGCGAATGACGTAGTCATAATCATTTATTAAATATATTCATTAAATGTTATTGCGACTGCGACTGCGACTGCAATTGTGAATGCGATTAACATTATTCTAGGTCGGTTTACGTAATGGGTGATGAGAGATGTGCTCTCTCCATCTCTCTCTCTCTCTCTCTCTACCTCTGTACGATGTGATTCCATTGTTTAGCCCGTTGCAATTGTTGTAGATTTTTTTTTTTTTATTTACAATTTTTTATTTGTGTATATTTGAACTGAACGTATCACAGTTGATGATTTTTGCTCACAGACTCACTCACGATACACAGTCATCGCGATGCGATGCCATGCGATGTTGATTTCTTCAAATGTGCTTTATTACATTCATCACTACGTGCATTGTTTAAGCAGGCGATTTAAATTTAAATCACGCCAGCTGTACAAGCGAAATTTTGTGACTGCACAATTGCTAAACTTCAGTGGTGGAATAAAAACAAATAATACACAAACGCTTGGCAGATTGACTTGATGCGACAGAATACGAAAAATTGTTTCACAAAAGTTATAAAAAAAATGAACCAGTTGTGTGACTTCTCTTGTGAATGTATCTTTTGCATGGAAATGATTCGTTGCACTTTTTTGCTGCTGCTGTTGTTGTTGTTCTATCAATTGTTTACTCGTTTGAATCTACTCTGATTTTCTCATTTACTTACGTTATTTCACACAAAATACTGCTAATTTACGTTGCTGCGTTTTTCATATAAAACAAAAAACAATTCAAAAAACAAAATGAGGAACAAAGTTTTGTGAAAGAAGCGATAACTCTTCTTCGGAGAAGCACTTATGGTACAGGCACAAATGCTTATGCGCATCAAAGTGGAATAAATATATTTGAATTCATGGATCTACAGGTTCAAACCTGTTGCACAGTAAAACAAATGTTCGTATTTTGAAAAGTAACGCCAAAGAACATTTCCATTTGTTTATTATTGTTTTGTGCGAATTTAATCAAAGGTCAAAATCAATGTTTAGTCAAAATATACTCAGTGACACCGAGTCAGTGCAAATAAATGTTTTTGTTGATACGTTTTCATTGACTCTTTCTAACGGCATACTGATAATTATTTCGGTTTTATCAATTTGGCACAAAGACCAGAACTACCATTTGGGTTGTCTCATCTACACGTGTACGTATTTACTGAGGCGAATCACTTCATTTGGATTTTTCTTCGTCATTTTTTCGCTGTTGTTGTTATTGTTCAGCTTCTTTTGAGGCTTTATGCACGATTGTTTGCGTTCCTCTCACTTCAGAAATGTTTTAATGACACAACGAAATGTAATTAAATCTATAACTAATGCAGTGATAAGATGACCGAGCCGACAACAGCAACAACGAAAAGAATGTGGCCAAGAGAAAGGTGAAACTGCGGCGGTGGCAAGAATTATACCCAAAAAAACACAGAATAAAAAAAGAGCACACGGCATCTCTTTACTGAGTGTGTATTTTCTTTGTTCAAGTCAACAAAAAACCGGTCGCATATTGAAAGTTTACTTACAACTTGATTGTTGACGCTCCTTTGTTTAGTTCTTAAGCAATGGCTCAATTTTTAATATAAACTCAAATGGTACAAATTAATTTTGACAGTGTAAAATGATAGAATCGAGAGCGTCGCAATGAGATGCCAAGTATTTGATGTTAGAACTTCATTGCAATGACAATAAACATAATAACAGAATTCAAAAACGAATTTTATTTTATTATTATTATTATTTTTTTTTTTTATTTTTTTTTTTTTGATTTGAACATATACACTAGGGTATTTCCAAACCTAGGAAGAAAAAAAATGTCTAGTGTTAATTTAAAGTCCATAAAATTCTGGCATTAAAAATGGCACTCACTACGTTTAGCGATTGATTTTCAGACTTCCCGAAGCTAAAAACGGTTTCAATGTCCGAAAAATCCATCACTCTGAAGTGTTATTGCCAATAAAACATTAAAATACATACGGAAAAGAACCCAGTTAGGTACTCCACTCTTAAAGAGTTACTAAACCACAACTTCAGGAATAGCGGAAGCAACAAATTGTTGCAAATTAATTTTTGAATTAAATGTGAATGATTTGATGCCTAGGGCTGATTGGGCTGATTGGGCTGACGGCCGGTTGGTCTCTGCAATGTTATCGGAATCGGTAGATCAAACAGCGTACATAAGCCTAAGAAACACAAATCAATCGAATAAATCAATCATTATTTCATATGTGATTCAATCATTCAATACCTTTTATGAGTATGCACTTGGCGGCGACAACGTCGCGATGCCACACGGTCTTATGTGGATGTTGAACATCAGCATCAGCATCGAAATCGAACAGATGTTCGGCAGCAGCATTCACGATTTCACCAGTTGCACGGTTAATTTGCCATAATTTCTTATATGTCTTGACCTTGGTCAAGAGTAGTCCAACTGGTACATCTTCTGCTTTCACATCGAGTTCTTCTGCAATCTGCTCTCGTTCCATTTTCCGGAATGCTTGAAGTTGTCTTTTCCCTAACTGCGTCACAATTCTGGATGGCAACATCGCATTTCGCTGTGGTGTGCACATTTGGCACACTTTGAATTTGTCTTTTTTCGTCCGAACATCAAAGCGTCTGAAACATTTCGCACAAGTCTGTGATGAGTAGTATTCATCGACAGGTAGCACAGGGCAGTC
>CM059998.1:6140355-6147855 GCA_030463065.1 Aphidoletes aphidimyza | reverse complement strand
AAGTTGGGTTTTGGGTTGTTAGTGTTTTTGGTGGATTTTAATTGAGGTCCATTGTTGGGAAGTATGTTGGTTTGTGGTGGATTTGGGGGGGGGGGTTTTGGGGCGGTGCCGGGGTTTAGGCTGGGGGAGATGGGAGGCGGGAGGGGTTTGGGGTGTGTCTATTGGTTAATTTGGGAGGGGAGGAGGGTGGGAGGGGGGGCGGGGGGGGTTGGGCTTCGGGGTTTTGGCGGGTTATGTTTTTCATATATATAGTGATTGGGAATTATTGAATTTGTATTTATATATTAAATTGATATTTTATAGAATTTTATTTGTTTTTGTGTTTTGTTTCTCTTCGGAAATTTTAGTTCATGTTTAACGAAATGGCGCTTAATGTTTTATGATGTAGGAGGGTTATTAAAAATTTATTATTTTTTAAGGGGGGGTGGGATCTAGATAACGGGGAAGCGACGGATTAATGGGGGGTGGTTGGGGGGTTGTTGTTGGGTTTGGGTGGGGTGTGAGGGGGTGGGGGGGATTGTTGGTGGAGGGGGGGCGGGGGGGGGGTGGGGGGGGGGCGGGGGTGTGGGGGGTGGTGGGTGGTGGGGGGGGGGGGGGGGGGGGTGGGGTGGGGGGGGGGGGGGGGGGGGGGGGGGTGGGGGGGGGGGGGTGGGGCGGGTGGGGGGGTTTTTTTCTGGTTGGGGGGTTTGGTGGGGGTGGTGGGGGGGGGGTGGGGGGATGTGGGGCGGTTGGGAGGAGAATTTTTCACTATAACTAACTACATAACCAATTGTAATATGCGCTGAAGATGATAGTGTCCGTTTGGTGCTTTTTGCGAGATATGGTAATAAAATTGAGCGTGTATAAATAATATATTTTAATATAAAAAAAAAAATAAAAATTACACCCTGATTTTATTTTTCACGTTTTAACATTTTTTTCCCGAAACAATAACTTAGTGTGGATAATAATGTGCGTTTGGTTCTATATGGTGTAATTTTCATTCTCCCTGTATATATCGTCCGCTTACTTGCATGTTTTTCATCGTTTGTTTTGTCTTTGAGTTTTTTTAATGGCGGAGTTTCTCATTCTGCCAGTTTGTGTTTTTTTTTATTGTTTTTTGTTCAAACAGGATTCGTTTGTTCAAATACTCCTTATTATTACCACCCCCCCTCTCTCCGGGACCTGGGTTTGGTTTGCTGTTTCCCACACTGGTTATAAGAGTTCGGGTCGTGGTGCTGACTACATAAGTTTTTTTGTTCTTGTTATAATGACGATTGTGGTTCCTTGGTGTGGGGTCGTTCGGGTTGTTTATCCCTTGTTTTTGTTTTTTTTTTATTTTTTTTTTTTTTTTTTATTTTTTTTTTATTTTTTTCTTACGATTGGGTCTGGCGGCTGGTGGGAGCCAGTATTTTAAACCCGTTTGTTTTTTGCCCATTGGTGTGGGGGGGGTGGTCGGGGGGGGGGGCATGGGGGATGGAAGGGGTTGGAGGCTGTGCTTTTGGGGTTGGATGGGCCAGTGCGTGTTGGAGGTGTGGCTGGGGGGTAAGACACGAGGTTTGGGTATCGGAGGTTTTTTTGGTTTATAAAGCTATCAGCTGGCTGGCACACAACTACATCTTAAGGTTGGTTGATAGGGACTGGTGGTGGGGAGTGTGGTTTGATTGGTGTGTTTGTGTTTGTGTGTGTGGGGTGGGTTCGTGTAGGGGCATGGGGTGGTGGTGGTCTTTCACGATGGGTTTTGGTGTTGCGTAAGACTTCTATCGGTAATGCGTGAACTGTGTGCCACCACAATGCAAACACATACTTCGCTACTTTCGTTTGTTCAAAAACCTCCTTTGATTTTTTTAAAGGGTTTTATATATCCTCTTTCTCCATATTATTCCAAAGCAGAGCAACTTTATTATCGTTTTTTTCTTTACCCGTACAAAATATGATTATAAATTCTAGGTAGAAATATCATTGATAAGGCATATTATAAAAAAATGTGGTTGGTTTTTTGGTTGTTTGGCCATCATTATATTCGTTTTTGATTGTGAATTTTGGCATTGAATTCGTTGAAATTTGATTGGCTTTGGCATTGAGCTCTTAATAGATTAGTGTCAACCAATTTTTCATAAACCATAATAGTGTTAATGCTTCCAATTCAATAATGCATTTGAAGCATCCAAAGTGCTCAAAAGCTTTGGCATTTTGTGTTCCTGTCGCCCACGGCCAACCGTCTCTCTCTCTCTCTCTCTCTCTCTCCCGGCTGGAATGTTCTGATTTTATGAATAAATTCATCTGGTTGGGATTTTTATGCTCGCTATTTACACTCTGTCACCCGTTGCTATCATGAACCATGTTTAATTATCATATTCATTTCAATTAAATTAAATTAAATTAAATTAATTGAATTTTGAAAGCAAATCTAGTGTTAAATTTTTCATTTAATAATGTTGATCAAATGAGTTGTTGTATTACAAATTAAGATTCCGGCGGTAGGCGTCTCATTCTCTGTGTATTATGATTTATAGACCTATAATACTCTATGCCTTCCTCACCTTCCCCAAAACCATGTGATTTACTCCATTTGTGGTTGCACTGTCATTCACGTAATAGAATCCCATTGTTTCCATGCATCTTGACGTGGTGCGCATTCATGTTCACAAGTACACATAAAATAAAATAAAAAAAAACTACCGAATTGCTTCGAATATCTGCGTCAAGTGTTGTGTGTGTAGGTGTAAGTGAACAAGCCAAAAAAATGTGCACGATTGTGTCGAGAATTGTGAGATACTGATGACAAGAAACAACCGATGGATGTTCAAAATATTAACACTGCGCGGCAAACAATGACAATGATGTGAAATATCACTGGGATTTCACTCAACAAATTAAAGTATATTTGTGTTTCGTTTGTGTCATTTTTGTGGTGATGCCATTTTCGAAGATCGAAAGCAATTATTTGAACTCGTTTTCGTTGCCATTGTTTATAAGTTTATTACAATACAATCGGTACAACGCCATTCAAAATACTATTTAAATGTTCATAGTAAACAATTTACACAATTTGCCATTAATTAAATATTTTGCACACAGTTGCGAGGTGGGAGGGGGGCATATGTGTGTGTGAGTGTGTGTTATTGTTTCTTGGATTTCAAACGAATACACATCGGTTAAGGCTGCTTCGAATGTGAGAGCCAACTTCCTTAATTTGTTGGTTTGTTTTATGTAGTTGAATTTCAATGAGCTCAAAGTGTTCAATCCACTGCTGCCACTTTTCACAGTTACATATTTCATGAACTCTCCAGAGAAATTATAACACTATGTAAATGATGCGGTGCACTTTCGTTGTGTTTGTGTCCGCGTGCGTCTATACGTGTGAGCGATAATAACATACTCGGACAGTACTGTCAGTGTCGAGAGGCGAGGGGCCCGCATGGGCTTCCCTTCCGAAGGTTGTGTGCTATCTTGGGGTCGTGAGTGTGGGGGGGTGAGGGGTGGTTGTTGGGGTTGGGGGGGTGGGGGACGTTGGGTGGTGTAGAGGAAGAGTACTTTCAGGGGGGGGGGAGAGAGGAGGAAAGGGAGCAGGAAATAAGAGGCAGAGGGAGAAGAAGGGGGGGGAGGAGGGAGAGAGGTGGGAAGCAGGGGGGGGGGGGATGAGATACGCAAAGGTGGGGGACGAGTGAGGGAGGAGGGACGGGGGGAGAAGGATGAGGAGGGGGAGGGGGGGAGGAGGCAGGAGGGGGGGGGGGGAGGGGGGGGGGAAAAGGAAGGGGGGGGGGCCGAAGGGGGGGAGATAAAATGGGAAAAAGGAAGAGGGGGGGGGGGGGCGGGAGGGAGCAGGGGGGGGGATGGGGGAGGGGGGGAGGGGGGTGGGCAGGGGGGGAAGCGGGGGGGAAAAAATGAGCCGGAAAAAGGCGGGCGAAGGGGAGGGGGGGGCGGGGGGGGGGGGGGGGAATGGGAGGGAGGGGGGGGGGGGGGGGGGTTGGGGACACACGAGGGAACAGAGGGAGGGATAGTGGGGGGGGGTGGTGGCCTCTGGACGTTGTGGTGGGTTTTGTTTGTGTTTTTGTTTCGCGTTTTGTTTTTTTTCGGGGGTTCGGGGGGGGGGGTTGGTAGGTGGGTGGGTGTTGCGTTGGGGGGTGGCACTGGCTGTACGTGGGTGACATTGACGGAGGGCAGGGGGGATAGCGCAATGGTGTGTGGAGGGGGTAGGGCGTAGGGGGGACTATAACGACACACAGGTATTGATAGATATATTGGCTCTTTCATACTGGAGAGAGGGGCGTGGGGTATCGTCTTGGGCCTTTTGGTGTTAGTTGTTGTGTTTTCTTGTCAACATCATAATATTAGAGAGGTTTCTCACTTTATTATGTTCATAATTTGCGTATAATTTGGGCTTCGTCGCGAGGTTGTGATTTGATGTGGTGTGATGGACTGTGCTGCTGCGGTCGGGCGGGGGTGGGTTTATTGTGGTTTGAATAGCCTTGCTGACATGGTGGGGTGGGGGGGGGGGGGGGTTTGGGTGGGGTGGTTCGCTTTTGGTTTTATGGGATCGGTTGTTGGCATCGACATTTCTTTGTCCTCTGCCTCCCGGGCTGTTACCCATCCAAATACTTGATGTCCTCATGTACTGATAACGATAGTGATTGCTTGTTTTTTTTTTTATTTTTATTGTTTTTATTTTTATTTTTCTTTTTATTTATTTTTTTTTTATTTTTATTTTTTTTTTTTTTAATTTTTGTTTTTTGTTTTTTTTTTTTTTTTTTTTTTTTTTTTGTTTTTTTTTTTTTTATTTTTTATTTTTTTTTTTTTTTTTTTTTTTTTTTTTTATTTTTTATTTTTTTATGTTATTTTTTTTTTTTTTTTGTTTTTTTTTTTTTTTTTTTGTTTTGTTTTGTTTGTTTTATTTAAAAAAATATATAAATACTTAAAAAAAATGAAAAAAAAAAAAAAAAAAAAATAAAAAATAAAATATAATAAAATAAATAATAAAAAATAAAATCAAAAAACGATCTAATATATTTGTAAATATTTTTGTTGCTCTTGGTTAATTTGTATTAAAAGTATATTTAATCAATTTTCTTCGCATCTACGTTTTTTATATTTGTTTATTTTTTTTCATTTTTCTTCGATATATATTGTATAATATAATATTTATTTTCCGATATTAAAAAATATAAATTTAATTTTATGTTTTTTTTTTTCCTCGGTACCTTATTTTTATTTTATTTATTTTATTGATATATTTTATACTGATTATCTTATTATTTAAACATTTACTTTTAACTTCGATTACTTTGAAAACGCTTTAGTTTTTTTTTTTTATGTCCTCATATCATTTTTTTATTTTTTTTTTTTATTGTTATGTTTTTTTTCTCACTTCTAAAAACAGATAAGAAAGAGAACACGCGAGAAAGGAAGAAAGAATTACTAAATCGAGGATAGATGCTGTGAATATTAGAACTAAATAGGCCCCAATTATACTACTGATATAGTTTATTAATTGTATGATTACGGATTTTTGGAATATTTAATAAAAATTAAGAAAAAATCTGGGGTTATCGTGGTGAATAATAATTTAAATTAGACTCCCAGTATGTAGTCGATTATTTTGTGCTTTTATTCTACCTCTAAATTTGGAAAAAGTCCGTGTGATCCCTCCAAATGAAAATGGGACCCCTCAATTTCAAGCCCCCGAGAACGTATAGCTAGCCCGGACAGGCCTGTAAGCAGTTTACTGCTAATTGAGGAATTCATGTTTACATGCAATTTTATTTTTTTTTTTTTGTTTAAATTTTTTTTTTTTTTTTTTTTTTTTTTTTTGTTTTTTTTTTTTTTTTATTTTTTTTTTTTTTTTTTAGTTTTATGGTATGTAAGATATTAAAGAATCATGTGTGTAATAATGTTTAGTTTTTCTTGTTATAAGACGTTGTATGTAAGTCAGTGTTTTCATTTCATTTATTTCTTGTTCTCGTTGAAATTCAAAATTGGTGATTAGGAAATCTAATCTGTAAACATCATTTTTTATATATCTTTCTTATAAAAATTTTGTTACACCTCATATTTAAAAAGTAATATAGTGTTAGATCAAAAAAAATATAACAGTGTAGTTATATTAATTAAGGATAATTTTTGATAGCAGTATCTAAGTAGCATACAATTATATGTCTACTTATTGTCTGTTTTTGTTGGTATTGTGACGCTATTGCGACCCTGCGGTGCTCAATTGTTGAATTTTTTTTAATATTATTAAAATAATTAAATTAAATTGTTTGTGAGGGTTTAACTTTTTAGGTCGTTTTTTCAGGTTGTGGTCCTGCTGGGACACTCGTGATTAATATTAGATAAAAAATTTTATTTCATTGCTCATGTCGCGTGAGACTAGAATGCTTGATTTGTGCGATGCATATTATGGTGAATTGTCGTAACCACAACGAATAGCTATATACGTATGATTGATAAAATATTGTAGTACTTAATATTTTTTTTAAATTATATTTATAAGATGTTATTATTAAGACTGTAAGTTATATTAAATTAAAAACTATTTTAAAATTAATTTAATATAATTTTAGTTATAATTATAATATTAAAAATTATATTGATTATACTCCGTTAAATAAATATTTTAATTTTATAATAATTATAAGAATATATAATTATTTAAATAATAGAGTGATAATATGTTTTTAGTTAGAATTAATTATAACTTGGAAGAATCAGAAATGATAATTTTTGATATATCTACGATAAAGTTAGCTTTGCTTTTTACCATATATTACTCAAACGTTAATAAATACACACAATTTATAGCTATTTACGTTTATCTTCTTAAGTCGCCCATACCCATATGGCAATCTATCTGTCTAAAATAATAAAAATAAATACGACCTAACTAGAAACAAGTATTATTTGCTGAATAAAAAATAGATTACAGAAAATAAAAAAAAATAAAAAAAAAAATCTTTATAAAAAAATAACTAAAAAACTGTAAACACCTACAAATAAGAATACATTGACCAAGTAGAGGCTCCTAAGCAATAAATATCTGATAATGTTTAATTGAACGCTTTCATCTCTAACATAACTATCCGTCAGTGTATAGGATGATAATAAAGGGAAAGCTAAGAATGAATACGTTACTCTAAAGAAGGATATTAAAAAATATGTAAGTGGATTAGTAAGTCTATGTCTAATTCAGCTGTGATATCATTACGCACATTAACTAATGCAGGCTATTAATATTCACAGAGATATTCTACTTATTAAGAATGTATACAAGCCCTATAGTATATATGATATGTTAGAACGAAAAATATTAAATAGTGAAATTTAGTTTCTGCCTGACTCGCTTCCAGTGATATAAAAGAACGAATTCATGTCGTGAGAAAGATAATATTGTTGATACAGTTAATTAAATAAATCAATATACTTGTAGTTTTGGGAATTTTAATTCAGATTGCGAGCGATGGAGTAGATAGGATACATGGTACCAAATTGACACACTCAGCAGGCTACACCTCACTAGTACGC
>CM059998.1:6137046-6140255 GCA_030463065.1 Aphidoletes aphidimyza | reverse complement strand
GCGGGTTTGTGGGGAAGGGGCAGGCGAGTCAAAAATGGTGCGGAGGGGGAGCGCGTGGCGCGGAGGCTAGGGTGTGAAGATGGGGGCGCGAGTAGGCGGAGGGGGTGCGGGAGTTAGCTCGGGCCGACCGATGAGGACCAGCCGGTGTTGGCAGGGTGGTATAGGTGTGCTCGCTGGGGGGGGCGCGTAGCGTTGGCGACGGGGGGCGCAGCAGTAGCGAAGATGAAGATGGGGTGGCGGAGCATTAAGAAGCCGGGTCGGTGGGGGGGGGTTTGCCTCCAGGCCACTCGTGAGATGGATATAATTGTTGTGTTTTACTGTCCTCATGGCTAGAATTTTTTTTATCGTCACCGGTAGTGCCATTTTTCGCTTGTCTTTTTTCTCTTTTCTTTATTTTATTTTCAGAAGAACTTTCGGAAGGAATAATTAGGGATATAGCAGTAAAGAGTGGAGGCGGGATACAGGGAATCGTAGATATGCATCTATGATAATAGCTACGGCGAGGTGGGTAGTTGTGGTTGGCTATTTGGGGGCGGGGGTTTGTGAATGATTGGTGACAGATTTTGGCTCTATTATTTGAGTTGGATTTTTGATCCGAGTTAATATGAAAGAGGTGAGGGGGTTCTATCGGCAGGGGTCTCGAAGGTGGGGGAGCGAGGGGGCGAGTGGTGCCTGATGGCGGGCTGGGGGGGAGCGAGGGAGGGGAACCAGTAATTACAGGGGACTACCTTAGCGGTCGAAGTGAAGCTAGGCCGTGAAATGGAGGGTTGGCGTAGTTGGGGGGCGCGGGCGTTTGAAGGGGAGTAATTAGGTGTTTACGGCTTTATGTTAGTTAACTACTGGAAAGGGGGTATTAAAAACGTAATGGGGATGGGAATTATTTGCGTGTCATTTTAAAATCAGTTCTGGGGGGAGCGCGGTTGGGGCCGGAGGGGGGGAGTCGTTTGTGTATAGTTGCCGCTGGTACTAAATCGTGAGAGGGATAGGGGGGTGGGGTCTGGGTGGGGATCCGCGGGGGGGGGTGGTTGTAGGTGGGGGGGGAGAATTCGGGGGTGGGGTTCAGGGTTATATTGGGTGTGGGACGGTGGTGGGAGGTTTCAGTGCGGGGGTGAAGGGAGGTGATAGGATTGCTATTTTATTTTGTTTGTATTCATTCTGGCTATTTTGTTCCATTTAAAGTCTGTTTAACTAGTTATTTCGTTGGTAAGTACGAGAGTGGCCAGCGGAGAGGGGACGGGAGGGAGTGGGGAGGGGAAGGGGGTCGGTGGGTCGGGAGGGGGGGCTTCGGTGTCGTTGGGGAAGGGGTTTATCGGTAAACCTGAATTTTGGGTAGGGGGGGGAGGGGGAGGGGGGTAGGGGGGGAGTCGGTGCGGATTTAAATGATATGGTTAGAGGGGGGAAGGTATTGGTGGGGGGATGGGGGCGGAGTTGTTTTTTAGGGGGTTGGTTGTGTGTATTCTAGTGCTTTTTGTCAGGGGGGGGGGCGGGGTGGGGGCAGGGCTGGGAGGGGGGGGTAGTGGGGGGGGCGGGGTTGAGGATGAAGGGTGGACGAGGAGGGGGGTGTGGGAGGGGGAGGGGGGGGTTGTCGGGGCGGGAGGTAGAGTAGAGGAGTGATGGGGGCTTGGAGGGGGGGGGGGTGACTCTTGGAGGGGAGGGGGGCGAGAGGAGGGGGATAGTGCTGTGGGGGGGTGAGGCGGGGGGGTTTTTGGGTGTTGGGGTTGTTTTAAACCATTTTATTAGGGGGGGGGGGAGGGCGAGAAAGGGTGGGTTTTATTCTGCGGAGGGGATGGGGGGGGGGTGGAGGGGGTTGGGGGAGGTTGGTGGGGTGGGGGGGACGTTGGGGCGGAGGGGGTGGGGGGGTGTAACTTCATGTCAGGTATGGCAACATGGGAGGTTGGAAAGGGGGGGGGGGGGCTCATGAAGGAGGGGGGGCGGGGCGGGGAGGGGGGGGGGTGGAGGGGCGTGGAATCCGGTGGCGGGGTCGGGGGAGGGTTGGCGGTTGGTGTGGGGGTGGGGGGCGAGTTGGGGGGCGGGGTGGGCGAGGGGGGGTTTGTAAGGGGAGGGGGGGGGGGGTTGGTGGGGGGGGGGGGTGGAGGGATGGGTAGGGTTGTGGGGGGGTTGTGTGAGGGGGAAACGGGAGGGGGAGGTTAGTTTTGGGGAGTTTATTCAGTTATGTGGGGGGTCGTGATGGGGGGAGAGTTGGCGCGGGAGGGAGTTTTGGAGGGGGAGGGGGGGGGGGGGACGTCGCGAGGGACGTCGGGATGTGAGGGTCTATAGTGGGGGGGGGGGAGGGGGGGTTGGTGTGGAAGTGGTGTTTTAGAGGGGGTATTTTATTTTTTTTATGGTTTTATTTTATGGGGAGGGCTTTGTTTTCTCAGAGAAATATTGAAAAGTTGTGTTGTTTTTGCTTCTTTTTTTTCTGTTTACCGTTGTGGTGGTGGGAGTTTCTTTTTGGGGGACGGGGGGGGGAAGGGTGAGGTGGTGGGGTAGGGAGGAGGAGGGGGGGAGGGGGCGGGTTCGGTGCGGGGGGGGGGAGCGGTGGGGAGGGGTCGTGGGGGGGGAGGGCATGGAGGGAGTACGGGGGGTGTGGGTAATTTTATATTTTTTGTCGAGTTTTATTTTCGTAGTTATGATAGTCTTTTTTTTATTTTGGTTCTCTTTTAGTAACGGCGCGCGGGCTCAGGGCCGGGAATGTGGATAGGGGGTTGAGTTTAGTTAGTGTTGTTCAATTGGTCAGTGGGTCTAATGTTCTTTTCTGTTGGGGGGGCGGCGGAGGGTGGGTAGGAGGGTTTGGAGAGGGGGGGGTGGTTACGGGGAGGTGTTGGGTAGAGGGGGGGGGGCGGGGGCGATGGGAAGGGGATTGCGCGCGGGGGGGTTTATAGGTGAGAATAGTTAAACGGGGGGGTGGGTTGGTAGTAAGGGTGGTAGGAAACCGTATGGGGAAGCGGTCGTTTATACTGTTTTTTCTTTTAATAACATTAGTACTGACGTAAGGGAGCGGGGGGGCGTCAGGGGGGTGGTTGGGCGAGAGTGGTAAGCGGGGGCGAGGGTGGTGGAGGGATTCTGGACGGGCTTCTATGTTTATGGGGAGTTGCGAGTGTATGGAGTGAGAGGGGGGATTTGTATGAAATTTTGTTCGTTTTTTTCGGGTGCAGGAGGAGGAGGGGGCTAATGATGGGGATTTTAAATTTTTTTTTTGTTCTTTGTTT
>CM059998.1:5389119-5406946 GCA_030463065.1 Aphidoletes aphidimyza | reverse complement strand
CAAGCACGGTGTAAACTTGAATTAAATACATTGATGACATTATAACAACACTGTATATTTTCACACAAATCCCAAGAATATGAACAATTGCAACAAATGCGCGTTTCATCATGTATATTTAAATGAGTTTTAAAATTCTTTGGATGATATAATTTTGGATTATGTTGCATCATTTTTTATTTTTATAGTTTTAAAACAAAAACTTTTTTTCTTTCGCCGATAAGACTTTCGAAGCAGCAACAACAGATAGAAAAAAAAAACATCCGAAACAGTCAAAAGTCCAAATTATACTGAATAACAAAAACTCAAAACAGTAGTTACATTTTTTTTTCAAACTCAAACTAAAACCAATTAACATATATAACAATAGAAAAAACCTATTTGATACGCATGAGTAATTTGAATATCTATGCTATGACTTTACGGATCATTAAAATGTATTTTGTATGTAAATGAAACACATAAATATATATGTGGCGTATAGTTATCGCCTTAAATTTTATTCGTTTTATTTTTTTTTTCAAATATATGATTATGAACTAAAATGAAAAAAAATATTAAAATTTAAATTTTATGGAAATGAAGGATAGACATTTCTATCTTTATCTATAATCAAATTGTAGGTAGGCGAGAACTGCAATTGATTGTGATAAAGCGCTTTTGAATTTTCCCTCAAAACGCAGCGCACCGCTATTTAGGAAATTGCCACAATCGTTATCACGATCTGGTGTTAGGTCGTATGCAAGTATAAATCCGCCATTGTTGAAAAATTTTCTAGTTATGATATTTGCCTTGTCCGATTGATGTAAATTCAACTGACGGAATAATTGATAGTAGCCATGTTGTGACAGCGGATTTTCTGTTGCAGTAAAATCAAATGTTAAGTTTCGAGGTGCAATATCGATTCCATTTATTGAAGCTGAAAATGACTCCAGATTGAAGTGTTGAAAGTTGAATGGATTTTTTGAAAAATTTCCATTGTAAGCGTCGCTATCTACAAACGCAATTAACACTAGCTCTGGAAGAGCTCCATTGCAAACATTGTCCCAGGCAAAGCTAGTCAAATCTTTTGAGACTGTGTAATGTCTCACTTCGCATCGTTTATAATTATAAATTGCATTTTTTCCACTCTCCAAAATTCTCTGCTGACTCAAACTAACTTCTGGATTCAATTTTATGTGATCGATAAATAAAGTAGCATCAAGGATTTTTAGTTTTGATAGATTACTTGGTGTACTTTTCATCAAAAAGAAATTCGGCTTATGAAATTCAAATGTTAAACCAACATCTACATTGTTTAACAAGAATTTCGATGTATTTAACATATCCAAATGTAAGCGACCAACAAGCTCAACACTTTTATTCGGTTGAAACAACATTCCACGTTTCAATAAACCTTCATTTGCTGATGAAACACTATCAAATTGACCTGGCGTATCAGGTGTAAAGCATACACCATCTAGAATCACTTCACTATTAACACTATCGAAATTCAAAATATTTTCAATGTATGCTCGATAAGCATAGTTTTGTGTGTTTTGTCCAATTTGTTTTCCGTTCAATGTTAATGTGATTTGACGAAACAAACTATGCAGCAAATTATTCACAGGCATGGTGATTAATTCATTTGCAGCTATAGTATCTGTTGTATATTGTACACCATCTTTATTATAATGTTCCATTTGAACCTTTAGAAGTAAGTAAATACTGCCTAAATTTCTGTAATCATCTCCATAACCTTGATCTAAAAATTGAATGACATCCGATCCTTCAATCGAAGATAATGGTTTTAATGCAACTTGTTCTGTTTTTAAAACTGAATACTGAACAGGTTTTGGTTCAAACAGCATAAGCTGATGCTTTGCACATTCGATTGACATTGTTTTTTTTTTTTTATTTTTTTTTCACAAAGAAAATTAATATTTTGTTTTGAAAATATCTAAAATTCTTTTTTTGGTTGATCTGGTTTTATTTCGCCTGGATTTGGCTGGTTTTGATTTTGATTTCTTTTTACCAGCACCTGTTTGCCTTTTCTTTCTTCCTTTACCCACTTGTCGTCTTCGTTTTCCAATTCGAGCAACGATCGATCCAACTCTACGCCTCGACACAGTATGTGGCGAACGTTTTTTTACCGCTGTTTTTATAACTTTTTTTTGATTCGATGATTGGAATCGTTTGAGTTGAAGTGGCGAGTGTCCGATCGGCATTATACCACTACCACTCTGTGGAATTTCTCCTCTCGATCGTTTAAGTTTATTAATTGCTCGTTCACTCAAATTGTTTATCACCTTTTCACCTTCTTCGTTTAAAATTGTTTGTAGATTTTTTGAACCAAGTTGACTTAGTATGGACGATCCTGCACGTAGACCTTCTTGTGTGATAGCATTTACACCTGATTTTAAAAGTGGTTTAAAATATCGAGTTGCCGAACGAAGAAAATTGCCTAGACCTGTTCCACTTTGCCAATGTGGTCCTCGATACACTTCAATATCACTCAGACCGTTTCCGGTTTGATTTCCAGAATACAACTGAATGTAATGTGACATAGTTCAACCTTAAATACTACATAAATCAAAAATACACCTCTATTTATACTCAAATTCTTTTTTTTTTTTTTTTTACAATTTTTTGAATAATAATTGTAGATAAGTTGGTCGTATATTATCACTTCTTATGAAAATATCATCTCCTCGATTTTTAATGATGATTGAAATACTATCAAAATAGTTTCGACTTAGTCGATAGAATTCAGGTTTCTCAAATATAATATGCACACCCTCTATGCTTGCGTTTTTTAACGAATAATACGGTATGCAACGTAATAGTGCAAACTTATTGTTGGCGAACATATGCTCTAAGACAATGTCGGAGTAAACGAATAACATACGCAAGTCTGATAAACGTTCCCAGGATGTACCGAGCTTTTGTTCGCCACTTATTTCTTCCAGTATGGTAGGTTTTGTGTTTTTTTTTTCTTTTCTTCTCGGAATTACTGTTACTCTAACACGTTGTTGTTTGAGTGTAGTGAGCAATTGTTTATACACTCGCTTATGAAACAATGCACCGTCAACATCATTTTTACCAAGAGGTGAACTTTCACTACTGAAATCTGGTTCCAACTCCAGTTCTTTCAAAAACAGTTTAAAATTTCGTTGTTTTGGTGGAACTTGTTTGAAAATATCCAGCAAGAATGTTTTTAGATTCGGATATGTTTTTGACAGTACAAAAACATTTTTATATAAATATTTTGGTTTTTGTTTGGTAACAGTATCATCATCATCATCATCATCATCATCATCATCATCATTATCATCGTTAAGTTTTAAATATGGCATATGTAAATTAAAGTATATTTCATTGTTTATAGGTTTAGTTAAAGGTTGATAGTCTGTTAATGTGCTTAATTCATTTAGAATTTGATTGAATTTCTCCGAAATTCGTTTCAAAACATCTGAATTTTCTTCTTCTTCCAACACCAAATGAGCCAGTAAAATTGAAGTTAAATTTTTCAAAGTAATATGATGTGTATAAAGTTGTTGCATATCTTCTAAAGGTACTTCAATTTTCCATTTAAATCCCTCCAAATGAATAATTAAAGGTTTTTTCTCATCTACACTGGCCATTTCTTGGTTATTATTATTTTCAATTTCGACTTCATCATCTGAAGCATCTATCACCGACGGTTCCGATTCCGTAGGTGGTATCTGTGATGGTTGCACTTCAGTAGGAGGTGGTATGTCTGATGGTTGCACTTCAGTAGGTACAACTGATGGTTGCACTTCAGTAGAGGGTGGTATGTCTGATGGTTGCACTTCAGTAGGTACAACTGGCGGTTGCGCTTCAGCATGCAATTCAGGTTGCGATTCTGAATTATTTGCATTTGAATTTGTGTAAATAGGAATAAACGCATTGCCAATATCAATAGCTCCTCTTTTTCTTTTTCTTGCATCATTATCATCATTTTGTTTTTGCAGCGAAAAGGGTGGAATGTAAATTTCAGTCAATGCAACGCAATATGGTTGTAGAAATAGAAGTGGTCCTGGTAATTTATTTGTAAAGGCAGTGCTGGTGGGTGCATTTGATGCAAAAAATTCACTACACTCATCTGAGGTTAGTGTGATGTAAAATTCGTCTGGCAGTGACATTTTTTTTTCTATTTTTAATATCCGCACTCAACCGTGTTCGAATCTATACTGAGATACTATTTATATTTTTAACCAATTTTGTTTTCTTCCTTTCCCTTCTTGATCAAATTTGGGCTTTTTGATATAACGAAAGCTATCGGTTATATTCTGTTGTCGTTTACGTTGCGGTTTTGTTTTTTTTTCCAACGGAGTCGTTTTTTCTGGAGATATAAACAGCAATTTTTTTCCAATTTTATCCGCTCTAAGCGGGGTAGATTGTGAAAATTGTTCAAAGCTTTCATTGTTTGATTTTTTTTTAGTAGAGTTCTGAAGCGAAGTATTCCGAGCTGATAGTTTGGGCGAAGCTGTTAGGATTAATGATGATCTATTCAGCGGATCGTTGAAAGCAACACCGGCTCGACTTTTATTCAACATATGATCTTTTTTTAATTTTTCTATTTTGCTTTGTAAAGTGCTCACATCAAGATTTTTATTTTTGTTAAAAATGTCTTGTACATCGGGTAAAATTATCGATGGAATTTCCGTTGTAGTTTCTTTGAAATGAATATGACTCATATTTTTATCGTTACGATCTTGTATCACACTGAATCGTTTCACAGGAATTTGCTGTGCGGAATACTTTTTATTCCATTTTTCTAATTCTTCGTTAAACAATTTATGAAACCAGACTAAATAATTTCGTACTTTCAAGAAATCATCGGTCATTGTAAATGGTAAAATCATTTGAGAGTAATTGCTATCAGATACTGAAAGTACATTATCTTCGATAATTCTTACATTCATTGGATTGAGCTTGTAACTAATAATTTTATATTTTTCATCATCATTCCAATTCAGATTCAATTTCAAATCTTTACTCATTTCCCGATCGATTAAAGTTTTCACAAACCAGTTGTGATCGGGAGTTTTTCCATTAACACCTCCAATTTTATGTATAATTTCCAACTCCAATCGATCAGGTAGCAATTTCAAACGTTCGTTAGGTGTTCGTTCTTTAAGTAAATCATCTTCAGCCAATTTTTGTTGTTCTTCTTTTGCAGATTGAAAAGACGGTCTATATGGTTCATATAAATATTTTTCACCAGCTTCGTCTGTTGCTATAATTTTTGACGTATTCGAAATTCCAGATGTTGATTGATTTTCATCTTCGCTTTCTTCATCCATTTCTTGCGAACCAAAAACAGTTTCATAATTTGCGTTTGAGTTTTCGGATGGTGTAGACAATGAAGAGTTTTGACTTTTACTATTACTACTATTTTTGCTAACATTTTCATCATTGGATTTGTTCGCAAAACTAACCGATGTCATTTTATTTGATTTTGAAACTACTGGTTGATTTTTCTGCGACTCCAATTCTTTGATTCGTTGTTCAAGACGTAAAAACTTTTGGGCACTTTTCAGATCATTATACGCTTTTGTTTCATCTCGGAATTTTTTAAAATTTGTGAAACGAATTAATAAATCTCTGTAAGACAGCCATTTTTGATACAGAGGTAATTTCTTATTGTACAATATATGTTTTAATTGTTTATCAAGTTCGTTTAAATGCTTTTCACTATCTAAATTGATTTTTACACTTTGAAACGCTGGTTCGGTCAGAAGAAACATTTTTTGTAACATCTCTTTTTGATTATGTGCAGTCATAGTTCGCGCTGATCCATTAACATTATTTTTAGTTTGAAGATTCATTTTTATTTCGGACATAGTTCATCAATTTGTCACCAGCATACGAAGCCAAACCCGATAGCACTGCTTCCAATAAAATTGGCCAAAATCCACCCACTTGATTAACAAATTTTTTTCGACGAAACCGTAATGATTTATTTTTCTTAATTAGGTAGTGTGTTTTACGGAGACTATTTTTGAATTTTTTTAATTTAGCGAAAGTTTTTCCATCGAGTGTAACATTCCCAATCAAAACGTTATGAAGAATTTCGGCTAGTGTCTGAATGACACGATCGTCACAATGTCTAACAATAGCTTTATGAAGTTTACAGTTGGCACTTTTTAAAGTGTGCAGAATATGCTGATCCTTCACCACATTTTTCATGATCAACAACTTCTTCGTTAATTTTTGTTGGTAATTGCGGACAATAAACCGTTGAATAATTTGGATTTAGAATATCCGTTCGAAAACGGAACAGAGGATGTGTACTCTGATTCAAATCAACAAACAAATAACCATATGGTTTTTCTGTCACTTCTTTATATACTTTCATCAGTTGTCGTGAATTTTCCGGATATAGTTGTCGAGCTAAATATTGAAATTGTGAACGATCGCGAGGATTATTCATGATTATCAAGTACGAAAAATTCAGACTAATGTCACGAGCGTATCGACTTTGATGGAAAATATTTTGCGTGATAAAAATAACCGAAATGTTTTGGTGGTGACAACCTCTTGTGAATAGATTGGCAACGTTTTTGTTTTGTGTTTCGAACATCGAATCGTCTAACACATACAAAATTGGTTGTAAATTTTGCGTTTCGTTTCTAAACTCGTCCGGAACTTGATGCAAAAATTCAACAGAACAGTTTAAGTTTTGCGGTTCTGCGTTTGGATCGCCTAAAATCCAATAAATCTGTGCAAATTGTTTGTCAAATATTTTCGTTCTATTATTTAGTAAATCCACACAAAAACATGATTTGCCAGATTGTGACGGTCCGGCAATACACAGAGCGAAATTTGTCTTTAACGGAAACATTATTCAATCAAAACTAAATTTGTTTATGAATAAAATTGTCTCTTTCACATCTATATATATATATATATATATATCCTTATTTTTTTTTTTTTTTTTTAGTCAGTTGTTACCCATACACATTGGCGTTGTAGTTGATTTTTATTAACTTTTGAGTTAATCAGTAAAATTCGAACAGAGCTAGTTAGTATGGATACGTTAGAACTTGAAACAATTTTGCAAAAAATTGCACATAAATATCATCAACATTATAAATTGATTGTTGGTGTTTGTCCATCTGATCAATTGGAAAAATTTTTAACTAATGCATCGACCACTGCTAATAATACTGACAATTCTCTCGCAACTCCCACTTATGCAATAATTGTAAACACCGACTCAAGCGATAAACCAGGTGAACATTGGCAGGCTTTATGGATAACAACAACAAAAAATGATCGAAAGAATGTACGTATATGTTATTTTTTCGATTCATATGGACGTCCACCGATGATTGAATCAATTGGACAGTTCATAAAAACACATACAAACCAACTTATTTGGAAAAATCAACAGTTACAAGATTTTGATTCGGTTTGTTGTGGTGAGTATTGTTGTTTGTTTTTGCATTCAATGGCACAAGGTGAACCATTTGAGAAGTTTTATTGTTTTGAATCGTCGTCATCGTGCTCACCGCTATCGTCAACAACATCATTATGGTCTGCTCATGATTTTAAAAAGAATGATAAACTAGCAATTCGAATGTTTAACAAAATTTTTGATCCATTTTCAAATTTACCGAAAAAAGTGCTACAGATATGCGATAGCTATAATAAAGAATGTATTCAAAGTCGTCGGCATCGTCGATAGTTAAAATAATTTTTTTTTTTGGTTAGAAACAAAATAAAAAAAAACGAATAATCACAAGCAATTTCAATTGTATTTTTTATTTTTTATTTTTATTCATTTTTCCCATCAATTTTGCAAATACATCAAATGAATTTTTTGTTTGTTGAAGTTGTTCTTGAGTCCATTTTTGCGGATCTATTTTCCGTATCTGACCATCGATTGTTCGGAATTCGAATATTTTTCGATTGGAATCAAAAATATTTGGTCTGCGTAACAACTCAATTGGTGTGGAATCGGGGAGTGAAATTTTTTGTATTTCTTGTTCGTAAAGTTTTCCATCTATCAAACGATTGTGCAAATCAACAAGTTCGTAGACTGGGAATGGTTTTCTCAAAATTACACGTTTAATTCGGAAAATTTCATCACTCCATAGCGGTTGCATTGAACCTTTTTCAAAGGTTGTTCGTCGTCGTTTTACACGAACAAAATCACCAGATTTGTATCTTGGTACTGTTGCTGAAGTATGACGAATAATTTTCTTTTCAATGTTTTGCCGTTGGCGATGATAAATTTCCACAGCTGTTGATTTTGTAACATCAATCGGTCGAACACCTAAGCGACTATGTTTACTACGATTATAATCATCAACAATCAATTGAAGTGCATCAATGTAGCGATTTTCATTTGGTTGATGTGTCCATCGTTTCCAATTCAACCAACGAATGATTCGCTGTTTCAGCGTTCGATTAAATGCTTCGACAACGGCACATTTTGCCGGTAATGTAGTTCGTGGAATGCGAAATTTAATCTGTTCTTTTTCAAGGAAGTGCTTCATATCACTTCCAGTAAATTCTTTTCCAGCATCCGATTGGATTTGATATGGATGTCGTTGTGTGGTTTTGAAAATGTGAACCAATGCTCGGACAATTTCGCGCGGATGTTTGGATCGTAATGGTTGAACAAAAGCATAGCGTGAAAAAACATCGATACAAACCAGTAGATATACAAAATCAGAGTTGGCACTAGCCAGTTGAGGTAATGTGACCAAATCTATTTCCCATAATTCGTCGATGGAAAAAACACGATACGGATTTCGATCGTTTTTTCGTTTTCGTGAACCACTAGATGCTGTTTTATACAATGTATAACCTCGTTGTTGTTGTAAAAATGATCGAATTTTATCTTTTTTGTTCTCCTCACTATGGCGAGCACGGCGAACAATTTCATCGATCGAATGATGAAGGAAAAGAGTATTTGGTTTTCCATTGTCATTGTCATTGTCACCATCTTTGTTGTTGTTTACATTGTTTTTCGCATAATATTCTTGTTCCATTTTTAATTAACTCTAACTCTTCAATGCGTAATACATGCGTAATACATGCGTTTATATTTATAGGCATGCATAACGAATATGTACGAATACGAGGTATAAGCTGTTGAAAAAACAAAACATCTTCTTTTATAGTTCCAAAAAAAAAAAAAATGTATTCATTCATTCATTTATGCTATGCTGGTAATTCATGGTCGAATAAGTCAATGGTTGGGTGATTTTAGCATGTGACTACCGCGCTTTTGAATGAAATGTAAACAAAGACATGTGTTTTTTCAGCTATTGTTGTTAGACAGTTTAGTCAAAACATGTGCGTGCAACGAAGCGTGGTAAAAATGAAGCATGGAGCATCGAAGTGTGACAAAGTAACAATGGTATTTTTTCTTTCTATTAAACATATACAATACCTCATTTTTATGTATCAATGTTGCTATTGTTTTATTTTCCCACTGTTTCTACGAAAAATAAAAACAAATGTGATAAAAAAACACTTTTTTTTTTTGGTCCATCACCTCAAACGTGATATTTGTGCTTTATTGTATCCCATATTTTTTTTGTTTTTTTACAGTTTTTTGTAATAAAAAAATCATACATATAAACCTGAGTTTTTTATAAAAAATTATATTTAACCCCACCACTTATTTTTGAAAAGTGCAATTATTGTGCATTTTTTTTTTGATTTTTTGTTGTTTTTTTGTTTTTTGTTTTGTTTTTTTAAATTTATATAATAACAATTACAATTATTATAAATCAAAATAAACCCGTAAACCATTTTTTTAAAGCGTATAAAATCCCACAAATAATGTTTTATAAAAAAAAAATGCAGCATATAAATTGCATTAGTTAGGATGTGAAGCACATCTAAAAGTAATCATACGATATGATCTGCCAGTTTCGCCATCGATTATATTGTTCAGCAAAAACTCCAAGTTTGGCCACTTGGAAATACCATCTTTGGTAAAACGATTGAATTTTTCGCATGCGGTTGTATCTGTGCTATAACGATTGTATTTTTTGCCTGCGGTTGCATCGTTGCTTTGATTTGTGTTAAGCGCATCACCATTTTCATCCACATCAAAAAGTTGTTGTAATAAAAAGGTGCTCTGACGCGGTGGTGTCATAATGATGAAATCTTGATGATGAATTTCGACAATTGCTTTTTTTGAGTTTGTGTTTTTATCCATAATTGAACCCAATTTGAAATAATCCACCTCAAACCATTTATCCATTTCCATATCAACCAATTTAATCCATTTTTTAATTGGTTTTGGAGGTTGTTTGTTGTCTGATTGATCATCTTGTTTACAACTATTATTAAAAGCGTCGGCAAACTTTAATGCTAGTTCAAATTGGTTGTCATCGGTTTCCATTTGTTTGAGCGCGTCTAAACACTCATCTGTTAAGACATCTTCAGTGTTTATTTCTAGATCGTTGTTAATATACTCTACGGCATCGTAATCAGTGTCCATATCAATTTGCGAGACTGAAGTATTCAATTGTTGCAATGGAGAGGTCTTTTTTTTTGTGTTTGATGATTTCGATGTTGTCACTATTGTTTGTGTTGACATTAAATTATCTTTTGATGTCTCCGATGCAGCTAATTTTGATATAGCAGCTGCAGCTTTTGTCGCAGCTCCTCGACGACTCATATGGAGTTGAATCGGAGATGTTGGTGGTGTGTTTATGGTTTTTGACGAAAATT
Organism: Aphidoletes aphidimyza; assembly: GCA_030463065.1. NCBI lineage: Eukaryota > Metazoa > Arthropoda > Insecta > Diptera > Cecidomyiidae > Aphidoletes > Aphidoletes aphidimyza. The sequence continues at coordinate 5,396,239 of CM059998.1, read as the reverse complement.
CCATCGTTTAACACAAATATTTGATTATACACAGTGTTGTTACTCGTAGTAAAAAGTTGCTCAAACTAACAAAATATCTCCAAGAACTTTTGGTTTTTATAGTATTTTTCGAATCGTTTACATAAAAGACCAATGAAATTGAATTCAACATGGTTCTAGTTGTCTGGAGTAGGGAAAATGCTACAAAAACAAATGTTTTATAAACAAATGTTGTTAGTCGATTTTATTCGCACATACTGAACAGTATACAAATTTAAAAAATAAAAAAAAAAGCAAAAATTAATTGCATACCATTTTTTTTTTATATTGAGTTGCGCTAACGCACTAAACATCAAATTGTAATTTGAGAAATTTATGATCCGAAACGATAGTGTTGTCCGAGTTACGTACTAAAACATCAAAAGTGTAAATTTGAGAGAAATTTATGATCCGAAACGACATTGTTTAACTATTTGTGAGTATTGGTATTGTTTTTATTTTTGCGGTTATTTATTGCATGAATCTATTGTCTGTTGTTTTTTGATAATTTGTGTGAATCACTAACCAAAATGTATACTTTGAAGATTAATCAACAACAATGGATCTCAGATATATTTCAATTGAAAACCAGCGTCAAATATGGAATCGTCGATTTAACGTTCGTTCAACTGAATTCCAACTTCGTATAAATGAAGATCAATTTATTCCGTCTACATCAACTACATCAGATGTAACATCAGAAACATCGCCACCAACATCACCAACAACATCGCCATCAACAACAACGAATTCGGTATTTCAATCGTACAACAATTGTTTCAATGAAATGTTTCGTTATATTGATACAGAAATGAGTGTTCAAGCACGTGATATAATTGGAATTAAATTCCAAATTCCAACAATGGCAAACGTGCAGCCATTTGGGATGCGGTATCTTGAACGGCAAGAACTTAGCGCAGAGATGCTCACAGATCTACTAATGTCTGTACAACAATCCAATTCAATATTTGAACTAAATAATTTAATAGAGGTAACAGTAACAGTTATTTATATGACTGAAGTTGGTGCACGAGTCACTTTAAATAAACTTGTTTTAACCGATTACAAAAAACTGTGCAAAGTAAAAAAATTGAGCATCTTACAAATACCAAATGAACAAATGTTTAAAGATTCAAAATGTTTGGCTAGATCGTTAATACTTGGAAAAGCTTGGGCAGACTGTGATGGAAATCGAAAAGAATTTAAGAAAATTTTCCGAAGAAATAATGCAAAACTAATACAACAAACTGATAAATTGATTCAAACAGTTTTTGGAAATGAATCCGATATGTTGAACACTCAATCAAACACTATTTTACCTGATTTAATACGTTTTGCTCAAAAACTGAAAAATTATCAAATTATGGTCTACGATTGTGAAAAATTACATAAAAAACCAATTTTTGCAACCAAACGTAGTAAACGGAAAATTAATTTATTTTTCCTGAATCATCAAAAACATTTCATAGCATTATCAAATGTGAAAGGTTTTTTTGGACTTCAGCATCAATGTTCTCTTTGCGATAAATTAAGCACCGTTCCAAAGCATAAGTGTAGTCGTCGGTGTGAAAGCTGCTTTCAAACACCACCATGCTTTAGCATTTACACTGAAACCGATCGACGAAAATTTACACATAAATGTAACGAATGTCATCGTTGGTTCCGCAGTGAAAAATGTTTTTTAAACCATAAAACAAAATCCGCTCCTGTGATAACAAAAAAAAAACGTAAACGTACAGTTTGTGAACAGTATTCAATTTGTGAATTTTGTTTTAAATTCATAAACAAAACTCAATTAAAAAAGAACAAACAAAAATACCACAAATGTAGTGATACATATTGTGAAAATTGTAAAAGTATAGTGGGAAAAACGCACACTTGTACAATTCAACCTTATACAATAAAGTTAGATAAAAAATTTTCAATAATTTTTTACGATTTGGAAACCGTTCAAACAAAGAAAATCGTTGACAAATCAAATAGCATTCAATTTGAACATGAGGCAATTCTAGTTTGTTGCCAACAGGTGTGCGAACTATGTTGGTTGAATACCGATAAACATTTTAAATGCAAACAATGTGAACAAAGAGAGCATATATTTGAAGGAAAAAATTGTGTGTTAAACTTTTTGTACTTTCTATTGAATAAACGAGCAGAAGCTGGAAGAAAGATTTGTTGCATTGCGCACAATGCGCGCAGTTTTGATGCACAATTTTTACTTCATCATATGCTACAAATTCCTAACAATAATATAAATTTATGCATGAAAGGTTTCAAAATTTTAAAAATTCATTTAAAAAACTATATAAGTTTCATCGATTCGTTGTTGTTTTTACCAATGCCTCTAGAAAAATTTCAACCTACATTCGATCTCGATGCTAGCTTAACCAAAGGATTTTTTCCATATCTATTTCTAACTTTTGAAAATTGGAGTTATAATGGTAGAATTCCGGACAAAAGCTATTTTAATGTCAAAAGTTTTTCGGAAAAAAAGATGGAAACATTTAATATTTGGTATAACACACAGTTAGAAAAAGTATACAATCTTCGAGACGAAACCATATTTTATTGTTCAAATGATGTGACGTTGCTCCGGCATGGATGTATTAAGTTTGCTAAATTTATTATAGAAGTTGCCGACATTAATCCATTTCTTCAATGTTTTACTTTGGCGCAATTGGCACTTCTAATTTATCGCAAAAAATTTTTAGCAGTTGATAAATTAGGGATTGTACCAAACAATAACTATCACTTCAACGGGAATCAGTCTAACATTTGTCGACAATGGTTGACATATCTCAATTATTTTCAACCAACAAGCTCTAATGTAAATTATCACATTAAATCTGAAATAAAATTACCAAACTGTGGTCTAATTGTCGATGGTTTTTGCGAAAATTATCCATTTAGTAAAAACACAAATGGAAAAGGAACCGTGTTTGAATTTTTTGGTTGTTATTATCATGGTTGTCCTATCTGCTTGAAATCTAACGTTTATGATTTAAAAAGTAGATCAAACATGGGTGGAACCAGATTCGAACAAAAGGCTATTTTCGCTCGACAAAAATTCCAACAAACAAAATCAAGACTAGAAAAAATAAAATCGTTAGGCTATGAAATTGTTTGTATTTGGGAGCATGAATTTCGAAATATTTTAAAGCGAGATACACAATTGGCAGAACAAATTTCAAATCATCCATTTTGTAAGATTGATCCCAAATTAAATGCTCGAGATGCAATTTATGGGGGTCGTAATGAAGCAGGAAAACTTTATTATAAGGTTAAAGATGGAGAAAAAATGAAATTTTACGATTATTGTTCCTTATATTCATACTCTATGCTAACTAGTAAATATTTCATTCGTGCACCATATACTATTTTAAGTGAAAAACAGTGTGAAAATATTACACAGTTTGATCTGTTTGAAATGAACGGTTTGATAAAATGCGAAATTCTACCAAACAATAAATTATTTTATCCAGTTTTACCGTTCAAATGCAACGGGAAATTAATGTTTCCATCCTGTTATACCTGTGTTAAAAACGAACAAACCGATACATGTTTCCATTCTGATGCAGAACGTGCTATCATTGGAACATGGAGTTTATGCGAAGTGAAAGTAGCACTGAAGCGTAACTATAAACTAATTCGAGTGTTTGAGCTCTGGAAGTATCAGATTGAACAGGGTAGTCAAATCGATACCAGAGTGAACAAAAAAATGACGTATCTAGAGCTGGTACGTATATATAAACAAAATGAAATGGAAAATTTAGACACTTCTGGAATTTTCACGAAATATCAAAAATATTTTTTACGTGAAAAAGCCGAAGCGTCAGATTATCCATTCGGTTGTGAAACCGAACAGGAGAAAGAAGATTATATTGTTGAATTTTGGTTACTGAATCATATTTTTTTGAGAAAAGAAAAAATATGCAATAACCCTACAAAACGAGCTATAGCTAAGTTAATGCTAAACTCTTTGTACGGTAAATTGATTCAGCAAAAACATAATATGAGTACAAATATAATCAAATCTCCAATTGATTTACAGTTTTATCTGAATTCAAGCGTTCACGAAATTATTGATTTGTACTGTGCCAACGACAACTATGTTGTGCTAACATGGAAACTAAAAACCGATGAGAAAGGAAATAACATTTCGCTTCGATCTGCTCTCCAAGAAAATGAACCTCGAAATATTTGTCTTACTAGTGGTATTCAAACCACTACCGGAGCACGGCTACGATTGTTCGATGAGTTAGAAAAATTGGGTAATCGATGCTTTTACATGGATACAGATAGCATATTATTTCTACAACGAAACGAACATGAATATTGTCCACAGCTTTCAAAGTCAGTTGGTGGTTTAAGCGATGAATTAGAAAAATATAGAAAATCTTTAGATTTTACTCCATATATAGACGAGTTTGTATGCTGTGGTCCAAAAACGTATGCATACACTGTTATAAATGAAAGTCCAAATACACCAAATTTCAAACCAATTACAGTGGTAAAATGTAAGGGTTTACAATTGACTGGTAACAATACCAAAATCATTAATATGAATTTGATGAAATCGTTTGTATTGGGACAAAATTTTGTGAACGATGAAAATGAAATGTTTTATTTCGATTCGATTAATACAGTGGAAAAGCGTATTCGAGTTGTGAAGCATTTTAAAGTTGTAACCAAAGATGAACGTAAAGCATTCAAATATACTTTTTCAAAACGAGTTGTAAAAGATGATCTATATACATTTCCATATGGTTTTAAGCTGTAAAATAAGATATAAATAGAAAAAAAAAATGTATTTTCAAAAAAAAAAAAATGAATAAAAACAATTTATTTTTCAATGTGAATTATAATTTTTTATTTGTATCTTTGTTATCGACATTTAATTTCACACTGTTCAAATCTTGATCTAATTTTTCGCGACAGATGATTGGGATTTCTTTAAACAATCGATAACTGTCAAATGAAGTCACATTTCCGAATGGTAAAAAGTATTCCTCATCATTTAGCTCCTGTTTACTTCCACACGAACAATAAAAAAAGTACATATCGTAATAGTCTTCAACAGAGAACGAAACACCTGGCATTTGTTTCAGTAATGCTTGAAAATATGAATTTAATTCAAAACATTTTAAATATTCTGATTTTGATAGAAATACGGAATCGTTGATTCGACTTTTTGGAACGTTTACAATTTGAATGTATCGTGCGCCGCAATTCACTTCTATTTTGCTTAATTTTATGTTTTTCGATGTGTAAAACTCTTGTTCAGTAAATGATTCAGTTTGATCAAACCATTGAATTATTTCCTTATGCAATGAAAAAAAGGTTAACCAATCGATGATACTGAACACAACAAAATTTAACGGCGATGACAACGTTATTGTTGTGCGAAAATGTTCGGTCGGATCATGACCGATCATTAAAAACTTGTTGTTAGTATCGTTCAGAAAATAAACATGTTTCAAAACGAGTTTTGGGGATGGTTTTTGAAAATAAAGTAAACATGGTGATTGTTTTTCGTGCTTCTGCTGCTGCTGCTGCTGTTGTTGTTGTTGTTGTTGTGTGGAACAATTTGATGGATTTTTGTTGGGTTGACGTTTTTTTGATGCTTTGGGTTCTACTTTCACCTTTTTTTCAGCAGCTGAGGCAGCAAGTTTTGGAGCCATGTTGTTTGTGCAAAATTTATAACTATACTAAATTTTTGTAATGTCAAAAGTGTGTTTTTATAGTACGTTTTTTTTTTTTATCGACTTGAGTCTTGTAGAATTTTTTTTTTGTGTGTGTGAAGTTGGTTCAAGGTTAGAATCATTCATTCGTTCGTTCGTTTGTTCGTTCATTCGTTCGTTTGTTCGTTTGTTCGTTTGTTCGTTTGTTCGATTGTTCGTTCGTTCGTTCGTTTGTTTGTTCAATTCAACTAAGCGGTTTGAAGTTTCAAAAATTACCAAATAAATTTAGCATACAATTGTACATAGCATGGTAATTTTGTAGATTTGTTGATGATAAAATATTTTTGGCGTATAAAATGTGAGATAAGAAGTATAATTTAGGATTTTATAATTAGTTCCAATCCTCAAGGAATTTTTTTTTGTTTTCGACCTTGAAAAAAAATATTCACACTCATATTATTATGTTTTTTTTTTTAACAATGGATTAAATCTAACTGAAGCGAATCTAAGTAATGGTCAAATTATTCAAATTAATTTGACTACATATCGCTAAAAAAAAAATAAATAAGTCAGTTGGTTATTTTTTTTTTTAACTGACCAAACTCTCACTTTCGTTTCAACTTTTGTCGAAAAAGTGTGTTTTTGTTTTTGTCAGTTTAATAAAAATCAAAAACTGAAAAAAAAATTGATCATTTATTTTGATAAAAATGTCAACAAGTAGTGTACAGTGTTGTGAGATCTCATCGTCAGATGATGATGTTGTTTTTGTGTCCCGCCAAATACGTTCGGTTTCTCGAAACATGCGCCAGATGCGTACACAGGCTGAAGGTCAATTTTCAGCATCTGTGATATCTGAAATCTTTGGCGATGGAATTCAACAATCTGAGGTAACAACATCGACAACGCTTGTCTCAAATCCTCTGGAAATAGAAAGAGCTATCGAAAGAAGACTTGAAACTCATATCAATGCTATACGAGTTAGAGCGTTTGCCGTGCCTCAATCAAACGAAGTAACCTCATCAAATCATAGGCATTTAGGATGGATTACGACAATACGATCTCGTCGATAATCATACATGTTTCTATGTGCATATAAATTTTTGAAACACCAGCTAGAAGACTTTTATGTATACGTTGAAAAAATTCAATGTGTCTTTTTTTTTTCATCTCGTGCTTGAAAATACTGATATTATTGAGATATATAAGAATAAGTTAACAATGGTTGGAAAATAACTGAAGCATATCCAAGTAATGAGTAAATTATGCAAATGATTTTGACTGCAAAACTACTGAAAAAATAGGTAAGTCAAATGTTCAAAACTGACCAAGTTTTCAATTTGATTTTAACTATCGTAAAAAAAAGTGCGTTTGAGTTTGTTTACGTTTTTTGTTTACAAAAAAAAAAGTGAGTGTAACGTGAA
>CM059998.1:5344735-5389019 GCA_030463065.1 Aphidoletes aphidimyza | reverse complement strand
AGTATCATCGATTGGTTAACCTTTTTTTCATTGCATAAGGAAATAATTCAATGCAGAGCTGCGATTTTCACTGTGTACGTGCTCGCACCAATTCAGTTGTGCATTCACACACAGTGTGCGGCGCACAAACTGTGTCTATTTTCTATGTGCGCGCACACACCAGAACATTAAATTTCAAATTTGACAAACGTCAACAGAAATGTCAAATTTGAAAAAATATACTGATGTGTGCGTGCACATAGAAAATACAAGCAGTCTGTGCGCCGCACACTGTGTGTGAATGCACAGCTGAATTGGTGCGAGCACGCATACAGTGAATATCGCAGCTCTGATTCAATGGTTTGATCAAACTGAATCATTTACTGAACAAGAGTTTTACACATCGAAAAACATAAAATTAAGCAAAATAGAAGTGAATTGCGGCGCACGATACATTCAAATTGTAAACGTTCCAAAAAGTCGAATCAACGATTCCGTATTTCTATCAAAATCAGAATATTTAAAATGTTTTGAATTAAATTCATATTTTCAAGCATTACTGAAACAAATGCCAGGTGTTTCGTTCTCTGTTGAAGACTATTACGATATGTACTTTTTTTATTGTTCGTGTGGAAGTAAACAGGAGCTAAATGATGAGGAATACTTTTTACCATTCGGAAATGTGACTTCATTTGACAGTTATCGATTGTTTAAAGAAATCCCAATCATCTGTCGCGAAAAATTAGATCAAGATTTGAACAGTGTGAAATTAAATGTCGATAACAAAGATACAAATAAAAAATTATAATTCACATTGAAAAATAAATTGTTTTTATTCATTTTTTTTTGAAAATACATTTTTTTCTATTTATATCTTATTTTACAGCTTAAAACCATATGGAAATGTATATAGATCATCTTTTACAACTCGTTTTGAAAAAGTATATTTGAATGCTTTACGTTCATCTTTGGTTACAACTTTAAAATGCTTCACAACTCGAATACGCTTTTCCACTGTATTAATCGAATCGAAATAAAACATTTCATTTTCATCGTTCACAAAATTTTGTCCCAATACAAACGATTTCATCAAATTCATATTAATGATTTTGGTATTGTTACCAGTCAATTGTAAACCCTTACATTTTACCACTGTAATTGGTTTGAAATTTGGTGTATTTGGACTTTCATTTATAACAGTGTATGCATACGTTTTTGGACCACAGCATACAAACTCGTCTATATATGGAGTAAAATCTAAAGATTTTCTATATTTTTCTAATTCATCGCTTAAACCACCAACTGACTTTGAAAGCTGTGGACAATATTCATGTTCGTTTCGTTGTAGAAATAATATGCTATCTGTATCCATGTAAAAGCATCGATTACCCAATTTTTCTAACTCATCGAACAATCGTAGCCGTGCTCCGGTAGTGGTTTGAATACCACTAGTAAGACAAATATTTCGAGGTTCATTTTCTTGGAGAGCAGATCGAAGCGAAATGTTATTTCCTTTCTCATCGGTTTTTAGTTTCCATGTTAGCACAACATAGTTGTCGTTGGCACAGTACAAATCAATAATTTCGTGAACGCTTGAATTCAGATAAAACTGTAAATCAATTGGAGATTTGATTATATTTGTACTCATATTATGTTTTTGCTGAATCAATTTACCGTACAAAGAGTTTAGCATTAACTTAGCTATAGCTCGTTTTGTAGGGTTATTGCATATTTTTTCTTTTCTCAAAAAAATATGATTCAGTAACCAAAATTCAACAATATAATCTTCTTTCTCCTGTTCGGTTTCACAACCGAATGGATAATCTGACGCTTCGGCTTTTTCACGTAAAAAATATTTTTGATATTTCGTGAAAATTCCAGAAGTGTCTAAATTTTCCATTTCATTTTGTTTATATATACGTACCAGCTCTAGATACGTCATTTTTTTGTTCACTCTGGTATCGATTTGACTACCCTGTTCAATCTGATACTTCCAGAGCTCAAACACTCGAATTAGTTTATAGTTACGCTTCAGTGCTACTTTCACTTCGCATAAACTCCATGTTCCAATGATAGCACGTTCTGCATCAGAATGGAAACATGTATCGGTTTGTTCGTTTTTAACACAGGTATAACAGGATGGAAACATTAATTTCCCGTTGCATTTGAACGGTAAAACTGGATAAAATAATTTATTGTTTGGTAGAATTTCGCATTTTATCAAACCGTTCATTTCAAACAGATCAAACTGTGTAATATTTTCACACTGTTTTTCACTTAAAATAGTATATGGTGCACGAATGAAATATTTACTAGTTAGCATAGAGTATGAATATAAGGAACAATAATCGTAAAATTTCATTTTTTCTCCATCTTTAACCTTATAATAAAGTTTTCCTGCTTCATTACGACCCCCATAAATTGCATCTCGAGCATTTAATTTGGGATCAATCTTACAAAATGGATGATTTGAAATTTGTTCTGCCAATTGTGTATCTCGCTTTAAAATATTTCGAAATTCATGCTCCCAAATACAAACAATTTCATAGCCTAACGATTTTATTTTTTCTAGTCTTGATTTTGTTTGTTGGAATTTTTGTCGAGCGAAAATAGCCTTTTGTTCGAATCTGGTTCCACCCATGTTTGATCTACTTTTTAAATCATAAACGTTAGATTTCAAGCAGATAGGACAACCATGATAATAACAACCAAAAAATTCAAACACGGTTCCTTTTCCATTTGTGTTTTTACTAAATGGATAATTTTCGCAAAAACCATCGACAATTAGACCACAGTTTGGTAATTTTATTTCAGATTTAATGTGATAATTTACATTAGAGCTTGTTGGTTGAAAATAATTGAGATATGTCAACCATTGTCGACAAATGTTAGACTGATTCCCGTTGAAGTGATAGTTATTGTTTGGTACAATCCCTAATTTATCAACTGCTAAAAATTTTTTGCGATAAATTAGAAGTGCCAATTGCGCCAAAGTAAAACATTGAAGAAATGGATTAATGTCGGCAACTTCTATAATAAATTTAGCAAACTTAATACATCCATGCCGGAGCAACGTCACATCATTTGAACAATAAAATATGGTTTCGTCTCGAAGATTGTATACTTTTTCTAACTGTGTGTTATACCAAATATTAAATGTTTCCATCTTTTTTTCCGAAAAACTTTTGACATTAAAATAGCTTTTGTCCGGAATTCTACCATTATAACTCCAATTTTCAAAAGTTAGAAATAGATATGGAAAAAATCCTTTGGTTAAGCTAGCATCGAGATCGAATGTAGGTTGAAATTTTTCTAGAGGCATTGGTAAAAACAACAACGAATCGATGAAACTTATATAGTTTTTTAAATGAATTTTTAAAATTTTGAAACCTTTCATGCATAAATTTATATTATTGTTAGGAATTTGTAGCATATGATGAAGTAAAAATTGTGCATCAAAACTGCGCGCATTGTGCGCAATGCAACAAATCTTTCTTCCAGCTTCTGCTCGTTTATTCAATAGAAAGTACAAAAAGTTTAACACACAATTTTTTCCTTCAAATATATGCTCTCTTTGTTCACATTGTTTGCATTTAAAATGTTTATCGGTATTCAACCAACATAGTTCGCACACCTGTTGGCAACAAACTAGAATTGCCTCATGTTCAAATTGAATGCTATTTGATTTGTCAACGATTTTCTTTGTTTGAACGGTTTCCAAATCGTAAAAAATTATTGAAAATTTTTTATCTAACTTTATTGTATAAGGTTGAATTGTACAAGTGTGCGTTTTTCCCACTATACTTTTACAATTTTCACAATATGTATCACTACATTTGTGGTATTTTTGTTTGTTCTTTTTTAATTGAGTTTTGTTTATGAATTTAAAACAAAATTCACAAATTGAATACTGTTCACAAACTGTACGTTTACGTTGTTTTTTTGTTATCACAGGAGCGGATTTTGTTTTATGGTTTAAAAAACATTTTTCACTGCGGAACCAACGATGACATTCGTTACATTTATGTGTAAATTTTCGTCGATCGGTTTCAGTGTAAATGCTAAAGCATGGTGGTGTTTGAAAGCAGCTTTCACACCGACGACTACACTTATGCTTTGGAACGGTGCTTAATTTATCGCAAAGAGAACATTGATGCTGAAGTCCAAAAAAACCTTTCACATTTGATAATGCTATGAAATGTTTTTGATGATTCAGGAAAAATAAATTAATTTTCCGTTTACTACGTTTGGTTGCAAAAATTGGTTTTTTATGTAATTTTTCACAATCGTAGACCATAATTTGATAATTTTTCAGTTTTTGAGCAAAACGTATTAAATCAGGTAAAATAGTGTTTGATTGAGTGTTCAACATATCGGATTCATTTCCAAAAACTGTTTGAATCAATTTATCAGTTTGTTGTATTAGTTTTGCATTATTTCTTCGGAAAATTTTCTTAAATTCTTTTCGATTTCCATCACAGTCTGCCCAAGCTTTTCCAAGTATTAACGATCTAGCCAAACATTTTGAATCTTTAAACATTTGTTCATTTGGTATTTGTAAGATGCTCAATTTTTTTACTTTGCACAGTTTTTTGTAATCGGTTAAAACAAGTTTATTTAAAGTGACTCGTGCACCAACTTCAGTCATATAAATAACTGTTACTGTTACCTCTATTAAATTATTTAGTTCAAATATTGAATTGGATTGTTGTACAGACATTAGTAGATCTGTGAGCATCTCTGCGCTAAGTTCTTGCCGTTCAAGATACCGCATCCCAAATGGCTGCACGTTTGCCATTGTTGGAATTTGGAATTTAATTCCAATTATATCACGTGCTTGAACACTCATTTCTGTATCAATATAACGAAACATTTCATTGAAACAATTGTTGTACGATTGAAATACCGAATTCGTTGTTGTTGATGGCGATGTTGTTGGTGATGTTGGTGGCGATGTTTCTGATGTTACATCTGATGTAGTTGATGTAGACGGAATAAATTGATCTTCATTTATACGAAGTTGGAATTCAGTTGAACGAACGTTAAATCGACGATTCCATATTTGACGCTGGTTTTCAATTGAAATATATCTGAGATCCATTGTTGTTGATTAATCTTCAAAGTATACATTTTGGTTAGTGATTCACACAAATTATCAAAAAACAACAGACAATAGATTCATGCAATAAATAACCGCAAAAATAAAAACAATACCAATACTCACAAATAGTTAAACAATGTCGTTTCGGATCATAAATTTCTCTCAAATTTACACTTTTGATGTTTTAGTACGTAACTCGGACAACACTATCGTTTCGGATCATAAATTTCTCAAATTACAATTTGATGTTTAGTGCGTTAGCGCAACTCAATATAAAAAAAAAATGGTATGCAATTAATTTTTGCTTTTTTTTTTATTTTTTAAATTTGTATACTGTTCAGTATGTGCGAATAAAATCGACTAACAACATTTGTTTATAAAACATTTGTTTTTGTAGCATTTTCCCTACTCCAGACAACTAGAACCATGTTGAATTCAATTTCATTGGTCTTTTATGTAAACGATTCGAAAAATACTATAAAAACCAAAAGTTCTTGGAGATATTTTGTTAGTTTGAGCAACTTTTTACTACGAGTAACAACACTGTGTATAATCAAATATTTGTGTTAAACGATGGAATTTTCGTCAAAAACCATAAACACACCACCAACATCTCCGATTCAACTCCATATGAGTCGTCGAGGAGCTGCGACAAAAGCTGCAGCTGCTATATCAAAATTAGCTGCATCGGAGACATCAAAAGATAATTTAATGTCAACACAAACAATAGTGACAACATCGAAATCATCAAACACAAAAAAAAAGACCTCTCCATTGCAACAATTGAATACTTCAGTCTCGCAAATTGATATGGACACTGATTACGATGCCGTAGAGTATATTAACAACGATCTAGAAATAAACACTGAAGATGTCTTAACAGATGAGTGTTTAGACGCGCTCAAACAAATGGAAACCGATGACAACCAATTTGAACTAGCATTAAAGTTTGCCGACGCTTTTAATAATAGTTGTAAACAAGATGATCAATCAGACAACAAACAACCTCCAAAACCAATTAAAAAATGGATTAAATTGGTTGATATGGAAATGGATAAATGGTTTGAGGTGGATTATTTCAAATTGGGTTCAATTATGGATAAAAACACAAACTCAAAAAAAGCAATTGTCGAAATTCATCATCAAGATTTCATCATTATGACACCACCGCGTCAGAGCACCTTTTTATTACAACAACTTTTTGATGTGGATGAAAATGGTGATGCGCTTAACACAAATCAAAGCAACGATGCAACCGCAGGCAAAAAATACAATCGTTATAGCACAGATACAACCGCATGCGAAAAATTCAATCGTTTTACCAAAGATGGTATTTCCAAGTGGCCAAACTTGGAGTTTTTGCTGAACAATATAATCGATGGCGAAACTGGCAGATCATATCGTATGATTACTTTTAGATGTGCTTCACATCCTAACTAATGCAATTTATATGCTGCATTTTTTTTTTTATAAAACATTATTTGTGGGATTTTATACGCTTTAAAAAAATGGTTTACGGGTTTATTTTGATTTATAATAATTGTAATTGTTATTATATAAATTTAAAAAAACAAAACAAAAAACAAAAAACAACAAAAAATCAAAAAAAAAAATGCACAATAATTGCACTTTTCAAAAATAAGTGGTGGGGTTAAATATAATTTTTTATAAAAAACTCAGGTTTATATGTATGATTTTTTTATTACAAAAAACTGTAAAAAAACAAAAAAAATATGGGATACAATAAAGCACAAATATCACGTTTGAGGTGATGGACCAAAAAAAAAAAGTGTTTTTTTATCACATTTGTTTTTATTTTTCGTAGAAACAGTGGGAAAATAAAACAATAGCAACATTGATACATAAAAATGAGGTATTGTATATGTTTAATAGAAAGAAAAAATACCATTGTTACTTTGTCACACTTCGATGCTCCATGCTTCATTTTTACCACGCTTCGTTGCACGCACATGTTTTGACTAAACTGTCTAACAACAATAGCTGAAAAAACACATGTCTTTGTTTACATTTCATTCAAAAGCGCGGTAGTCACATGCTAAAATCACCCAACCATTGACTTATTCGACCATGAATTACCAGCATAGCATAAATGAATGAATGAATACATTTTTTTTTTTTTGGAACTATAAAAGAAGATGTTTTGTTTTTTCAACAGCTTATACCTCGTATTCGTACATATTCGTTATGCATGCCTATAAATATAAACGCATGTATTACGCATGTATTACGCATTGAAGAGTTAGAGTTAATTAAAAATGGAACAAGAATATTATGCGAAAAACAATGTAAACAACAACAAAGATGGTGACAATGACAATGACAATGGAAAACCAAATACTCTTTTCCTTCATCATTCGATCGATGAAATTGTTCGCCGTGCTCGCCATAGTGAGGAGAACAAAAAAGATAAAATTCGATCATTTTTACAACAACAACGAGGTTATACATTGTATAAAACAGCATCTAGTGGTTCACGAAAACGAAAAAACGATCGAAATCCGTATCGTGTTTTTTCCATCGACGAATTATGGGAAATAGATTTGGTCACATTACCTCAACTGGCTAGTGCCAACTCTGATTTTGTATATCTACTGGTTTGTATCGATGTTTTTTCACGCTATGCTTTTGTTCAACCATTACGATCCAAACATCCGCGCGAAATTGTCCGAGCATTGGTTCACATTTTCAAAACCACACAACGACATCCATATCAAATCCAATCGGATGCTGGAAAAGAATTTACTGGAAGTGATATGAAGCACTTCCTTGAAAAAGAACAGATTAAATTTCGCATTCCACGAACTACATTACCGGCAAAATGTGCCGTTGTCGAAGCATTTAATCGAACGCTGAAACAGCGAATCATTCGTTGGTTGAATTGGAAACGATGGACACATCAACCAAATGAAAATCGCTACATTGATGCACTTCAATTGATTGTTGATGATTATAATCGTAGTAAACATAGTCGCTTAGGTGTTCGACCGATTGATGTTACAAAATCAACAGCTGTGGAAATTTATCATCGCCAACGGCAAAACATTGAAAAGAAAATTATTCGTCATACTTCAGCAACAGTACCAAGATACAAATCTGGTGATTTTGTTCGTGTAAAACGACGACGAACAACCTTTGAAAAAGGTTCAATGCAACCGCTATGGAGTGATGAAATTTTCCGAATTAAACGTGTAATTTTGAGAAAACCATTCCCAGTCTACGAACTTGTTGATTTGCACAATCGTTTGATAGATGGAAAACTTTACGAACAAGAAATACAAAAAATTTCACTCCCCGATTCCACACCAATTGAGTTGTTACGCAGACCAAATATTTTTGATTCCAATCGAAAAATATTCGAATTCCGAACAATCGATGGTCAGATACGGAAAATAGATCCGCAAAAATGGACTCAAGAACAACTTCAACAAACAAAAAATTCATTTGATGTATTTGCAAAATTGATGGGAAAAATGAATAAAAATAAAAAATAAAAAATACAATTGAAATTGCTTGTGATTATTCGTTTTTTTTTATTTTGTTTCTAACCAAAAAAAAAAATTATTTTAACTATCGACGATGCCGACGACTTTGAATACATTCTTTATTATAGCTATCGCATATCTGTAGCACTTTTTTCGGTAAATTTGAAAATGGATCAAAAATTTTGTTAAACATTCGAATTGCTAGTTTATCATTCTTTTTAAAATCATGAGCAGACCATAATGATGTTGTTGACGATAGCGGTGAGCACGATGACGACGATTCAAAACAATAAAACTTCTCAAATGGTTCACCTTGTGCCATTGAATGCAAAAACAAACAACAATACTCACCACAACAAACCGAATCAAAATCTTGTAACTGTTGATTTTTCCAAATAAGTTGGTTTGTATGTGTTTTTATGAACTGTCCAATTGATTCAATCATCGGTGGACGTCCATATGAATCGAAAAAATAACATATACGTACATTCTTTCGATCATTTTTTGTTGTTGTTATCCATAAAGCCTGCCAATGTTCACCTGGTTTATCGCTTGAGTCGGTGTTTACAATTATTGCATAAGTGGGAGTTGCGAGAGAATTGTCAGTATTATTAGCAGTGGTCGATGCATTAGTTAAAAATTTTTCCAATTGATCAGATGGACAAACACCAACAATCAATTTATAATGTTGATGATATTTATGTGCAATTTTTTGCAAAATTGTTTCAAGTTCTAACGTATCCATACTAACTAGCTCTGTTCGAATTTTACTGATTAACTCAAAAGTTAATAAAAATCAACTACAACGCCAATGTGTATGGGTAACAACTGACTAAAAAAAAAAAAAAAAAATAAGGATATATATATATATATATATATAGATGTGAAAGAGACAATTTTATTCATAAACAAATTTAGTTTTGATTGAATAATGTTTCCGTTAAAGACAAATTTCGCTCTGTGTATTGCCGGACCGTCACAATCTGGCAAATCATGTTTTTGTGTGGATTTACTAAATAATAGAACGAAAATATTTGACAAACAATTTGCACAGATTTATTGGATTTTAGGCGATCCAAACGCAGAACCGCAAAACTTAAACTGTTCTGTTGAATTTTTGCATCAAGTTCCGGACGAGTTTAGAAACGAAACGCAAAATTTACAACCAATTTTGTATGTGTTAGACGATTCGATGTTCGAAACACAAAACAAAAACGTTGCCAATCTATTCACAAGAGGTTGTCACCACCAAAACATTTCGGTTATTTTTATCACGCAAAATATTTTCCATCAAAGTCGATACGCTCGTGACATTAGTCTGAATTTTTCGTACTTGATAATCATGAATAATCCTCGCGATCGTTCACAATTTCAATATTTAGCTCGACAACTATATCCGGAAAATTCACGACAACTGATGAAAGTATATAAAGAAGTGACAGAAAAACCATATGGTTATTTGTTTGTTGATTTGAATCAGAGTACACATCCTCTGTTCCGTTTTCGAACGGATATTCTAAATCCAAATTATTCAACGGTTTATTGTCCGCAATTACCAACAAAAATTAACGAAGAAGTTGTTGATCATGAAAAATGTGGTGAAGGATCAGCATATTCTGCACACTTTAAAAAGTGCCAACTGTAAACTTCATAAAGCTATTGTTAGACATTGTGACGATCGTGTCATTCAGACACTAGCCGAAATTCTTCATAACGTTTTGATTGGGAATGTTACACTCGATGGAAAAACTTTCGCTAAATTAAAAAAATTCAAAAATAGTCTCCGTAAAACACACTACCTAATTAAGAAAAATAAATCATTACGGTTTCGTCGAAAAAAATTTGTTAATCAAGTGGGTGGATTTTGGCCAATTTTATTGGAAGCAGTGCTATCGGGTTTGGCTTCGTATGCTGGTGACAAATTGATGAACTATGTCCGAAATAAAAATGAATCTTCAAACTAAAAATAATGTTAATGGATCAGCGCGAACTATGACTGCACATAATCAAAAAGAGATGTTACAAAAAATGTTTCTTCTGACCGAACCAGCGTTTCAAAGTGTAAAAATCAATTTAGATAGTGAAAAGCATTTAAACGAACTTGATAAACAATTAAAACATATATTGTACAATAAGAAATTACCTCTGTATCAAAAATGGCTGTCTTACAGAGATTTATTAATTCGTTTCACAAATTTTAAAAAATTCCGAGATGAAACAAAAGCGTATAATGATCTGAAAAGTGCCCAAAAGTTTTTACGTCTTGAACAACGAATCAAAGAATTGGAGTCGCAGAAAAATCAACCAGTAGTTTCAAAATCAAATAAAATGACATCGGTTAGTTTTGCGAACAAATCCAATGATGAAAATGTTAGCAAAAATAGTAGTAATAGTAAAAGTCAAAACTCTTCATTGTCTACACCATCCGAAAACTCAAACGCAAATTATGAAACTGTTTTTGGTTCGCAAGAAATGGATGAAGAAAGCGAAGATGAAAATCAATCAACATCTGGAATTTCGAATACGTCAAAAATTATAGCAACAGACGAAGCTGGTGAAAAATATTTATATGAACCATATAGACCGTCTTTTCAATCTGCAAAAGAAGAACAACAAAAATTGGCTGAAGATGATTTACTTAAAGAACGAACACCTAACGAACGTTTGAAATTGCTACCTGATCGATTGGAGTTGGAAATTATACATAAAATTGGAGGTGTTAATGGAAAAACTCCCGATCACAACTGGTTTGTGAAAACTTTAATCGATCGGGAAATGAGTAAAGATTTGAAATTGAATCTGAATTGGAATGATGATGAAAAATATAAAATTATTAGTTACAAGCTCAATCCAATGAATGTAAGAATTATCGAAGATAATGTACTTTCAGTATCTGATAGCAATTACTCTCAAATGATTTTACCATTTACAATGACCGATGATTTCTTGAAAGTACGAAATTATTTAGTCTGGTTTCATAAATTGTTTAACGAAGAATTAGAAAAATGGAATAAAAAGTATTCCGCACAGCAAATTCCTGTGAAACGATTCAGTGTGATACAAGATCGTAACGATAAAAATATGAGTCATATTCATTTCAAAGAAACTACAACGGAAATTCCATCGATAATTTTACCCGATGTACAAGACATTTTTAACAAAAATAAAAATCTTGATGTGAGCACTTTACAAAGCAAAATAGAAAAATTAAAAAAAGATCATATGTTGAATAAAAGTCGAGCCGGTGTTGCTTTCAACGATCCGCTGAATAGATCATCATTAATCCTAACAGCTTCGCCCAAACTATCAGCTCGGAATACTTCGCTTCAGAACTCTACTGAAAAAAAAATCAAACAATGAAAGCTTTGAACAATTTTCACAATCTACCCCGCTTAGAGCGGATAAAATTGGAAAAAAATTGCTGTTTATATCTCCAGAAAAAACGACTACGTTGAAAAAAAAAACAAAACCGCAACGTAAACGACAACAGAATATAACCGATAGCTTTCGTTATATCAAAAAGCCCAAATTTGATCAAGAAGGGAAAGGAAGAAAACAAAATTGGTTAAAAATATAAATAGTATCTCAGTATAGATTCGAACACGGTTGAGTGCGGATATTAAAAATAGAAAAAAAAATGTCACTGCCAGACGAATTTTACATCACACTAACCTCAGATGAGTGTAGTGAATTTTTTGCATCAAATGCACCCACCAGCACTGCCTTTACAAATAAATTACCAGGACCACTTCTATTTCTACAACCATATTGCGTTGCATTGACTGAAATTTACATTCCACCCTTTTCGCTGCAAAAACAAAATGATGATAATGATGCAAGAAAAAGAAAAAGAGGAGCTATTGATATTGGCAATGCGTTTATTCCTATTTACACAAATTCAAATGCAAATAATTCAGAATCGCAACCTGAATTGCATGCTGAAGCGCAACCGCCAGTTGTACCTACTGAAGTGCAACCATCAGACATACCACCCTCTACTGAAGTGCAACCATCAGTTGTACCTACTGAAGTGCAACCATCAGACATACCACCTCCTACTGAAGTGCAACCATCACAGATACCACCTACGGAATCGGAACCGTCGGTGATAGATGCTTCAGATGATGAAGTCGAAATTGAAAATAATAATAACCAAGAAATGGCCAGTGTAGATGAGAAAAAACCTTTAATTATTCATTTGGAGGGATTTAAATGGAAAATTGAAGTACCTTTAGAAGATATGCAACAACTTTATACACATCATATTACTTTGAAAAATTTAACTTCAATTTTACTGGCTCATTTGGTGTTGGAAGAAGAAGAAAATTCAGATGTTTTGAAACGAATTTCGGAGAAATTCAATCAAATTCTAAATGAATTAAGCACATTAACAGACTATCAACCTTTAACTAAACCTATAAACAATGAAATATACTTTAATTTACATATGCCATATTTAAAACTCAACGATGATAATGATGATGATGATGATGATGATGATACTGTTACCAAACAAAAACCAAAATATTTATATAAAAATGTTTTTGTACTGTCAAAAACATATCCGAATCTAAAAACATTCTTGCTGGATATTTTCAAACAAGTTCCACCAAAACAACGAAATTTTAAACTGTTTTTGAAAGAACTGGAGTTGGAACCAGATTTCAGTAGTGAAAGTTCACCTCTTGGTAAAAATGATGTTGACGGTGCATTGTTTCATAAGCGAGTGTATAAACAATTGCTCACTACACTCAAACAACAACGTGTTAGAGTAACAGTAATTCCGAGAAGAAAAGAAAAAAAAAACACAAAACCTACCATACTGGAAGAAATAAGTGGCGAACAAAAGCTCGGTACATCCTGGGAACGTTTATCAGACTTGCGTATGTTATTCGTTTACTCCGACATTGTCTTAGAGCATATGTTCGCCAACAATAAGTTTGCACTATTACGTTGCATACCGTATTATTCGTTAAAAAACGCAAGCATAGAGGGTGTGCATATTATATTTGAGAAACCTGAATTCTATCGACTAAGTCGAAACTATTTTGATAGTATTTCAATCATCATTAAAAATCGAGGAGATGATATTTTCATAAGAAGTGATAATATACGACCAACTTATCTACAATTATTATTCAAAAAATTGTAAAAAAAAAAAAAAAAAGAATTTGAGTATAAATAGAGGTGTATTTTTGATTTATGTAGTATTTAAGGTTGAACTATGTCACATTACATTCAGTTGTATTCTGGAAATCAAACCGGAAACGGTCTGAGTGATATTGAAGTGTATCGAGGACCACATTGGCAAAGTGGAACAGGTCTAGGCAATTTTCTTCGTTCGGCAACTCGATATTTTAAACCACTTTTAAAATCAGGTGTAAATGCTATCACACAAGAAGGTCTACGTGCAGGATCGTCCATACTAAGTCAACTTGGTTCAAAAAATCTACAAACAATTTTAAACGAAGAAGGTGAAAAGGTGATAAACAATTTGAGTGAACGAGCAATTAATAAACTTAAACGATCGAGAGGAGAAATTCCACAGAGTGGTAGTGGTATAATGCCGATCGGACACTCGCCACTTCAACTCAAACGATTCCAATCATCGAATCAAAAAAAAGTTATAAAAACAGCGGTAAAAAAACGTTCGCCACATACTGTGTCGAGGCGTAGAGTTGGATCGATCGTTGCTCGAATTGGAAAACGAAGACGACAAGTGGGTAAAGGAAGAAAGAAAAGGCAAACAGGTGCTGGTAAAAAGAAATCAAAATCAAAACCAGCCAAATCCAGGCGAAATAAAACCAGATCAACCAAAAAAAGAATTTTAGATATTTTCAAAACAAAATATTAATTTTCTTTGTGAAAAAAAAATAAAAAAAAAAAAAACAATGTCAATCGAATGTGCAAAGCATCAGCTTATGCTGTTTGAACCAAAACCTGTTCAGTATTCAGTTTTAAAAACAGAACAAGTTGCATTAAAACCATTATCTTCGATTGAAGGATCGGATGTCATTCAATTTTTAGATCAAGGTTATGGAGATGATTACAGAAATTTAGGCAGTATTTACTTACTTCTAAAGGTTCAAATGGAACATTATAATAAAGATGGTGTACAATATACAACAGATACTATAGCTGCAAATGAATTAATCACCATGCCTGTGAATAATTTGCTGCATAGTTTGTTTCGTCAAATCACATTAACATTGAACGGAAAACAAATTGGACAAAACACACAAAACTATGCTTATCGAGCATACATTGAAAATATTTTGAATTTCGATAGTGTTAATAGTGAAGTGATTCTAGATGGTGTATGCTTTACACCTGATACGCCAGGTCAATTTGATAGTGTTTCATCAGCAAATGAAGGTTTATTGAAACGTGGAATGTTGTTTCAACCGAATAAAAGTGTTGAGCTTGTTGGTCGCTTACATTTGGATATGTTAAATACATCGAAATTCTTGTTAAACAATGTAGATGTTGGTTTAACATTTGAATTTCATAAGCCGAATTTCTTTTTGATGAAAAGTACACCAAGTAATCTATCAAAACTAAAAATCCTTGATGCTACTTTATTTATCGATCACATAAAATTGAATCCAGAAGTTAGTTTGAGTCAGCAGAGAATTTTGGAGAGTGGAAAAAATGCAATTTATAATTATAAACGATGCGAAGTGAGACATTACACAGTCTCAAAAGATTTGACTAGCTTTGCCTGGGACAATGTTTGCAATGGAGCTCTTCCAGAGCTAGTGTTAATTGCGTTTGTAGATAGCGACGCTTACAATGGAAATTTTTCAAAAAATCCATTCAACTTTCAACACTTCAATCTGGAGTCATTTTCAGCTTCAATAAATGGAATCGATATTGCACCTCGAAACTTAACATTTGATTTTACTGCAACAGAAAATCCGCTGTCACAACATGGCTACTATCAATTATTCCGTCAGTTGAATTTACATCAATCGGACAAGGCAAATATCATAACTAGAAAATTTTTCAACAATGGCGGATTTATACTTGCATACGACCTAACACCAGATCGTGATAACGATTGTGGCAATTTCCTAAATAGCGGTGCGCTGCGTTTTGAGGGAAAATTCAAAAGCGCTTTATCACAATCAATTGCAGTTCTCGCCTACCTACAATTTGATGCTGATTTGATTATAGATAAAGATAGAAATGTCTATCCTTCATTTCCATAAAATTTAAATTTTAATATTTTTTTTTTCATTTTAGTTCATAATCATATATTTGAAAAAAAAATAAAACGAATAAAATTTAAGGCGATAACTATACGCCACATATATATTTATGTGTTTCATTTACATACAAAATACATTTTAATGATCCGTAAAGTCATAGCATAGATATTCAAATTACTCATGCGTATCAAATAGGTTTTTTCTATTGTTATATATGTTAATTGGTTTTAGTTTGAGTTTGAAAAAAAAAAATGTAACTACTGTTTTGAGTTTTTGTTATTCAGTATAATTTGGACTTTTGACTGTTTCGGATGTTTTTTTTTTTTTCTATCTGTTGTTGCTGCTTCGAAAGTCTTATCGGCGAAAGAAAAAAAGTTTTTGTTTTAAAAGTATAAAAATCAAAAATGATGCAACATAATCCAAAATTATATCATCCAAAGAATTTTAAAACTCATTTAAATATACATGATGAAACGCGCATTTGTTGCAATTGTTCATATTCTTGGGATTTGTGTGAAAATTTACAGTGTTGTTATAATGTCATCAATGTATTTAATTCAAGTATACACAAATTTGTGCAAGATAATTGTGGAGGCAAGCTGCCTATTGTGGTGAAATATTTAAATATTCTACATATTACAAACTTCAATAAATACGTCCGTTGTACATCATATGATGCATTCCTAAGAACAATTTTAGTTCCAAATCCAGAATCAGATGAGGACATTGAAGATTCAAGGAAAAACAAAGATCTAGCATACATACCAACTGACTTAGGAAAATTGGCGTTCAATCAATTGATATTTGAAGGGAGGAATATACGATCTAATGTCGTACGTAATGGTTTAATCAAAACATTCAAATGCAACAATTCAAATTATTGCATCAAAATATTTACTCCGATTCCAAGATGTGATTGGGAATTGTATATGCTACGGCATCGATTAAATGCGATTATTAAATTTCCAGGTGTAATGTTTACTCCACGTAAGAATATACGATTTGTTCCATTTTCTTTAAAAGAATTGAGTTTTTGTTGTTTAGTAAACGATATTATTTACGGTGATTATACACCATTATCACTAAAAGAAATTTTTACTATATGTAAAATGTTTGCGAATAGTACAGTTGAATTCCATACATATAGTTATGATGGTAAAAAAATAGTTAACGTTTATGATTTTATGTGTGAACAATTTCTGCGATTAACTCTACCATTTTGGTACTCAAATACATGGTTTTATTATAGAAAATTCTATCTATATTGCGAGTGTCTGCAAGCTCTTGCTAACCATACTTGTGTTACATGGAAACATTTCAACCAAAATATTGGTAAAAAAAAAATATGTCTTGTATGCTATTCATTTACATGGAGCCGTTTAAAAAACGGTAAGCATTCATATTTCTACAACGGACATATGCATACATGCTCTAGCTTAAAAAAAAATATTACCGAATAACATAGAAAGATACAACTTAGTTATAAATTTTTGTTCGAAAAAAAAAAATGTAGTATTCAATAAAAAAAAAAAACTACAATAATATTTGTTTTTTCTATTGCGTTTTATTTTTGGAACTAATTGTTTTTCTTTATACAAAAAAAAAAATTACATTTTCAAATAATTGAAAACCATTGATCCAATTCCTTAATATAAATATGTCGAAAATCATCGCCATACTGGTCCGAACCTTTTGCCAGGAAAAACGTATACTTGAAGTGGTCTTCTGCTTTGTAATTCATTTGGATCAATCGGTTCCTTAATTGTCGCGCTGTCATCTTTGTAGTTGCCGTAATGATTCCATCATTCACAAATTGTCTACTCAAACGAACTTCTGTAATAGTGTTGGTAGAACGATCGAATCTTCCTTCCGAAAATGGTACTTTATCAACAGTCATCTTTTCAAATTGTTCTCCCAGAAAAAAAAAAATGCTAGATTTCGGTTTCACTTGAGTTGACTTTTTTTTTTAACACAATATATTAGCTCAGAAAATTCACATCATTCACAAAAACAACAACACCAATAAATAGTCAACAATTAAACAATCGTCATATTGGTCATTTGTCGTCATTAGCAGCACATCGTGCAAAATTAGTTATACACCATGCTGAACCAATTGAAAAAAAAAGACACAATGGCATAACATGATCGTACATGCGCACACACGATCAGTCACTGTCGAAACGTTCACGCGATCGCTTCTTGCTGTCGAATCCACACAACCATAACGCCATATACACGTATGACGTCAGTGCTCAGTGCTATATTGTGTGTTGTTGTTGTTATTGTTGTTCAAAACCATGAAGACACTCTCCATACAAAACACACAGAGTTTTGTTTTGTGAGGAGAGTGTCTTATATACTACTGATATCGATTACAAACATGCATAGCGAGTGTGGAAGAAATTTGGGATACAAACAATTGGTGAATATTCGGATTTATATTTGAAAACGGATGTTTTATTACTGTCCGATGTGTTCGAGAACTTTAGAAACACATGCTATGCTGCGTATTCGCTTGATCCAGCACACTATATGAGCGCACCGGGACTCAGTTTTGATGCAATGTTGAAAAGAACGAAAGTTTCTATAGAGCTTTTCACAGACGTGGACATGTTGATGTTAGCAGAACGTGGAATACGCGGTGGTATAAGTCAAATTAATAAACGATATGTGAAAGCGAATAATGTTTACATGGATGCAGAGTTTGATGCCTCAAAGGATATTTCATATCTGATGTATTTAGACGGTGAATATTTGTTTCATTTTTTTCAAATTTATTTATTGTAAATATACCTTTTTTTCCTCATTAAAAAGCTAACCATTTGTACGGCTACGCTATGTCGCAGCGTTTACTAGGGGGAAATCGCTATTCGCCATTCGCATTTAGACGACGCATTTGCGAATATTTGCATCGTATTCGCAAGCGTATTTACACGGTATCATTCGTAGTTCTGCGCGCATACTAACAAACAATTCAAACAAGTTGTCAGTGTGTGTGTGCGCAGCGAATAGTGCGAATGATGCGAATGGTGCTATGTAAATGCTTGCAAATATACCTCCAACATTTGTTCTATTCGCAATATTTGCAAGATTTTTGCATTATTTGTTTAGCGATTTCCCCCTAGAGCGTTTACCAATTGGAGAATATAAATGGCTTTCTGAGAGCAAGATCAAGAGCAAAATCAAGATCAAGCACAAATTCAACACATTAGATCAACGAAAAAATGTTCGTTCGATTGTAAATTTGAAGGATGATTTAATAAATTTTTCCAAAACAAAACAAAGCACTAGCATTATTTTTTTTTAATCTTCGCATTTTTTTATTTTCATTTTTTTTCGCTATGGTTTTGTGACACGAGATTTTTCAATTTTCAATTTTCACATTTTTTTTACTTACACCAAATGTATGGTCACGGATCAGAAAAGAAAAAGAAAAATAACGTCATATCAGACCCATCAGACTCATCTGATGAGGAAAAACCTCTAAAAAAAAGAAGAAAAATAACATCAAATCTGGTGAAGAAGAGCAAAAACCCACCAAGAAGAAGAACAAGGAGAAAAAATAGACGTGAGATTTAGCAAAGAAAAAATATGTCTAAAATATATACATTAACCAATTTTTTTTTGTTTGCTTTATTTCACTAGAGACCAACCCTGCTGAAAATCTGGAAATGATATTTTCTCTTTTTTGACACACTTATATGCACATTGAAACAAATTAACCCGTATAAAAAAGTACTATGCACATAATTCTAAGGTGTAATCAGTCAAGACTGTCATTTTTGTCCAATCAATTATCATGACATTGATTTCGATGTGAAAAAAAATACTAAACTCATTTTATTTACAATAAATTCTATTCCGTAACCGATAAACACATCATTTGTTATTTTATTTTTTAAAAATTTTTGTTAACATTCGCAATTTAACGAAAACAATTTGTCATTTCGTATTTTTTATCACCAAAATACCAGAAGTCACAAAACAGCAAACGCCTCACTTTTTTTGTGCTAGTTGGCTAATTTAAAGGAATAAAAGCTCCTTGTGTTTACGTTTTTTTACTGCATAAACGCAAACACACCTTTTCGCAAATTTACTGTTTTTTCAAGATGAAAACAACAGCAAATTTGCCAATATAACAATTTGTTATTAACAAATCTATACTACTCAGTACAAATGTCAAATTCAGTACGTAATCGATACTTTTGCTTGCTGTCATCTGTCGTTGAACTTTTGATTGACAGAGTAAGCATCAACATAACATCTCAATCAAAAACTAAAGCAATAGATCTGGAGCCAAAACTAACCTACTGCTGAATAACCTGCTGCTAATTAAAAATCGAATATATCTATCATAAGTTACCATGACTACAATTGGTAATTGCTCAATGACAGAAAGAAACACAAAATATTATTTAAAAGTAACAAATATATATTTTTGTGACGTCAAAAACTTAAGCTTTGTACGACAATGAAATATTTATTTATTCCTGAAAATGAACACGTTTTTCCTATTCAGAGAAGGTAGTTTTCTTTAAATGGATGAATATTCCCATATGGTTTGATATAAAAATGAAAAAAATTGAATCAAAACTGTCTTAAGCTTTTCAAAATTGAGCTGCTTGCCTTCCGCCTGACGCGAATACAGTTTTCGAAGGTCCTCTGTGCGGTCAGAGGGTGTTTCGAAGTCCGTCAAAGAAGATGAATCCTCACCAAAATAATCACCTATAAATGATAAAAAAAAAACATGAAAATTCAATGTTCTATGTTTTGGAAAGTTCCGAGAACTCACTTTCCGTATTGTTTTTCGGGTCCGTTTTTATGACATGCATTGGACGAATCGCACTATCGATTGGCATTAGGACTTGAGCAATAGCCGACTAAATCAATGGCTTAACGTCTTCAAAAGATGCGCTGTCAGTTGCTTCTTATTTGATATTTTTTTGCAAATTTTGTTTTGGGTTGGGCATAGCGAGCAGTATGATGGCTGGCATTGGAACCTGTTCGCCGTCATCAGCTTCTTATTTTACCATCACTGGAGAAGGAACTAACGCATCCAAATCGATGTATTCGGTAACAAATGTAACAGAATCGTTTGAGCATTCAAATAAATCAACTGATTCGTGTCCATTTCCTAATGAAAAACATTTACAATCAATAACATTCTATTCCAACGAGTCAACTGAATACTCAAATAAATAAAGAACAAATTATGAAAATAAACAAAGCAAATAGCTCTTTACCGTTTGCACGAGTGATCGGATGAGTTTGATTTTCAACGCCGATTTGTGTTTCATCATCATTCCGTGTTTCATCATCATTGAACAAAATTAGGTTGTCGCATAGACTGTTCATTATCAACAATATTCTCGGCACCTGGCATCCCGATGTTTGCACTGCCATTGTCATCATTAAACTCCTTCGCAACTACGTCTACAAAGAAAAAACAGTCATTGCTTTGCTATAGATATGCTTATCAACACCAATACCCTGTTACCTGCTGCACCAATACCCTGTTACCAGCAGGCCAGTATTGGGTTCAAATCACAGTATATTTACCATCGATTGACATGTTTTGGACATCATTTTGATATGCATAATTAAAAACATGTTCAGCGCCCAGCGGATCGGTGTTTGCACCATCATTGTCGGTTTGAGGCTGCTCCACAGCAACTTCGTACTGGGCAAGTAATGAATTCAAGTCACAAGTAAAAAAAAAACATTCCAATTTACCTTCGATTGACATGTGTTGAACAATTTCAGCCAAATCTTGAACTTCTTGATTCAGCATAGCGACCAACGGCTCAATGCTGGTATCAAAATTGTCAGTTTGTTCCGTGGCAACTTCATCAGTTTGAGGTTGCTTCTCTGCAATTTCTTCTATATGAAAAAATATTGATTATTTTGCTTAGATTAGTGTTGGATTCAAAACAGTTATTGCTGTACTATAGATATGCTAATCAACACCAATGTTAAACAAGTTCAACTTCATCTGGAATCAGGTCCTCTCGGGCTCGTTTATAAACCATGCGAGAGCCATCGATTTCGACAACAATGCGTTCACGTGTTTTGCGTTCCATATCTAATTTCAATCGAATCAAATCACAAATCAATTTTGCGGAAATTGAAAACAAATTTTTCGTTTTTTTGAATAATTATGCAAAATTTACTGTATATATGTAAAATTGTCTTCAAATTTTCTACAAATTGATGAAATGATTATTTGGAAACAACACCAAGTATAAGTATCGACATGCAATGACTTGCTCACACAATAGAAATAAAACATTCAAATTCACAAAGCCAACTAGATGTTTAGTGTCTGCTGTAGCTTGTCTTATTTCTGTATCTTCCACTTGTTGCTCGGGTGGCCGTCACGCAATAATTAAATTGAACGTTTTAAATCGAATCGACTGTGTGTGTGTGTTTCAGTTGACAAGTCAGTGTCTGTTTGAAGTGTTGCCTTGGTTGCCTGCTGGAGAAGTGTATTCCGCATACTTCTTCGAAACGTCATTTACTGCTATTTTTCAAAAAAAAAAGACAATCAAATTTTTCAATCATGGCTAAGACGAAATCTGGTGAAAAATCACAGCCAAACAAATCAAGAAATACTGGACATCAAACAACTTGATGAAAAATTAAAAAAAGCAAAATTGTCACAACAAGAAACAGTGCACCTAGGGGCATTTATCTCTCGCGAATGTTGCACAATGTGCACACATTCGTGCAAATGCCTGCGAATGCCGACGAATGCCGACGAATGCGTGCGAATGCCGCTCTTAAGCTACAAATGCGTACGGATATCATTTCAAATGGACGAGTAGGTGCTAAAAGAACGAATTATGTGTACACAGCGAATGCCAGATGTTGTTGTGGTTGAAAAAATGACATTTCACACTGCCCAAAGTGAATATTTGAAGTTCGTTCGGTGAATTTTTTTTTGGTTATAATATATTGACAGACACTGGGCTGACTATAGAAATATTATCGATACGTATCGCTACATACTATAATACGCACACTATATTATAGACTATAATATAGATCATTCCAGAGAATATTTCATATTGCAAAGCAGAGACGAAGGATATCGCATAAAAGAGAATAAGCATGGGCAACTATGATGATTTTTTGGGCCGCCAAAAATCGCATTGCCAATTCTCTTTTGTGTGGATATCCTTCGTCTCTGCTTTGCATAATGAAATATTCTCTGGAATAATCTATATTATAGTCTATAATATAGTGTGCGTATTATAGTATGTAGCGATACGTATCGATAATATTTCTATAGTCAGCCCAGTGTCTGTACATTGGTACACATAATTCCAAATAAAAAAGAAATTGTTCTATTTTCCAGCAATAATCAAATAAATAAATTGTGCTCATATTACAAAGAAGTGGTTCTGTTATATAATTGTGTCGATTTCCAATCTACTTTTTGAATTAATTGATGAAATGGAATTATCAGCAGAGATGGGGACCGAAACATATTACCGTTACAGTTACGACAACGTAAACGGATCGAAACACTTCGATTGTTACGGAACGTTCCGACCGAGTGTATACATATCTATGTATTGGTCTCACGCATAGTTCAGTACACTGTACCATTTGTGTATTGTTACGAATGGTTCACTTCGTTTTCGCAGCAACTGGATCAAATTGACCATATTGGTACATTTTCGGTTTCTGTGTATACAGTTGGAGCGTTCCGTTTCTCTGATTATCAGTATCAAAACCAAATTTCGTGATAATTTTTAAAATATGTTTATTTAAACATGATTGTACTGTGGTAATTTGTTATGACATTTCAACTGGACACGAACATGAAAAAATGTATTTGTTTGAGTGTATATACCAGCATTCGCCGGCATTCGTAAACATTCGCGAATATAAGACGAGTTTGTGTATTGTTTTTATACGTCGACTGATACGAATTCGTGCGAATGCGTGCGAATGCCACAAAAATGTGCATAAAAAGTACGCATTCGTGAGAGATAAATGCCTCTAGCAGTGCACCAAAATCAAGAATCTGAAGTAAATTTACCGGATACGTGCAAGAAAATCAATGCGTACAATGAAAAAGAGTTGAAATATGCGAAAATGTTACTTAAAAAAACCAGTGAAGTGAATTTGCAGAAGGAGTTGCAAATTGAGCAGTTTAAGCAGGGGTTAAATGATCACAGCTCCAATGATGTCGACGAAACGTCACTCTTCGTTGAGTATGAAAGTAAATTCAACCATGATGACTTTAGAGCAATACAATCTGTTGGTCCTGGATCTAAAAAAGATTCAAATGTTGTATTGAAAGTGATGCGCGGATTGTATAAGGACATGGAAATTTCACTGTTCGACCGTTCTGCAGTAGGAAGAGCTAATAAGGGCATAAAAAAAGACTCTATTACCCCGGAAAGTAGATAGAAATAGAGAGTTCTGAAACACGAATTAAATTTATATCATTTTGATATCAATTTGATATCAATTTAATTCGCGATTTTTATATTGATATGAGAATATTTTTTTGAAATTAATATTTTAAAATAAAACACGTTTTTTTATCATTTTATTTATTAAAAATCAGTTTCGCAAAAATACTACAATCTTAATTCAAATTAAAAATATCTTGTTAAAATAGAATGTTCATGATTTAATAATATATTTATTCTATAAATCTAAAAACTAATTAAATACAGCTATAATAATAAAATTATGCAAAATTAAAATAAATTAAATTAAAACAAATAAACTCGATCATATTCGAGCTCGCTAAAATCATGTCGACAATAAGCACATGTACATCTCACTCTAGTCACACATTCCTCACAAAATGCATTACCACATGGAAGTTGAATGATTGATGTCCTCAAATAATCAGTCGAACAAAATTGACAGGGTGTGTTGATTATTCGATTCTCCAGCTCCATCACTAATTCCGCAACCCTTGCTTCAGCAGCTGCTACTCTGACCATCGCGTCATCCAATTCCACTGACATCGTTCTGACGCTCGGTATTGATGCCGACATTGAAATTGCTGCTGGAGCTGGAATGGATGCTTCCTTACCACGAACGTAACTGGTCACGAAAATTACGTCATCATTCAAATCGTCCCCTGATCCAGCATTCGCGAATGTGTCATCATCGTCTGAATACATCCTGCGGTCCATTTCCATATCCAACTCCAAATCGATGTCCTCAGGATCATAGTATTCATCAGACAGCGGTGTTGATGCTACGATGTCTGGTAGATCTAGCTGCTCAAGTGGTAGAGGTGATGGTGCCTGCATTTCCCACATCAAAGCTGGATCGATATTCATTAAAACGGATGGTGAAAGCCATGCAGCATCATTCAGCGGGACATCTGTTGCAGCAACCGGTGGCATCGGTAGCATCGGTGACATTGGCTGCATTGGAGGCATTGGCGGTATTGGCGGTGGTGGAACGAATGTATGGGCCGCGGCGAAAATGTCCTGTGTTGGCGGCGCATACATACCAAACATAGCTCGATGCATAATCATTTGCTGCGTCATCATTTGTTGCATCATTATCGGGTCATTAATCGAAAAAGGCATATTGCTATATTTTCACTTGTATTTTTTATTTTCACCCACCACTTAAACTTGAATTATTTTTTAATTGAAGATTTGTAGTATGATCAAGTTGACTTATTCGCCTAAGCTCAGACGTAATCGGAGGTTTGCTCAATTGGACTTGCGTTCAAAAGACTTACACGAATGAAATCCTCAATGGAATTCCTTCACAATTTATACAGAAAAAATGTGCTATTTTCGATGCATTTCACTACACTTTTCATGCAAAATTGATATTTTACACCGGTTC
This sequence comes from Aphidoletes aphidimyza, assembly GCA_030463065.1. Lineage (NCBI taxonomy): Eukaryota > Metazoa > Arthropoda > Insecta > Diptera > Cecidomyiidae > Aphidoletes > Aphidoletes aphidimyza. The sequence goes on along the minus strand of CM059998.1, from coordinate 5,363,385 downwards.
CTATAATTTGAGTAAAAATAACAAGAACTGTGTTCAGAATACAGAAAAAAAATCATTTAGCCGGGCTAAATTTATTTATCCTGACTTATTTCATTTAGCCCGGCTAAATACATGTTTTCTTTATTTTGAACACTATTTTAGGTAATTTTTTTCAAATTCTACCTCGAACTATATTTTTAGTGGATAATTTAGTGATATGTAATGAAATCTTATGAAATCTCATCTAATTTCTGAGTTTTTAACAATTTAGCCAGGCTAAATGTTTAATTTAGCTTGAGCACTTGGAACCGGCCTCATTGTTCATTTGCATAAAACAAAACCAACATTGGTTCAAATAAATGTACTGTTTATTTCACAATAAAGTCCCAAACGAGATATTGTTTTAAAGGATTATCGACATTTTCAATATGTCACCAATTCGAGATCATAAAATGTCATCCCATCAAGTCATAAAATGGATTTTCTACCTGCTTTGAAATATATACCTGCTATAGACATTGTTACACAAATTATACACATTTTATTATGTTTATTCAATAACATCCGCTTCTCGAAAATCAGATGTTATTGAATTTATCCAGAGATGATCTAGCGCACTGAGTGTGCGCGACGAGTAGTGAAAACAGCTCAGTTCTGTGTGCGGCATACAGCACACGAACCGAATGAGTAACAGTGGAAGATAATTCACAAAAACTTGAGTGTCTGTTGACTCAAACGCCGTGCGCACATAAACTCACAGCTACGAAGTGAAGAAGATGAAGAAGAAAGAGAGAAAGGAAGAAAGGAAAAATTCTTCTTCGCATTAGATTTTGAGTGAGAAGCTGTGCGCACATCGTTCAGAACGGTTAACTCAATCTGTTGTGATTCTGTTGAATACGCTGCCACATTCATCGTAGTGAGCATAGCAGCGCACACGAACGGTTTATCTCTCATACAAGTGAGACGGACTTTGAACTGAGTGTGCGATATTTCGTCTCTGAATTTATCACCTGTTTATGATTCGAATTTCCAGCAGCTCGGAATGCAATTAGTAGACGCGTCATCTATCACATAACTCATTCGGGTCATCATAAAACTCATATGCTATGTTCTCATTGTATGCAATAAAATCCGTCTCAATGTTTCCACCTTTTTTCTTTCTCAGTAGATAGAAAAAGGGGGTTCTGAAACGCGAATTAATCAAAATGTTCTCTTTTTGATATCAAATCAATTCGCGGTTTGCATCAAGAATCTGAAAAACCAGAACCTAAAAATTATTCTAAAATTAAAAAAAGATTCTAAAATAAATACACTTGAATTCAAGTTGATTTTTTTTTTAATTTTATTGATAAAAAAATAAAATGAATAAAATATAAAAATGATCAAAATATCAGTTAATTATTAAAATCAGTTAAAATAAACGCGCTTACAATGGTAGGATGAATTTCCTCATCGTGAATTATCTTATCGGGATTGATAGCACTTTCTCATCCGGATGAGAAATTTCATGAAACAAAATAAATAATTCATCGATTTTATTTTATTCTTTCATCTCGATAGATGAATTCATAATTTCAGATCCTGAAGAAATTCGCAAGACAAAATGGGCATGGATAATGTTCATCTTCATTTGTCTCAGCAATGTGGCGAACACATGCATCGCAAATTATATGGCCACATGGAAGTCGCGCGGTCAACGTCGATCGAAAATCCGTATAGCAGATTCGGCATGAGTACTGCTCATTCTGCTTGGCCAATTCCAATCGCAATTTAGCCACCTCGGCTTCGGCTGATTCTGCTCGTTCTAGCAGCGTCTGTGGCACTGATGGTGGCGCTTGAGCTGTACCTGACGCCGGCGAGCCATCGTAGCTGTCCACGTAAATGACATCATCATCATCATCATCATCATCATTTTCAGCATCATCAACTCGATTCACGAATGAACTCCAATTGAAGTCCACAGTATCATCATCATCGTCCTCGCGTGGTGTCGTAGTTCTGCCTGTCACGACATGCCATTGAGGTGGTGTTGGTGCTGTTCGTGGTGATGGTAGTGGATGTGATGACTCCGAAGTGTAGAATGTCGAATCTTGTCCAGTATTCGCGAAAACTGATGGTGATACTGGTGGAGATTCATTTTCTAGTGAAATGTTTCGACGTCTCTGCAGCGATTCAAAATCAGGTGAGTCTCTCAAGTCGACTGTTGGTGTCCCAATTCAATATTGTATCTGTTCAAAAAGAATATATATATGACAAAATATGAAAAGTTTTCAAAAAAAATGACGCAGCTATGTAATTGAATCACTTTTTTGTGAACAGTTCACCTAAAATTTGAATATATATTCACTTTGAACAGATACAATATTGAATTGAACATATTCCCATTTGTTTCATTTAGTAAAATTTGAATATTTGTTCAAAAAAAATCTTTTGATTCGCGACTAGCTGACAATTTCTTTTTATATGTTCGTTTGATGCCTAAATGTTTCCGCTTGCCTTTGGCACCCTTCGGCCGACCAACTTTCTTCATCTCGTCATCGTTTCCATTAATTCCTGATTCTTCTTCGGAAACAGAAGAGTTTTCAGAAGTGTTTGGTTTTCCTCCTCCCCCATATATCTCTGGTTTGTGTTCGGAAATAGACATTGGCTCAGGATTTTTTGGTTTTGGTAAATTTGGTGCTCTAGACTTCTTTTGCAATGATGATTTTGCTGGTGGTGTTGTTGGTGTTGATGTTGATGGTTGTTGTAATGTCGAACTATTTAATGTTTGCTGCTTGGACCGATGAAATTTGTTAATGGACGCCGCAATAGATTTGATTCGCGCTGAGCCTTTATAAAGAAATTCAACGCGATTCGGCGCCAAAAAGTGTACCTCTTTTACAAGTTTAATAACTTTTGCCTTTTGGAATTGTATGTCCAATAGTATGGGCTCCAATATCGCAGGTGATTTCCTCTGTTTTTTCGGCATTGAAGAAAAAATCATGAAATAAACGGCAAGTTTGTGGAACACGATCCAAAGATGTGCCATAAACCGTACACTGTTCTGCCGAATAGGTGTCACTAAGAGTCAAAATTCTCATAAGGCTCTGGCTATGCCGTTCGAACGTTGTTGTGGTCTATGTATTGAGCTTTTCCGTCGTCAAAAAACAACAAATATTCGAAGTTCTCTTCTCTTTGATAGGTTTTAGCGATTACTCCAGGGAAATATTGTAATTCGTCTACGCGCTCTAAAGGTGCCGGGCCCACGTCACTAACAAATCCTCGTGGAAAACCGTTGATTCATGCGTGCAATCACTCGCGTTCCACGTGGAAATACATATTCAGATGGCTCTCCTTCTGCCACCAAATATGAGGGAAAAATTGTAGTAACTTCTCCGATTAAAACATGAAAATTACCCTCTCTGGTCTCTCTGCCTCTTCGCAATTCCCATGGTGTGAATACTTCGCGAGCAGTATGTACGTACACCAGGGTGTCCCGCAATCACATGGCAATATTTCCACCACATATTACTCAGACCATGAAGCGAAAAAAGTCTATGGGCAAAAATGTCTAGGACTCGTTTTTGGTGGGATTTCAGCCGCTGGCCCCCTTTGAGTCAATATTTCATCATTCAAATGCGTGTAGAGGTCGCATTTCTCAAAATAAATACATGGTTGATAAAAATATCCGAAAATCGATGAAAATCAGGGATTGAAAGTGCAGGGATTCTGAGCCATAATACACTTGTCAAAACATCAAAACTTGCGTATCTTGGCCAAAATCGCAAAATGTTTTAGATGGAGCGACCAAACTTTTTTTGCGTCACATTCCAACGGCTGCTGTGATCGTGTCTACCAACAAAAATTCACTTTTTATGTCTCGTCGGAGAGCTGTTGAGCTCAACTAGGATCTCCAACAGTGAAAAATTTTTTATAGAAATTCAAGATAAATTGTTACTTTTTACCGTGGTGTGTGTTCTAATATACCTTTTATCTATATTAAGGGGCAGTTTACACCTCGGCGACAAAAATAAAAATCTCATCACGACAAAAAAATGCAAAATGAGTTTCCCGTGTTTTCCTATTACGCTTTTTCAAGAGCGTCCACGCTCTTCTGTACGCTCTTTATTTTATTGTTTACATTCCAATAAAAAATTCTACTGCGACGGTACATAAGAGCGTGGAAGAGCATACGCTCTTGTCGATTCTTCTCTTCTATCTTTACTAGTAGATAAGAACGTGGAAGAGAGTAGCAAGAAACAGCGAACAGAATCGACAAGAGCGTACGCTCTTCCACGCTCTTATGTACCATCGCAGTAGACTTTTTTATTGGAATGTAAACAATAAAAGAGAGAGCGTACAGAAGAGCGTGGACCCTCTTGAAACAGCGTAATAGGAAAACTCGGGTTTTGGCTCATTGGTTAATCTAATCAACTTGCAGTCAAGAAATGAAATATTCTTCTTGCCGAAATATACTTAGCTAGAATATTGTGATACCCAAAAATGCTCCGGAGTATCCAAAAAATCAATTTTCAAATTTTTGTCACGGCAATTTTTGTTATCATTATTTTTATTGTTGTGACAGTTGATTAGACCAACCAGTGAGCCAAAAACTCATTTTTAAATTTTTTGTCATGATGAGATTTTTGTTTTTGTCGCCGAGGTGTAAACTGCCCCTAAATGAACTAATTTCAAGTCAATATGCAAAATTTGTATAAAAATAAATAAAAATAAATAAAAATTTAAATAAAAATAAGATCTTCTCCTTTTGTCTGAAAAAAAGATAATATGACTTTAAAATGTTATATTCTGACTTGATATTAGATGATCTTTTGATTTATGTTTTATATTTAGGTTTGTTAAAACACACACCACGGTAAAAATAAAAAAAAAAATTTTTTTTTACTATTTTGTTTTTAAATTTCACAGTCTAAAAATTCTTGAACAACCATGAACGTACTCTAAAGTCAGTTCACTCCGTTCAGTGATTTTGTTGAACGCCGTTCACTTCGGTTGTTCAACTTGTTCAAGCCATATGCAAATTTTACACTGTGAACGAGTTGAACAACCTGAACAAGCTTTGTGAATCTGTGTTCAGGGTTGTTCAGGCACCTCTGAACAACTTGAACAAGCTGAACGCCTGTTCAGCCTGAACAACTTTTGTGAAATAAGGCCCAGGGTGATTGAATGGCATTTATCCAGCCATAGCCCACTGCATCATCAATTGCTCCATCATTGGATGTGCGAATCACAAGTGCGTAGCAAATTCAGATTTAAAAAAAAAGAGATGTATGTCATAAATCTTGTAGTTATATGATCTCAAGGTGAGTTCAACTCGTCTTAACAATGTCCGATTCTCGGAGCTCACTTATTATCGAGTTTATTTCTTGTCTATGGTTCGAGTTCCCCGCAGCTCGAGATGCCATTAACACACGCAATCTCTCACACAGCTCATTTGGGTCATCATAAAATTCGTATGCTATGTTCTCATTGTATGCAATGAAATCTGTCCCAATGTTTCCGCCCTTCTTCTTTGTCTCTTCTTTTGACTTTTTCTTCTTCTGTTCAATCGGTTGTACATTAGATGGTCCTGGTTGAACCTCTTGTCGTCTGCGTATTTCATCAACTGTCAAATATGGATAGTCAATATAAGGAATCGCTAAACCATCTGACGGAATGGCTATTGGGTGCTTTCTCGCGGAAACTCTCGAATCAAGCTGATGTGGAACTATTGGTTTTGGCATATTTTTGACTCCAGGGTATTTCAAGGATTTTATTTTCCTTTGTTGAGATATTGGCATCACCCTCATCCACTTTGATTTTTGATGCAATTCCAAAGCGATGCGTTGATTTTCTGTTTGCAATGCAACAATTTTCGTAACTAATGTTTTTTATTCGTGGGCCCATGTATTTTCGGTAGATGCACTTGTTTTAGTCGAATTAATAACTTTTCTAGAATCCATTATTTAACTTTTAATTCCCAAGCTCTTCCGTTGACCAATTGTGTAAAGAATAAATATGCCTAGAAATTAATCGGAAATTAAGTTGAAATTAGCAATTCTATGAATTCCATTGTACCGAGTTAGATTGTCACGACGCTGTGTTTCACTCCGATATTTTACCAGTAGAATACTTCCAATAAAAGTCTCGTACAATATCAGATCGCAATACGGAAGGTCACAGTTTAATGTGAAGCTATAGATCCCGTGTGATGCATGAACCAGCGTCAATTTAAAATTCGAACATTTTGGCAATACCGTGTCCGGATAAAAATGGATTTGTAAATTAGATCATTGCGAAAACCTGAGTTTACACTCAGTGAAGATAAAAACCGGTCAAATCCGTGTAATAATTATGCAAGAGCCTGCGTCAACACAGCAATTGAATCACATCAATTTGATATCAATTTAATTCGCGATTTTTATATTGATATGAGAATATTTTTTTTTTCAAATTTAAAATTGATAAATTTTAGATGATCAAATCTCAATCAAATAGTCAATCAAAAATAATCAAGTAATATAAAGAGTCTTTATTAAAGACATATACACTGCAGGCCAAAAATATACGTACGGCGAAAATTGCATTTTTTCAAGTTTATAACCACAGACAAAATGCTACGTTCAAGTGTACATGCAAAGTTGAACGCGCCAGAGCAAAGACACATGCAGACTGCCCTGTCAAATTGAACTGTCATTGGTTAATATATGTGAGTTTTTGCACTGGCGCGTTCAACTTTGCATGTATTTGTACGCATCTAGTACAAATCCAAATTTGAACGGAGTACGTACAAATACATGCACATTTGAACGTAGAATTTATTTCTGTGTATGACTTTATTATATTACGTATATCGAAGAACAATATCAATTAAAAGAAATATTGAAGTCAGAGTGTAAGAATTTGGATGATGAGCAACTGCATTCATTGAAACGAAAAGGTGTATTCTGCTACGATTATGTTGATAGCTGGAGCAAATTAAATCAGAAATCTCTACCATCCAAACAAGCCTTTTTCAGCACTCTAACCAATCAAGCTATTTCCGATGAAGACTACGAGTTCGGCAATCAGATTTGGAAAAAATTCCATATGCAGGATCTCGGTCAATACTCTGATCTTTATTTAAAAACACACGTTTTACTGCTGGCCGACGTCTTCGAAAACTTTAGAACATGCAAAGACGTTTATAAATTGGATCCAGCTGATTATTTCACCGCACCCGGACTATCATTTGATGCAATGTTAAAGTACACGAAAGTTGATGTTGAACTTTTGACGGATGTTGATATGCTGCTATTTATTGAAAGGGGTATTCGCGGTGGAATAAGTCAATGTAGCAACAGGGATTGCTATGGGCTGAAAATAGCAGCCGATCTGAAAATAGCAGATATTTTCCAAATAAAACAATGGATTCCATTGATAGTCACACTGAATCTTGTCGAGCCACAAACTTTAAGATGTTTGTCGAAGATTTAGTTTGACTATCAATGGAATCCATTGTTTAATTTGGAAAATAAATCTTCGACCAACATCTTAAAATTTGTTGCTCGAAGAGATTGAGTGTGACTATCAATGAAATCCATTGTTTTATTTGGAAAATATCTGCTATTTTCAGTCGAATTTTTTGCAATATCAGCTATTTTCAGCTGCTATTTTCAGATAGGCTGCTATTGTCAGCCCATAGTAATCCCTGTGTAGCAAGCGCTTCGCAACAGCGAACAACATTGATTTGGAGTATCCTCAACATTTATAGGAATTACATAATGACTACCCATTTTGCGCCGAGAATAAATCTGTACCAGGGACCACCTATGTAAAAAAGTTGCTGCTGACTTTAGATAATTAAAAACAATTACGTTGTTCACTATCGAATGCTAAAAATGGCTTTGCAGCATAGATTGATATTGAAAAAGGTTCATCGTGTTCTCGAGTTTGTTCAGAAACCCTGGTTGAAACCATACATTATGTTAAATACTGAGATGAGAACCAAAGCGACCAATGATTTTGAAAAAAAAAATTCAAACTACGATGCAACGCAATTTTCGGTAAAACGATGGAGAATTTGCGGTCTCACGTTGATTTTAAAATTGAAGTCTGAATGGGATGGTAGACATGGTGCACGGATGCTCATCGCTAGACCAAATTTCAAGAGGTATAAGATTTTCGATGAAGATTTGGTGGCAATTGAACTTGGTAAAATGAGCATTCATATGAATAAGCCTATAGCTATTGGGTTCGCCATTTTGGATATATCAAAGGTTGTGATGTATGATTTTCACTACAATTTCATGAAACCAAAATATGGTGAAAATGTTACTCTGACCTACACCGATACAGACTCATTCATTTATCAGGTTAAATCTGAATGTTTTTATTCAGATATGAAAATGAACATAGAAAAATATGACACAAGTGATTATCCTCAAGACAATGTGTATAGCTTACCTCGTGTCAATAAAAAAGTACCTGGCCTATTCAAAGATGAATTGAATGGTCAAATTATTACCGCAATCGTTGGATTACGCAGCAAAATGTATTGCATTCAATCCAATGGCATAGATAAAATGAAAAAGGCTAAAGGTGTGAAAAAATATGTCCAAAAAAAAGAAATTAATTTTGATAGCTATTTAGACTGTTTGATGAATCAAACGACTACCACCTTTTCATCTTCAGATGATGTAATTGCACCTAGTGAAGCCAAGCGCAACTCGGTGTTCGTATTTGATGACGTCATATGTGACAAAAAGCAGGACTGCGTTCGCAATCTATTTTGCATGGGTCGACATTATGAAACGGATGTCATTTATTTAACACAAACGCTGACGGAATTAAGTAAACATTCGATATGAATTTGAAGCATGCATACAACGATTTTGGTGTGAATTGTGTTATGCGCATTGATGAATTTAGAAAATGTTGCTTAGAATGTTGGCGTGATAAATATGGAATCGTAGTAATTGATTTGGATAGCCAACCAAATAACGGGCGCTACAGAAAAAATTTCAATGAATTCTTGCAAGTATAAAAGTCGATATATTTATTGAATTGATTTAGTGTAATTTTTCGATTTGAAGTGTGTGGATTAAATAAATTAATGATGAATAAAATGGAATTATTAGATCGCGAGAAAAAAATCTAAAGGGAAACAGATTTAAATAAGAAATATAAACCAATCACAAGTGCGATTAATAAATTATCTGAATATCGACCAACATTTGGCGATTCAGAAAATCGTAATGCTTCTTCACGGATCACCGGTTTGAAGAATGATGAATTAATGGATGTTGACAGAGAGGATTCTAAATTGAATTTAAATACAAAAACGCGGTTTTTGGGCGAATTAAACCGAGCGCAGGCAATTCGAAGCAAGTCCGCAGAAAATTTACCGAAAAGAGCACGAAGTGATGGTGGTTGGAGTGAGGACGAGCTCATATCAGATGTCGACGATGAACATGACATTTTTATTAAACCGACTGACGATGGTAAAAAATCACGATTAGAAAAATCAGCATTGGACGTCAAATCGGCTCTGATGACTGAGAAAAATAATAAAAAAATTCGTGAAATGCGGAAAGTTGAGCGAATTTCATGTGAAGCAAAGGAAGCGTCACAACATAGGGCAAATACTTGCGAATTTGAAGAGATTGGATGATGGGGGCAGTGAGAGTGAGACAGATAGTGTAATTTTTGTTGATGAAACTGGCGGTCGCAATCCATCTGAAAAGCGAAAATCAACCGATTCAAGCAGCATGAAAAGTGGATGAGGGTGATGCCAATATCTCAACAAAGGAAAATAAAATCCTTGAAATACCCTGGAGTCAAAAATATGCCAAAACCAATAGTTCCACATCAGCTTGATTCGAGAGTTTCCGCGAGAAAGCACCCAATAGCCATTCCGTCAGATGGTTTAGCGATTCCTTATATTGACTATCCATATTTGACAGTTGATGAAATACGCAGACGACAAGAGGTTCAACCAGGACCATCTAATGTACAACCGATTGAACAGAAGAAGAAAAAGTCAAAAGAAGAGACAAAGAAGAAGGGCGGAAACATTGGGACGGATTTCATTGCATACAATGAGAACATAGCATACGAATTTTATGATGACCCAAATGAGCTGTGTGAGAGATTGCGTGTGTTAATGGCATCTCGAGCTGCGGGGAACTCGAACCATAGACAAGAAATAAACTCGATAATAAGTGAGCTCCGAGAATCGGACATTGTTAAGACGAGTTGAACTCACCTTGAGATCATATAACTACAAGATTTATGACATACATCTCTTTTTTTTTAAATCTGAATTTGCTACGCACTTGTGATTCGCACATCCAATGATGGAGCAATTGATGATGCAGTGGGCTATGGCTGGATAAATGCCATTCAATCACCCTGGGCCTTATTTCACAAAAGTTGTTCAGGCTGAACAGGCGTTCAGCTTGTTCAAGTTGTTCAGAGGTGCCTGAACAACCCTGAACACAGATTCACAAAGCTTGTTCAGGTTGTTCAACTCGTTCACAGTGTAAAATTTGCATATGGCTTGAACAAGTTGAACAACCGAAGTGAACGGCGTTCAACAAAATCACTGAACGGAGTGAACTGACTTTAGAGTACGTTCATGGTTGTTCAAGAATTTTTAGACTGTGAAATTTAAAAACAAAATAGTAAAAAAAAATTTTTTTTTTTATTTTTACCGTGGTGTGTGTTTTAACAAACCTAAATATAAAACATAAATCAAAAGATCATCTAATATCAAGTCAGAATATAACATTTTAAAGTCATATTATCTTTTTTTCAGACAAAAGGAGAAGATCTTATTTTTATTTAAATTTTTATTTATTTTTATTTATTTTTATACAAATTTTGCATATTGACTTGAAATTAGTTCATTTAGGGGCAGTTTACACCTCGGCGACAAAAACAAAAATCTCATCATGACAAAAAAGTAGAAAGTGCTCAAAAACAAATGGTCATATTCTTGAACGGTGATCATTTGAACCGAAACGAGAATGGCTACGTACTGAGGCCATATTTAGAGAGGTGCAATGAATTGGACATTACATCACTGGCAAGGAGATGTGTAAACCTTTCGATTCTTTTTATTCATCCGGTTTTAATGGGCAAATTTATTTCACCACATTTTGAAAATGAAAAGAGTTTTTTTGAACAAATATTCAAATTTTACTAAATAAAACAAATGGGAATATGTTCAATTCAATATTGTATCTGTTCAAAGTGAATATATATTCAAATTTTAGGTGAACTGTTCACAAAAAAGTGATTCAATTACATAGCTGCGTCATTTTTTTTGAAAACTTTTCATATTTTGTCATATATATATTCACGTTGAACAGATACAATATTGAATTGAACATATTCCCATTTATTTTATTTAGGAAAATTTGAACATTTGTTCAAAATGAACAGTTTTTGAACAATAGGGGCCTGGGCATCAGCCATTAGACGTAGAAATCTCTTGTATGTCTGCACATAGTCATCGACTGTCCAATTCGACATCCAAACATCTTTAAGCTCTGTTGATGTCGTAGCCATGTATGGAACCTTCAAAAGAGAGATAATTATTATTATAAATTATTTTTATAAGTTTTATATATTTATACAAAATTTAATATAATATACAAAAATTACTTGGTCTGTATGTTGTAAAAGTGTATCGTCGCCTCCAGGGGCGTGTTGTTCGAATTGAAAATATTTTCAGTAGAAAAGTTTTCATTTCATCAAAAAGTGAAAAGATTGCCATAAGATTTATATTGGTGTTGCTAGAAATGAAAAGTTCATTTTGAAAACATTTTCAAAATACTAGAAAAATTCACTAAATTGAAGAGCATCTCCAAACGTGCTGCCGATTTTGATGAAGTTTTCAGCTATTTTGACAATATCTTCAAAATGAAGAATTCGTGACTCACGAAAAAAACGGTTTCTGTGTTCAGTAACGCAGAAATAGCTGAAGTGGAAGAATTGCACGATGATGAAAAAAAAGAAGAGACATACGATGGAAGCAATGAAGTAATTTATTTTTATTTTTGTTTATTTTCAATTTTTGTTTGTCTTTGCGTGTCCATAAGTAATAACATTTCTTGAATGTTCCTCATTATTTCAGACCGACACTTCAAATGACTCATGCTCGTTCGATCCAGCTTATAACAATGAAGAGCTGGAGAGAATGCTGTATTCGTTGTATCACCCAGATTCAAACAAAAATTAGTCATGCATTAAACGAAATTTAAAAATATTCATTATGCTATAAATTTGAACATATTAAGATAAATATTCTGAGCACTTTGTGAAACACAATTGAATACAAAAACACACTTATATTGACCAAATGAATATGAAGAATCGTGAAAAAACAATAAAATGTATGCTGGCTTCTAACTTCTTGATTTGTTTGTTTGTTGTTTCTTTTTGCAGAGTGTAGCTTGTAAATTTTGGTTTTAGTTGGTGAAAAAAAAACAATGTCTTACATTGAAAAAAAAAAATGCTTCACGACGTACTTATATGCATACGACATATGAGTCGTACACACATAGAGGTGCATTGAGTGTTCGCATGACGCGTGCCGCACGAGTCGTGCGCTCTATGTGCGTACGTAACAATGTTGGTGTTCATGTTGATGGTTGTTGTAATGTCGAACTATTTAATGTTTGCTGCTTGGACCTATGAAATTTGTTAATGGACGCCGCAATAGATTTGATTTGCGCTGAGCCTTTATAAAGAAATTCGACGCGATTCGGCGCCAAAAAGTGTACCTCTTTTACAAGTTTAATAACTATTGCCTTTTGGAATTGTATGTCCAATAGTACATCAATATGGGCTCCAATATCGCAGGTGATTTCCTCTGCTTTTTCGGCATTGAAGAAAAAATCATGAAATAAACGGCAAGTTTGTGGAACACGATCCAAAGATGTGCCATAAACCTTTCGAACGTTGTTGTGGTCTATGTATTGAGCCTTTCCGTCGTCAAAAAACAACAAATATTCGAAGTTCTCTTCTCTTTGATAGGTTTTAGCGATTACTCCAGGGAAATATTGTAATTCGTCTACGCGCTCTAAAGGTGCCGGGCCCACGTCACTAACAAATCCTAGTGGAAAAAACCGTTCATTCAATCACTCGCGTTCCACGTGGAAATACATATTCAGATGGCTCTCCTTCTGCCACCAAATATGAGGGAAAAATTGTAGTAACTTCTCCGATTAAAACATGAAAATTACCCTCTCTGGTCTCTCTGCCTCTTCGCAATTCCCATGGTGTGAATACTTCGCGAGCAGTATGTACGTACACCAGGGTGTCCCGCAATCACATGGCAATATTTCCACCACATATTACTCAGACCATAAAGCGAAAAAAGTCTATGGGCAAAAATGTCTAGGACTCGTTTTTGGTGGGATTTCAGCCGCTGGCCCCCTTTGAGTCAATATTTCATCATTCAAATGCGTGTAGTGGTCGCATTTCTCAACATAAATACATGGTTGATAGCTTATTGGAGAGATATTGACGTCTACAAGATGGCACGAAAAAGAAAAAGGGGCGGTAAATTTTTGGTTGGTCTGAAAGTACAAAAAAAATCCGAAAATCGATGAAAATCGCGATTCTTCTCAAAAAAGTGTCGTAGAAGACCTATCTAATCAAATTGCAGTCAAGAAATGAAATATTCTTCTTGCCGAAATATACTTAGCTAGAATATTGTGATACCCAAAAATGCTCCGGAGTATCCAAAAAATCAATTTTCAAATTTTTGTCACGGCAATTTTTGTTATCACTATTTTTATTGTTGTGACAGTTGATTAGACCAACCAGTGAGCCAAAAACTCATTTTTAAATTTTTTGTCATGATGAGATTTTTGTTTTTGTCGCCGAGGTGTAAACTGCCCCTAAATGAACTAATTTCAAGTCAATATGCAAAATTTGTATAAAAATAAATAAAAATAAATAAAAATTTAAATAAAAATAAGATCTTCTCCTTTTGTCTGAAAAAAAGATAATATGACTTTAAAATGTTATATTCTGACTTGATATTAGATGATCTTTTGATTTATGTTTTATATTTAGGTTTGTTAAAACACACACCACGGTAAAAATAAAAAAAAAATTTTTTTACTATTTTGTTTTTAAATTTCACAGTCTAAAAATTCTTGAACAACCATGAACGTACTCTAAAGTCAGTTCACTCCGTTCAGTGATTTTGTTGAACGCCGTTCACTTCGGTTGTTCAACTTGTTCAAGCCATATGCAAATTTTACACTGTGAACGAGTTGAACAACCTGAACAAGCTTTGTGAAACTGTGTTCAGGGTTGTTCAGGCACCTCTGAACAACTTGAACAAGCTGAACGCCTGTTCAGCCTGAACAACTTTTGTGAAATAAGGCCCAGGGTGATTGAATGGCATATATCCAGCCATAGCCCACTGCATCATCAATTGCTGCATCATTGGATGGTTCCCGTTGAATGAATATGGCCACAATAAAAAATAACTCACAAACGCGACTGCCTAAGCTTAGATTCTTTCGAAGGTTCGCAGTGATCAAAAGTCGAACATAAATTGAATTCTCTACACACAAGCAAATCTGAGAATAAACGTCAAACACATTACTCCATACATGCATAATTTTTTGGTCAATCCACTATGGTATAAGAATGTATTGAGTTCTCCCAATGTGGTGCAAATGTAGAACTTAATTTCATTGTAAAATCAGTTTGCATGTAAATGTAAGTTTGACATTTGCACCGCATTGGAGTGACCTATGTATTGGTTATACCAGTATCGTGTAGTTTGACAGATTATATATTTGCGCCTGTGAAAGCTACTGCTATTTTCAGCCCATAGTAATCCCTGTTGCTACATTGACTTATTCCACCGCGAATACCCCTTTCAATAAATAGCAGCATATCAACATCCGTCAAAAGTTCAACATCAACTTTCGTGTACTTTAAAATTGCATCAAATGATAGTCCGGGTGCGGTGAAATAATCAGCTGGATCCAATTTATAAACGTCTTTGCATGTTGTAAAGTTTTCGAAGACGTCGGCCAGCAGTAAAACGTGTGTTTTTAAGTAAAGATCAGAGTATTGACCGAGATCCTGCGTATGGAATTTTTTCCAAATCTGATTGCCGAACTCGTAGTCTTCATCGGAAATAGCTTGATTGGTTAGAGTGCTGAAAAAGGCTTGTTTGGATGGTAGAGATTTCTGATTTAATTTGCTCCAGCTATCAACATAATCGTAGCAGAATACACATTTTCGTTTCAATGAATGCAGTTGCTCATCATCCAAATTCTTACACTCTGACTTCAATATTTCTTTTAATTGATATTGTTCTTCGATATACGTAATATAATAAAGTCATATATTGTGGTTATAAACTTGAAAAAATACAATTTTCGCCTTACGTATATTTTTGGCCTGCAGTGTATATGTCTTTATATTATTGATTATTTTTGATTTTTGATTGACTATTTGATTGAGATTTGATCATCTGAAATTTATCAATTTTAAATTTGAAAAAAAAAATTCTCATATCAATATAAAAATCGCGAATTAAATTGATATCAAATTGATATCAAAATGATATAAATTTAATTTGTGTTTCAGAACTCTCTATTTTTATCTACTAGCATCACAGTTAGAGTTTATTTTCCTACGGAATTGCGCTTGTCAATATTCGTCTTCGAGGTATGACATTAGATGATCTCAATATTTACCCATTGATTTGTTGTCGCCAAGCATCTCTTTTGAGCGGTATGCATGTACACTTCAGTTTTTGGAAGTGTGTGTGTGTGTGTGTATAAAAATAAAAAAAATAAAAATAAAACTTACCAAAAAATTATTTTATTTTTGCACAATATTTTCGAACGATGTTGTTTCGTTGAAAAAGAAAGACTGAATGTCAAAATGTCAGAAAAGCTTGGGTGCCACTAAAGGCTGTAACCAATTTCTGTATATTATGTAACCAATTTCAGGATATTATGTAAATCCCAGTTGCCAGGGGAAAATCAGTAAGATTCCATATAAAAAACTTCAAAGTTGGTTGGAAAATAAGAGAGATATTGCATTTTGAAGGCGACCAAATTTGGCGATTTTTCATCAAAATCAGCTAAAATGATGAATAATTTAAAGTCTTTTCACCACAAGTTTTCATATGCATTTGAAAAATGTGTGGGGTTTTATGTGTCAAAATGTATTTTTACATTGAAAAGTTTGCATTTTGTTACATAAAACCCCACAAATTTTTCAAATGCATATAAAAACTTGTGGTGAAAAGACATTTCACTACAAGTTTTATTCGAAAACCCTGCAAATGTTTTTTCAGAGTATGTCCAGCGCGAGCATTGTACGTGTGGATCGAGAATCAGAAACGAAAAAATTTCGATCTACAGAATATTGAATTTCAAAGTTGATGTTTTCCAATTGGTTCACAAGTTTAGAACTATTCGCGAATTTGGTAGTCATATATTCAGTGCCTTGGTTGCATTTTTTACATGCGATAGGAGTAATTGGTTGAAATGTCTTGCAAAAATCCTGACAGTTTGAATTTTTGTTGCGTATTTGTGGTATTTGGTGGCTTGATGTCCATAATTTTTAAATTGTGGTATTCTTTAAAGACGTGCATACACTCGGTACATTTTGCTTGCGCCTGAATTGCTAATTCAAATTGACCAGTAAGATTTAATCTATCAGCTAGATCTTTGAATTGATTGACGCTTTTCAATTTTGTGGAGAGAAACGTGTCCATTGTTTGAATGGCAGCAAGCAAAAATTCTAAGAATATAGCGGGATGAGTAAACGTTTCACTGTACCACCAACTGTTTGATTCCCATTGGCTCATGGCGAACTTCACTGAATATATCGTGAAGGATAGCCAATATATCATACTCGTCGGGGAGATCTTCAATGTTGGCAATTTTTCGACAACTATAATTGGAAAGTTCAAAACTATGCTTCGAATCCACACTCTCAATTATTTTGGTTTACTGTAATACTAAATTCAGCATTCAAAACTGACTTATCCGTAGCACAGATTAAAAGAATGATGGTCATCCGATTTTTGGTATTGAACTGCTAAGCGCTGTGTGTTTTAGCATGCTTGCGCGCGGTGCGCCTCCATTCGAAACGAAGATTCGTGCGAATTTGCTAAATTCGAGGGATTTTCAAAAGCGCACTGTATTGATGTAACGTGCGTGTGTGGAGTGAACGCTATGTACGCCACAAAATACCTAGGGTCTTATGTTTCAAACGAGTCCCACGAATCTTTAACATATACTTACATAGCCATCTATTAGTTGTTGATGGCGATATAGTACTTTAAGATATATTTAGTACATTTGTAACATGTTTAAAACATCTGACAAAAAAATACGTTGACAAACAAAATCGTTGATCACAAGCGGCATTTTTGCGAACACGTGTCGTGACAGTTATTCTCTCAAGCGCATTCCAAGTGGCAACACAGAATAAAATCGACTACAAATTCGAAAAGATTTCAAAGCAAAATACAGGTCTTTTTTTTAACAAGAGGAAAATATAGTTACATATTGCACACAACATAATGTTTGTGAAGAAATTCTTGTTTAATTAAGGATAATAAACAAATTGTGTTTAATTCTTATTTTGAATTTAAATGAAGGTTGGTTTAATGGAAAAAATGCAGTCAAAAGTGTTCGACACAACTATTTTGTTTGCGCTGAAGTACAGAGAAGATTTCGAACAATATTGGAAGATGTTTGCATACGAAGCAGTCAAGCTATATCGCAAAATGGGAAACGAAACCAAATATGTCGTGGTAAAGTATTTTAAATATTTAACGTATAGTTATCATATCAGTAATCAACATTTCTTATATTCAGTTGAAATACACCTTGTCGAAATTTGTCACTACGGCTAAAAATCGCTACACACGAAATACGACATGGATGCAGTCGATTCGTAGTAAATTATTTCATAACGCAAAGTGTTTGACAGCTGCATCCGCGATTGGAAAAGAGGCTGACGTCGCAAAGCCAAAAAGAGTTTTCTCAACAACAACCTTTGGTGATTTGAATTTGTAAGTGATTGTTATCTAAAATATGATTCTGGTTTGAATTTCAATTGTTGAAAATATCTAATGGTTATTTTTCCATAGAAACCCGGACATTTTAGTTGGTCTTTGTGCATTGAGCGTAACCTTGAAGTCTGTTCTAAACCAAATGACAAAAACACAGGTACTAAAATATACTTTGAAATTCAAAGTTTTTTTCAATAATTAGCAATTCTAATTGTAAAATAGAAGCTCCTTTTGCCGATGACAGAAGCCCGAAACTTGGTTGTCACCACAAAACCAGCTGATGGTAGTACATTAGCACTGGCAATCATAATGACGAACAAAGTCGATTCTACACGGAATTGTGCACAAGCCTTTTATGTAGCGTCTACAGTTGAATCTGCAATTCAGTTCCAGGAACTGACTACACGCTTGGGAATTTTCGAGAATATAAAAGTGGAAATCGTTTCACAAAACAACGGTAATTCAATGTTATAAATTAGTTTTGATTCTATCCAATATATATTAGTTATTCAAACAAACAACATTTCCTTTCATTTTTAGCTCCACGATGTGAAAGCCAAATTCTCGTTGGGGCAAAGTGTGAAATTTTATTGTTGCCCGACACCAGTCAAATGGTATTGGGTGTATTTGATGA